>LR880969.1:690312094-690339458 GCA_904067115.1 Aegilops sharonensis
AAAGCAATCTTTCTTAGCACGCGTCCTAGCGGTTCTTTCTTTGCACTCATCAATGGAAATTCTCATGGCTTTGAGAGACTCATTGATATCATGCTTAGGTGGAATAGATCTAAGTTTCAAAGAATCAACATCAAGCGAAAGTCTATCAACGTTCCTAGCCAATTCATCAACTTTAAGCAATTTTCTTCAAGCAAAGCATTGAAATTCTTTTGAGAGATCATAAATTCTTTAACACTATTCTCAAAATCAGAGGGCATCTTATTAAAATTTCCATAAGAATTTTTGTAGGAATTACCATAATTATTAGAGGAATTACTAGGAAACGGCCTAGGATTAAAGTTTCCTTTATACGCGTTGTTACCAAAATTATTCCTACCAACAAAATTCACATCCATAGATTCATTATTATTCTCAATCAAAGTAGACAAAGGCATGTCATTAGGATCAATAGGAGCACTCTTAGTAGAAAACAATTTCATAAGTTCATCCATCTTTCCACTCAAAACATTAATTTCTTCTATCGCATGAACTTTTTTACTAGTAGATCTTTCGGTGTGCCATTGAGAATAGTTAACCATAATATTATCTAGGAGTTTAGTAGCTTCTCCTAAAGTGATTTCCATAAAAGTGCCTCCCACGGCCGAATCCAAAAGATTTCTAGAAGCAAAATTCAATCCGGCATAAAAAATTTGTATGATCATCAATAAATTCAAACCATGAGTAGGGCAATTGCGAATCATTAATTTCATTATTTCCCAAGATTGGGCAACATGCTCATGATCAAGTTGTTTAAAATTCATAATATCATTCCTAAGAGAGATGATCTTAGCGGGAGGAAAATACTTAGGGATAAAAGCATCTTTGCACCTATTCCATGAATCAATACTATTTTTAGGCAAAGACGAAAATAAAGTTTTAGCACGATCTCTAAGTGAAAATGGAAATAACTTCAATTTAACAATATCATTATCCGTATCTTTCCTCTTTTGAATATCACAAAAATCCACAAAGTTGTTTAGATGAGTAGCAGCATCTTTGCTAGGAAGGCCGGAAAATTGATCTTTCATAACAAGATTCATGAAAGCAGCATTGATTTCACAAGATTCAGCATCATTAAGAGCAGCAATCTGAGTGCTAAGGAAACCATTATTGTTGGTATTGGAAAAGTCACACAATTTGGTATTATCTTGAGCCATCGTGACAAGCAATCCAAAACACAAGCACACAAAAGGCAAGCGAAAAAGAGAGAGGAGAACGGGAAAGAGAGGGCGAATAAAACGACAAGGGTGAAGTTNGTAGGGCAATTGCGAATCATTAATTTCATTATTTCCCAAGATTGGGCAACATGCTCATGATCAAGTTGTTTAAAATTCATAATATCATTCCTAAGAGAGATGATCTTAGCGGGAGGAAAATACTTAGGGATAAAAGCATCTTTGCACCTATTCCATGAATCAATACTATTTTTAGGCAAAGACGAAAATAAAGTTTTAGCACGATCTCTAAGTGAAAATGGAAATAACTTCAATTTAACAATATCATTATCCGTATCTTTCCTCTTTTGAATATCACAAAAATCCACAAAGTTGTTTAGATGAGTAGCAGCATCTTTGCTAGGAAGGCCGGAAAATTGATCTTTCATAACAAGATTCATGAAAGCAGCATTGATTTCACAAGATTCAGCATCATTAAGAGCAGCAATCTGAGTGCTAAGGAAACCATTATTGTTGGTATTGGAAAAGTCACACAATTTGGTATTATCTTGAGCCATCGTGACAAGCAATCCAAAACACAAGCACACAAAAGGCAAGCGAAAAAGAGAGAGGAGAACGGGAAAGAGAGGGCGAATAAAACGACAAGGGTGAAGTTGGGGAGAGGAAAATGAGAGGCAAATGGCAAATAATGTAAGGCGAGGGAGATGAGTTTGTGATGGGTACTTGGTATGTCTTGACTTGAGCGAAGACCTCCCCGGCAACGGCGCCAGAAATCCTTCTTGCTACCTCTTGAGCACTGCGTTGGTTTTCCCTTGAAGAGGAAAGGGTGATGCAGCAAAGTAGTGTAAGTATTTCCCTCAGTTTTTGAGAACCAAGGTATCAATCCAGTAGGAGGCTCCTCAAAATTCCCACGCACCTACACAAACAAACAAGAACCTCACAACCAACGCGTTAAAGGGGCTGTCAATCCCTTCACGGTCTTGCAGAAGTAAGATATGATAGAGATAACATGATAACACAAATATTTTTGGTATTTTTATGATATAGATTGAAAATAAAAGATGCAAATAAAAGTAGATGGGAAACTTATATGATAAAAGATAGACCAGGGGCCATAGGTTTCACTAGTGGCTTCTCTCAAGATAGCATAAGGATTACGGTGGGTGAACAAATTACTGTCGAGCAATTGATAGAAAAGTGCATAGTTATGAGAATATATAGGCATGATCATGTATATAGGCATCACGTCCGTGACAAGTAGATCGAAACGGTTCTGCATCTACTACTATTACTCCACACATCGACCGACTCCTTCCTGCATCTACAGTGTTAAGTTCATGAAGAACAGAGTAACGCATTAAGAAAGATGACATGATGTAGAGGGATAAACTCAAGCAATATGATATAAACCCCATCTTTTTATCCTCGATGGCAACAATACAATACATGCCTTGCTGCCCCTGCTGTCACTGGGAAAGGACACCGCAAGATTGAACCCAAAGCTAAGCACTTCTCCTATTGCAAGAAAGATCAATCTAGTAGGCCAAACCAAACTGATAATTCGAAGAGACTTGAAAAGATAACCAATCATACATAAAACAATTTAGAGGAGATTCAAATATTTCTCATAGATAAACTTGATCATAAACCCACAATTCATCGGATCTCGACAAACACACTGCAAAAAGAGTTACATCGAATAGATCTCCAAGAAGATCGAGGAGAACTTTGTATTGAGATTCAAAGAGAGAGAAGAAGCCATCTAGCTAATAACTATGGACCCGAAGGTCTGTGGTAAACTACTCACGACACATCGGAGAGGCCTTGGAGATGATGTAGAGGCCCTCCATGGTTGATTCCCCCTCCGGCGGAGCGCCGGCGAAGTCTCCAAGATGGGATCTCGCGGATACAGAAGGTTGCGGTGGTGGAAATAGTTTTTTGTGGTGCTCCTGGATGTTTTCGGGGTACGTGGATATATATGGGAGGAAGAAGTATGTCGGCTGAGCCATGAGGGGCCCACGAGGGTGGGGGGCGTGCCCACCCCCTTAGGGCGCGCCGGGCACCCTCGTGGTTGCCTCGTTCGCTGCTTGACGTCAACTCCAAGTCTCCTGGATTGCGTTTGTTCCAAAATTATCGCCCCCGAAGGTTTTATTCCGTTTGGACTCCGTTTGATATTCCTTTTCTTCGAAACACTAAAATAGGCAAAAAAACAGCAATTCGGGCTGGGCCTCCGGTTAGTAGGTTAGTCCCAAAAATGTTATAGAAGTGTAAAGTGAAGCCCATAAACATCCTAAATGGGTAATATAATAGCATGGAACAACCAAAAATTATAGATACGTTGGAGATGCTCTAAGCTCCTTTCAATACCTCCGTTGTTCCCGCGTATCTAAATCAATGATCAAATCCAATTTTCTCTAGAGCCGCTCCTGTATGTTGTTTGTTCATCCTGTTGATATACGAATATTGGCGACTTCGTCAAAGCAGATCTTTGCCTCAGTTTGCGAATAGACCGTGAAAACAGATATTGACTCATCTCTAGATACGACGGCTCGCCGGCTCATGTTCACACCCAACCCTAATTTCTTTGAAACTCAAATTTCACAAACTGCAATTTTGGACTGAAAAACTCAAAGCTGATGCAGATCCTTCCAAACCGGTCTTTCTTCATCCGAAAAATTACGAACTTCTCGATCCCTGAGAAAAAATCCCTCCAAGAACTCATCACCACCGTGCGCCAGGCCCCACGGTGGGCGCCAACTATCGTGGATTTGTCACGGCAGATGTCCTTAGTGTTTGTACTTAGTCGTGAGGCCAACGCATCTATGTGGTAGCTTGAGAGGGGTTGAGTGGCACGAGAGACATGAGGTTTTACCCAGGTTTAGCCCTCACAGTGGATGTAAAAGCCTACATCCTGCTTCATTGATATTGATCATGGTGATGCTCACGATTACATGGGTGCTCTTTCGCTACCTCTATCTCGAGAGCTATTGGTTTGTCTATCTCAACTTGTGCAACTTCTCCCTCTTGGGGTGCCCTTCCCCTCCTTATATAAGTTGGAGGGGCGGGTTACATATGGAGTCCTAGTAGGATTAGGACTACTCTATTACAAGTGGAATCCTAGTCTTGCTTCCTTTGTGAGGAATATTCTTTATGCCTTTCGTCTTAAACCAGCCTACCATAACATGAGCCAGCCTTCCATGAACCACCTTCTGGGCCACTGGGTCTTGTCGCTCTTCTGACCCGCCTGCCGGGTCACCAATGAGTCACCAGGCCCGGCCGGGTCATCAATGAGTGGAGAGATCACGACGGGTCACTTAGTGAGTCACCAAATCAGGGCGGGTCACTAGTGAGTTGCCAAGTCAGGGCGGGTCACTAGTGAGTCGCCAAGGCCAACCGGGTCATACGTCCGACCGGGTCATACTGTGGGGTATATCCCCGACATTTTGTGCGCAAGGTTCGCTCCAAATTTCAGCTCATTTGGATATCTGAGTAGCTCTCGGCCAAAAAAACTCGAGTCTATGAAATAGTTCATATATTGTTCTGACCCAATTTTCCTTTTTTGTTGAGAGCTACTCATATGTCCAAATAAGATGAAATTTGGAGCAGACCTCATGCACCGAAGCATCTTCTATGCATTTTTTTGGATTTTTTAATTATTTTTGTAGTATTTTTCTTGCATTTACTGTTCATCAGGTGCAGCAAAGCGCGAGCTCAAAAATGGATATTCGAATTCATAGTTGTTTCTATGTGTATTTCCTTGCCATTGAAGTTAATAAGCTCACAACTAGCATATCAGATTTAGTCATTTTTATCTACTGTGTATGTGTTTGTCCTACATTTCATACTTGGCTAGAATGTGACCAAGGTTACCTATCAGAATGTGGTGATGATGAGATGTGTGTGAACAAAATGGTAAGATGTGCTACGACTGATGTAGGATATGCGAGGGCAAGTCAATGGGGACAAGATGGTGTCGGAATGAGAGACAATGCAGTTGGGATGACATGGGATGAGTACACCATGTAGGAAGGAGAGGTGGAGCGAGACCAGGTGGTTGCACATAAAGGGGGTAGATAGATTGGACAGGGAGACCCGCTATGCCAAGAAAGAAATAATCGAAAGAGATTGATAGAGAAAGACGATGGACGCTCATATCAACATGGTTATAAACTACACAAGACATCTTTTTTTATCAAATGTCATTATATATCTTTTTTATGTGATCATAAAGCAATATTATGCTATCGTTGCAATGCACAGGCGCCCGTTCAATGTTCGAACATGTCCAGATGTAAGAGGAAGAAATGAGCTTCAACCTTGGAGACGACCTTAATTATTTGTCTGATTCATTTATATGTATTGTAGCCCGTGGCAACACACGGGCGTTCTACTAGTCATTGTATAGGCATCACCTCCAAGATTAGTAGACCGACTCCTGCCTACATCTACTACTATTACTCCACACATCGACCGCTATCTAGCATGTATCCAGTGTATTAAGCTCATGGGGAAATGGAGTAATGCAATAAGAACGACGACATGATGTATACAAGATCTATTTATGTAGAAATAGACCCCATCTTGTTATCCTTAATAGCAGCGGTACATACGTGTTGGTTCCCCTTCTGTCACTGGGATCAAGCACCGTAAGATCGAACCCATCACAAAGCTCCTCTTCCCATGGCAAGAAAAATCGATCTAGTTGGCCTAACTAAACCAAAAATTTGAAGAAGAAATACGAGGCTATAAGTAATCATGCATATAAGAGATCAAAATACTGAAATAACTTTCATGGATAAAAACATAGATCTGATCATAAACTCAAAGTTCATCGGATCCCAACAAACACACCGTAAAAAAGAGTTACATCAAATAGATCTCCAAGAGACCATTGTATTGAGAATCAAAAGAGAGAGAGGAAGCCATCTAGCTACTAACTACAGACACGTAGGTCTACAATGAACTGCCTACGCATCATCGGAGAGGCACCAATGAGGATGATGAACCCCTCCGTGATGGTGTCTAGATTGGATCTGGTGGTTCTAGAACTTGCGGCAGCTGGAATTAATTTTCGTCGACTCCCCTAGGGTTTCTGGAATATTGGGGTATTTATAGAGCAAAGAGACGGTGCGGGAGGCCACCGAGGTGGGCAAAACCCACCAGGGCACACATGGGTTTTGCCCACCGGGAGGCCACTAAGGAACTCATCCAAGGTGTAGTTCTTGACCTCGGTGTCGTTGTCACTTCTTAGCATCAAGTTCTTTGCATTGTGTTGGCGATGAGCTTCATTTGCAAAATCAATGACGGTTTGTTGGGTCTCACTCTTCCTCTTGAAGAAATATACCTAGGTGTATCTTGAATAATCATCCACAATCACCAAGCAATACTTTCTACCCCAAACACTATCAAAGGATGGAGGCCCAAAGAGATCCAAGTGAAGGAGCTCCAAAGGCCTCTTCGAGTAAATGATAGTCGTGGGAGGGTGAGCCTTCTCATGTAGCTTTCCTTCGATACAAGCACTGCAAGCATGATCTTTGGCAAAACTAACATTTGTTAGTCCATAGACATGGTCCCCCTTGAGAATACTTTGCAAAGATCTCATATTGACATGGGCTAAACGGCGATACCAAAGCCATCCCACAACAACTTTAGCCATTAGGCATGTCGCGGTCTTAGTGTGGGTCGCTCCGAAAAGTTAATCACATAGAGAACGTTCTCGACATGCCCAACAAAGGCTACTTTAAGAGTCTTGCTCACAAGAGGGCCATGGTATCAATATCAAAGAAAGTAGCAAAGCCCATGAGTGCAAGTTGACGAACAGAAAGTAAATTGTATGCAAGGGACTCAACAAGCATGACTTTCTCGATCGTGAGATCATGAGAAATGACAACCTTGCCAAGACCCAATACCTTAGAAGACGAGGCATCACCCCACTCGACATTGGTGGGCATAGATGGAATCTTGTGCACGTCCACCACCAAGTCCTTTCTTCCGGTCATATGATTTGTTGCTCCACTATCGAACAACCATGATCCCCCACCGGAAGCAAACACCTACAATAGATCAATGCTTGGTTTTAGGTACCCATTTTGTAACGGGTCCTTTGATGTTAGTAACAAGGGTCTTAGGAACCCAAATAGACCATTCAATGTACTCATAAGGAGAACCAAAAAAATTAGCATAAACATGTCCTTCACTAGCACGGCATAACACATAAGAAGGGTTAAAGTCGCCAGCTTTGTTGGAAGGGGTGGTATTGCCCTTCTTGACACCACCACCCTTCACATTGTTCTTCTTCTCCTTAGTAGCACCTTACCCTTCCTTCACAAAAGTTTGCTTGAGAGGAGGAGGTCGTTTGGCCTTGTCATTCTTCTTCTTGTTCTTGGACTTGGGTGCGAACCCAATTCCCTCCTTGGCCACAACTTCCTTTTGATTGCTCAAAAGGTCGTTGAGGTTTTTCTCACCTTGTATGCAAGACACAAGGCCTTTCTCAAGCTGCTTCTTCAACTTTGCATTCTCCTCCACAAGATGCACATGCTCACAACATGGGTTAGTAGCATTTGCATTATCAATTAAAACCATATGAGGAAAAGTGGCTTTCTCCTTGGTTATCTTCCCTTGGAGTTGATCATGAGACTCTTTAAGACTTGCATGAGTACCCTTCAAGGCCTTGTGAGCCTTGTCAAGTATATCAAACTCCTCCTTGAGTCTAGCAAGATCAACCCCAAGTTTGGCCTTCTTGGAATTTAGCACACGAAATACAACAAGAGCATGATCAAGATCTTTCTTCAATTTAGCATGGTCATCGTTGTGTGACTCCTCAGGAGCCAAACGGTGACCACGCTCTTCCTCAAGTGCATTAGAGAGATCCGATATCTTATCAGCATAGTCATGACTATGCCCCTCCATCTTGGAGATGGTTTGTTCGTGAGCCTCGACCATGTCATTGGCTTCACCAAGTTGTTCCAAGAGAGCGACAAAGTGCTTCTTGGATTTACCCTTAAGCTTACTCATAAATGACTCAAATTCATTTACCTCCTCATTAGATCCCTCATTTTCATCAATGCAATCCGTAAAATAAGGATTAGTAATGGTAGTGGTTTTCATGTTGGGGGTTACCTTGTTGGTGGCTTTAGTCATGAAGCACTTGGCGGTGATGTTCTCATTGGGTGAGTCGACTGACACATGTGGAGTTGTCGCAATGGAAACGGAGGCCATGGCAACCGACTCACCGTCTTCATCATCATCATCATCCTCATTGTACTTTTCTTGTGCCATCAACCCTTTAGGAGGCGTCTTCTTGATGAAGTTTCTCTTGTTGGGTAAGGACTTGGCCTTGTCTTTTCGGATGAGCTTGCCACAATTGTTTTTCCTCTTCTCATATGGGCACTCTGCAGCAAAATGGCTCACATTTCCATAGTTATAGCAAGTTCTCACATGTTGCTTGCCCTTCGTGCCACTTGAGTTACTCTTGTTGAAGTTGGGCCTTGTGGTCTTCTTGATCCAAAATTTCCTTGAAGCGAGAGCCATGTGTTCATGATAAGCATACTTCGTATCTTCGGGGTTGCTCTCCTCTTCTTTCACCAAGGTGGGCAAAACCCACTAAGGCGCGCTTGGGCCCCCAGGCGTGCCCAGGTGGGTTGTGCCCCCCTCGGTGCACCCCTCTGGTACTTCTTCGACACATTTTGTGTCTTCTGGTCCAGAAACATTCTTCAAAAAGTTTCGCTGCATTTGGACTCAGTTCGGTATTGATTTTCCGTGAAGTAAAAAACAATAATTGGCACTGGGCACTATGTCAATAGGTTAGTCCCAAAAAATGATATAAAGTTGCTATAAAATGATTGCAAAACATCCAAGAATGATAATATAACAGCATGGAACAATAAAAAAATTATAGATACGTTGGAGATGTATCAGCATCGCCAAGCTTAACTCCTGCTCGTCCTTGAGTAGGTAAATGATAAAAACAGAATTTTTCATGTGGAATGCTGCCTAACATGTTCATCACATAATATTTTCTTTGTAGCATGGACATTCGGACTTTTATATGATTCAAAGCAATAGTCTAGTTTTGACATGAAGATTTAAATACTCAAGCATATCAACAAGAAACTATGTCTTCCAAAATATCAACAGTAAAGCAAGTTATACCTAGGCCATTATGCTCAATCATTGATCCATTCATGAAACACACTCGCATATTAGCTACACCCAATGCTCAAGTACGATCATAGTGCCCCTTAGTTGGTGCTTTATAAGAGAAGATGATACTCAAAATAAAAATAAAAATTGCATAAAGTAAATAGAAAGGCCCTTCACGGAGGGAAGTAGGGATTTGTATAGGTGCCAGAGATCAAAGCGAAAATGATAGATATAAAAACATTTTGGGTGGCATGCTTTTCCAGTCAACGAAAACGATTGAGTAGTTCCCAATACTATCCATGCTAGATATATCATAGGCGGTTCTTGTTGGAAATATGCCCTAGAGGCAATAATGAAGTGGTTATTATTATATTTCCTTGTTCATGATAATTGTCTATTGTTCATGCTATAACTGTATTAACCGAAAACCGTAATACATGTCTGAATACATAGACCACAACATGTCCCGAGTGAGGCTCTAGTTGACTAGCTCATTGATCAATAGATGGTTGTAGTTTCCTGACCATGGACATTAGATGTCGTTGATAATGGGATCACATCATTAGGAGAATGATGTCACGGACAAGACCCAATCCTAAGCAAATCACAAGATCATGTAGTTCGTTCGCTAGAGCTTTTTGAATGTCAAGTATCATTTCCTTAGACCATCAGATTATGCAACTCCCGGATACCGTAGGAATGCTTTGGGTGTATCAAACGTCACAAAACGTAACTGGGTGACTATAAACATTACAGGTATCCCTGAAAGTGTCTGTTGGGTTGGCACGAATCGAGATTGGGATTTGTCACTCCGTGTGATGGAGAGGTATCTCTGGGCCCACTCGGTAATGCATCATCATAATGAGCTCAATGTGACTAAGGAGTTACCATGGTATCATGCATTACAGAATGAGTAAAGAGATTTGCCGGTAACGAGATTGAACAAGGTACTGGGATACCGATGATCGAATCTCGGGCAAGTAACATACTGATAGACAAAGGGAATTGTATACGGGATTGATTGAATCCCTCACATCATGGCTCATCCGATGAGATCATCGTGGAACATGTGGAAGCCAATATGGGTATCCAGATCCTGCTATTGGTTATTGGCCGGAGAGGTGTCTCGGCCATGTCTGCATGGTTCCCGAACCCGTAGGGTCTACACACTTAAGGTTCGGTAACGCTAGAGTTCTAATGGGAATAGTATGTGGTTACCAAAGGTTTTTAGGAGTCCCAGATGAGATCCCGGACATGACGAGGAACTCCTAAATGGTCCGGAGGTGAAGATCGATATATTGGACGAAGGGTATTGGAGTCCAGAATTGTTCCGGGAGTACCGGGTGACGACCAGCGTGTTCGAAAGGGGTTTCGGAGGCCCCGGCAAGTGTTGGGGGGCCTTTTGGGCCAAGGAGAGGGGCCACATCAGCCCACTAAGGGGTTGTGCGCCCCTCCCACCCCATCTCACATAACCTGGAGAGGTGGGGGCGCCTCCCCTAGGGCAGCCACCCCTCCCGGCTTGGGGGACATGTTTCCCAGGGGTGGGGCGCCCAAACCCATCTAGGGTTCCCCTGTGGCCGTCGCCCCTCCCCTAGGGAAAGCCTAGGGAGCCTCCTCCTCCCCCCTTCCCCCTATATATAGTGAGGGAGAGAGAGGGAAGCAGCAACCCTTCCCCTGGCGCAGCCCTCTCCTCCTCCAACTCCTCCTCCTCCTCCTCCATAGTGCTTAGCAAAGCTCTGCCGGAGAACCATGAGCTCCATCGCCACCACGCCGTCGTGCTGCTGGAGTTCTCCCTCAACTTCTCCTCTCCCCTTGCTGGATCAATAAGGAGGAGACATCCTCGGGCTGTACGCGTGTTGAATGCGGAGAAGCAGTCCGTTCGGCTATAGATCGGATCTTCCGCGATTTGAATCACCGCGAGTACGACTCCATCAACCGCGTTCTTGTAACGCTTCCGCTTAGCGATCTTCAAGGGTATGAAGATGCACTCCCTCTCTCTTGTTGCTAGTATCTCCTAGATTGATCTTGGTGACATGTAGGAAAATTTTGAATTATTACTACGTTCCCCAACAGTGGCATCATGAGCTAGGTCTATGCGTAGATTCTTTGCACGAGTAGAACACAAGTAGTTGTGGGTGATGATTTGTTCAACTTGCTTACAAGTAGTTGCTCTTTTATATTATTTTTGGGACTAACCTATTAACCGGAGGCCCAGTGCCAGTTTCTGTTTTTTTGCTTGTTTTAGAGTTTTACAGAAAAGGAATACCAAACGGAGTCCAAACGGAACGAAACCTTTGCGATGATCTTTCTTGGACTGAAAGCAAACTAGAAGACTTGGATATGAAGTCAGAGCCACAATGAGGCGGCCACGAGGCAGGAGGGCGCGCCCAGGGGGGTAGGCGCGCCCCCACCCTCATGGGCCCCTCGTAGCTCCACCGACCTATTTCTTTCGCCTATATATACTCCCATACCCTAAAAACATCCGGGAGCCACGAAACCACTTTTCCACCGCCGCAACCTTCTATGCCCGTGAGATCCCATCTTGGGGCCTTTTCTGGTGATCTGCCAGAGGGGGAATGGATCATGGAGGACTTCTAAATCAACACCATTTCCTCTCCGATGAAGCATGAGTAGTTTACCACAGACCCTCGGGTCCATAATTATTAGCTAGATGGCTTCTTCTCTCTCTTTGATTCTCAATACAAAGTTCTCCTCGATGTTCTTGGAGATCTATTTGATGTAATACTCTTTTACGGTGTGTTTGCCGAGATCCAATGAATTGTGGGTTTATGAACAAGATTATCTATGAATATTATTTGGTTCTTCTCTGAATTCTTATATGCATGATTTGATATCTTTGCAAGTCTCTTCGAATTATCGGTTTAGTTTGGCCTACTAGATTGATCTTTGTTGCAATGGGAGAAGTGCTTAGCTTTGGGTTCAATCTTGCGGTGTCCTTTCCCAGTGATAGTAGGGGCAGCAAGGCACGTATTGTATTGTTGCCATCGAGGATAAGATGGGGTTTATATCATATTGTTTGAGTTTATCCCTCTACAACATGTCATCTTGCTTAATGCGTTACTCTGTTCTTATGAACTACTCTAGATGCATGCTGGATAGCGATCGATGTGTGGAGTAATAGTAGTAGATGCAGAATCATTTCGATCTACTTGACATGGACGTGATGCCTATATTCATGATCATTGCCTTAGATATCTTCATAACTATGCGCTTTTCTATCAATTGCTCGGCAGTAATTTGTTCACCGACCGTAATACATGCTATCTTGAGAGAAGCCACTAGTGAAACCTATGGCCCCTGGGTCTATTTTACATCATATTAGTTTCCTACCAACTTGCCAATTTTTGTCGTTGTTTCTTTATTTTGCAATCTTTACTTTCAAATCTATACAACGAAAATACCAAAAATATTTACTTTACTATCTCTATTAGATATACTTTTGCGAGTGACCGTGAAGGGATTGACAACCCCTTTATCGCATTGGTTGCAAGGTTCTTGATTGTTTGTGCAGGTACTAGGTGACTTGTGCGTTGTCTCCTACTGGATTGATACCTTGGTTCTAAAAAACCGAGGGAAATACTTACGCTTGCTGCATCACCCTTTACTCTTCAAGGGAAAACCAACGCATGCTCAAGTGGTAGCAAGAAGGATTTCTGGCGCCGTTGCCGGGGAGATCTACGCCAAGTCAAGACATACCAAGTACCCATCATAAACTCTTCTCCCTCGCATTACATTATTTGCCATTCGCCTCTCGTTTTCCTCTCCCCCACTTATAAAGAGATTTTCGAAAACCTTTGCCTTCTCTCGTTGTCCTCTTGTTATTTTAAATTCGCCTTTCTATCACCATGGCCAAACCAAAAGGGGCTAAGGGTTTTCTCCCGGGTTTTAATACTTTGGATAGTCCCTCTGTCCTTTCTAAGCTCATAAATAATGATGCTATGGAGAGACCTACCGAGGTTATCGATGAGAGTTTGAATAATTTTGATGAAGATGACCCCGGAATTTTTCGTTATTTGCTTGATGAATCTTTGAAAGATGCTTGGGATAGGCTATTAAGGATCCGAGCCAGCTATGTGCCCCAATATCAAATTGAGATATACTTAAAAAGTTTTTATGTTGGCTTACCTTCTTCCTTCAAGCAAGTTTTGGATTCTATTTTTGAAGAAGGTTTTCTTGAGGGGGTGTCATCGATACCTATGAAAATATGAAAGCTATATTTGGGCACCCCATGAGTGAAAAGGTTGAATCCACCTCTCTTTTGTGTTTTTATCAGAATGAAATTATCAAAGAGATGAAGGCTAGCTTAGATGCAAATTTTTGTAGTGTGCTTAATCTTTATTCTACCATTAATGGCCACGTTCTTTCACAAAATAGAAAGATAAGTGCTTTAGATAAGAAATTCTCTCTTTGTCATCAAAAGGGAGAAGATGGCAATACCTAGATCTATTCTTGTTTTTATGCCTAGCTAGGGGCGTTAAACGATAGCGCTTGTTGGGAGGCAACCCAATTTTATTTTTGTTCTTTGTTTTTTGCTCCTGTTTCGTAGTAAATAATTTATATATATTCTTTTTAGATATGGTTTGATGTTTTAATTAGTATTTGTGCCAAGTATAACCTTTGGGAAGACTTGGGTGAAGTCTTTGCGATCTTGCTGTAAAAACAAACAGAAACTTTTGCGCTCACGAGATTAGCTGTCATTTTTTACCGGAGAGTGCTTTTAGGTTGATTCTTTTTGCAGATGGTTATAGAAAAATTCCACACATCCACCAATTTATTTAAGAATTTTTGGAGTTACAGAAGTATTCGAACGTTACAGATTGCTACAGACTGTTCTGTTTTTGACAGATTCTGTTTTTGTGTGTTGTTTGCTTATTTTGATGAATCTATGAGTAGTATCGGGAGGTATGAACCATAGGGAAGTTGGAATACAGTAGGTTTAACACCAATATAAATAAAGAATGAGTTCATTACAGTACCTTAAAGTGGTGGCTTATTTTCTTATACTAACGGAGCTCATGAGATTTTTTGTTCAAGTTTTGTGTTGTAAAGTTTTCAAGTTTTTGGGTAAAGATTTGATGGATTTTAGAATAAGGAGTGGCAAGAGCTTAAGCTTGGGGATGCCCAAGGCACCCCAAGTTAAAATTCAAGGACAACCAAAAGCCTAAGCTTGGGTATGCCCCGGAAGGCATCCCCTCTTTCGTCTTCGTCTATCGGTAACTTTACTTCAGGCTATATTTTTATTCACCACATGATATGTGTTTTTCTTGGAGTGTCTTGTATGATTTGAGTCTTTGATTTTTAGTTTACCACAATAATCGTTGATGTACACACCTTTTGGGAGAGACACGCATGAATCGGAATTTATTAGAATACTCTATGTGCTTCACTTATATCTTTTGAGCTAGATAATTTTGCTCTAGTGCTTCACTTATATCTTTTTAGAGCACGGTGGTGGTTTTATAGAAATTATAGATCTCTCATGCTTCACTTATATTATTTTGAGAGTCTTTTAGAACAGCATGGTAATTTGCATTGGCTATAAAATTAGTCCTAATATGATGGGCATCCAAGATGGGTATAATAAAAAAATTCATATAAAGTGAGTTGAATACTATGAGAAGTTTGATGCTTGATGATTGTTTTGAGATATGAGGATGGTGATATTAGAGTCATGCTAGTAGAGTAATTGTGAAATTGAGAAATACTTGTGTTGAGGTTTGCAAGTCCCATAGCATGCACGTATGGTAACCGTTGTGTAACAAATTTGAAGCATGAGGTGTTTCTTTGATTGTCTTCCTTATGTGTGGAGGTCGGGATTGCGCCATGGTTAACTCGTACCAACCCTTCCCCTAGGAGCATGCGCGTAGTGCTTGGTTTTGATGACTTGTAGATTTTTGCAGTAAGTATGTGAGTTCTTTATGACTAATGTTGAGTCCATGGATTATACGCACTCTCACCCTTCCACCATTGCTAGCCTCTCTAGTGCTGCGCAACTTTTGCCGGTACCACAAACCCACCATTTACCATCCTCAAAACAGCCACCATACCTACCTATTATGGCATTTCCATAGCCATTCCAAGATATATTGCCATGCAACTTTCTACCGTTCCGTTGATTATGACACGCTCCATCATTGTCATATTGCTTTGCAATCTTATTTGTGGCAAAGCCACCATTCATAATTTATTCATACATGTCACTCTTGATTCATTGCACATCCCGGTACATCGCCGGAGGCATTCATATAGAGTCATATTTTTGTTCTAAGTATCGAGTTGTAATCCTTGAGTTGTAAATAAATAGAAGTGTGATGATCATCATTATTAGAGCATTGTCCCGTGTGAGGAAATAAAAAAGGAAAGGCCATAAAAAAGAGAGAAAGGCCCAAATAAAAAAATGAGAGAAAACGAGAGAAGGGACAATGCTACTATCCTTTTTCCACACTTTTGCTTCAAAGTAGCACCATGATCTTCATGATAGAGAGCCTCTTATTTTGTCACTTTCATATACTAGTGGGTATTTTCATTATAGAACTTGGCTTGTATATTCCAATGATGGGCTTCCTCGAAATGCCCTAGGTCTTCGTGAGCAAGCAAGTTGGATGCACACCCACTTAGTTTCTTGTTGAGCTTTCATACATTTATAGCTCTAGTGCATCCGTTGCATGGCAATCCCTACTCACTCACATTGATATCTATTGATGGGCATCTTCATAGCCCGTTGATACGCCTAGTTGATGTGAGACCATCTTCCTCCTTAGTTGGTGATACTCCAACTGTCCATGGCTCACGCTCATGTATTGCGTGAAAGTTGAATTTTTTCGAGAATACTAAAGTATGAAACAATTGCTTGGCTGAAACCGGGGTTGTGCATGAGTTGAATATTTTGTGTGCCGAAGATGGAGCATAGCTAAACTATATGATTTTGTAGGGATGAACTTTCTTTGGCCATGTTATTTTGAGAAGGCATGATTACTTTGTTAGTATGCTTGAAGTGTTATTATTCTTATGTCAAAATTAAACTTTTGTCTTGAATCTTTCGGATCTGAACATTCATGCCACAATAAAGAAAATTACATTGATAATTATGTTAGGTAGCATTCCACATCAAAAATTCTGTTTTTATCATTTACCTACTCGAGGACGAGCAGGAATTAAGCTTCGGGATGCTTGATACGTCTCCAACGTATCTATAATTTTTTATAGTTCCATGCTATTATATTATCTATTTTGGATGTTTAATGGGCTTTAATATGCTCTTTTATATTATTTTTGGGACTAACTTATTAGCCGGACGCCCAGTGCCAGTTTCTGTTTTTTTGATTGTTTTAGAGTTTAACAGAAAAGGAATACCAAACGAATTCCAAACGGCACGAAACCTTCGCGATGATCTTTCTTGGACCGAAAGCAAACCAGAAGACTTGGATATTAAGTCAGAGACGCAACGAGGCAGCCACAAGGCAGGAGGGCGCGCCCAGGGGGGTAGGCGCCCCCACCCTCGTGGGGCCCTTGTAGCTCCACCAACCTATTTCTTTCGCCTATATATACTCCCATACCCTAAAAACATCAGGAGAGCCACGAAACCACTTTTCCACCGCCGCAACCTTCTGTACCCATGAGATCCCATCTTGGGGACTTTTCCGGCAATCTGCCGAAGGGGGAATCGAACATGGAGGGCTTCTACATCAACACCATTACCTCTCTGATGAAGCGTGAGTAGTTTACCACAGACCTTCAGGTCCATAGTTATTAGCTAGATGGCTTCTTCTCTCTCTTTGATTCTCAATACAAAGTTCTCCTTGATGTTCTTGGAGATCTATTTGATGTAATACTCTTTTGCGGTGTGTTTGCCAAGATCCGATGAATTGTGGGTTTATGAACAAGATTATCTATGAATATTATTTGGTTCTTCTCTGAATTCTTATATGCATGATTTGATATCTTTGCAAGTCTCTTCGAATTATCGGTTTAGTTTGGCCTACTAGATTGATCTTTCTTGCAATGGGAGAAGTGCTTAGCTTTGGGTTCAATCTTGTTGTGTCCTTTCCCAGTGACAGTAGGGGCAGCAAGGCACGTATTGTATTGTTGCCATCGAGGATAAAAATATGGGGTTTAATTATATCATATTGTTTGAGTTTATCCCCCTACATCATGTCATCTTGCATAATGCGTTACTCTGTTCTTATAAACTTAATACTCTAGATGCATGCTGGATAGCGATCGACGTGTGTAGTAATAGTAGTAGATGCAGAATCGTTTCGGTCTACTTGACACGGACGTGATTCCTATATTCATGATCATTGTGTTAGATATCTTCATAACTATGCGCTTTTCTATCAATTGCTCGGCAGTAATTTGTTCACCCACCGTAATACATGCTATCTTGAGAGAAGCCACTAGTGAAACCTATGGCCCCTGGGTCTATTTTACATCATAATAGCTTCCTATCAACTTGCCAATTTCTGTCGCCGTTTCTTTATTTTGCAATCTTTACTTTCCAATCTATACAACAAAAATACCAAAAATATTTACTTTACTATCTCTATTAGATCTCACTTTTGCGAGTGGCCATGAAGGGATTGACAACCCCTTTATTGCGTTGGTTGCAAGGTTCTTGATTGTTTGTGCAGGTACTAGGTGACTTGTGTGTTGTCTCCTACTGGATTGATGCCTTGGTTCTCAAAAACTGAGGGAAATACTTACGCTACTTTGCTGCATCACCCTTTCCTCTTCAAGGGAAAACCAACGCATGCTCAAGAGGTAGCATCCCCCTAACTGTGCACCGTTACGAAGGATCGTTGTTTCGAATCACCACGTGATGATCGGGTGTGATATATTCTAACGTTCGCATACAATGGGTGTAAGTTAGATTTACACATGCAAAACACTTAGGTTGACTGGACGAGCCTAGCATGTACAGACATGGCCTCGGAACACAAGAGACCAAAAGGTCGAACATGAGTCATATAGTAGATGCAATCAACATGGAGATATTCACCATTGATGACTATTCCGTCTCACGTGATGATCGGACACGCCCTAGTCGATTTGGACCATGTATCACTTAGATGACTAGAGGGATGTCTATCTGAGTGGGAGTTCATTAAATATTTTGATTATATGAACTTAATTATCATGAACTTAGTCTAGAATTGTCTTTGCAAATTATGTTGTAGATCAATGGCTTGCACTTTAGCTCACTATTTTAATATGTTCCTAGAGAAAGACTAAGTTGAAAGATATTGTAAGCAATTGTGCGGACTAGGGCCGTAGTCTGAGGATTGTCCTCACTACTACACAGAAGGCTTCTGTCTTTGATGCACCGCTCGGTGTGCCAACCCCTGTAGCGTCGTCTGTGGATGTTGTGAACATCTAGCAGACACGTTGAAAGGATCGATATAGTTGACTAGAGAGGGGTGAATAGGCAACTAACAATTTTTAGCTTTTCTTTACCAATTTAAACTTTGCAACAAAGTAGGTTGTCTAGATATGCAACTCGGTGAGCAAGCTATATGATGCAACAACAACAAGCACACAAGCAAGCTAGAGAAACAAATCAAAAAGCTTGCACAAGTAAAGGTAAGAGATAACCAAGAGTGGAGCTGGTGGAGACGAGGATGTGTTACGGAAGTTCCTTCCCTGTGAGAGGAAGTATGTCTCCGTTGGAGCGGTGTGGAGGCATAATGCTCTCCAAGAAGCCACTAGGGCCATCGTATTCTCCTCACGCCCTCACACAATGCGAGATGCCATGATTCTACTATTGGTGCCCTTGGAGGTGACGACCGAACCTTTACAAACAAGGTAGGGGCAATCTCCACAACTTAATTTGAGGCTCCCAACACCACTAGGAAGCTTCACCACAATGGACTATGGCTCCACGGTGACCTCAACCATCTAGGGTCCTCAAACACCCTAGAGTAACAAGATCCACAAGGGATTAGTGGGGGGAATCAAATTTCTCTTGGTGGAAGTGTAGATCAGGGCCTTCTCAACCAATCCCTAGAAAATCAACAAGTTTGATTGGCTAGGGAGAGAGATCGGGCGAAAATGGAGCTTGGAGCAACAATGGAGCTTAGGGATGGAAGAGGTAGTCAACTCGGAGAAGAAGACATCTCTTTTATAGTGATAGGACAAATCCAACCGTTATCCTCTTACTCAGCCCGCGACTTGCGGTACTACCGCACCAGACATGCGGTACTACCGCAAGCGCCTGCGGTACTACCGCGTGGCACCACAGTACTACCGCGTGGCAGCATGGTACTACCGCATGCACGGCATGGCTAGACTAGCCCTGAGGCGTTGAAGCCAAGAGCGGTAGAACCGCTGGAGCGGTACTACCGCTCCCCCTTTGCGGTACTACTGCAAGGCAGGTTTGTCTAGGCTGGGAAGGCACGGACATAAAAAATTACATCCGTGGCTACTTTCACTGAGTTTCGATCTGTGCAAAATTCTGACGTGGCACTATCACAAACCTGGAGTGGTACTACCGCGTAGGGCGCGGATGTAAAAAAATTACATCCGCCCCCTACTTCCGCTCGTGCTGTTGTGCCCGGCCTGAAGCCACGGTACTTCCGCGCCCTTTGAGCGGTAGTACCGCAAGGGCCTACGGTACTACCGTGCCCCTGGCCGGCACTACCATTCCCTTGAGCAGTACTACCGCATGGCCCAGCACAACAACACTAGGAGTCCTTCATTTTGCATAGACACGGAAAACCGGAGGATGCTCCAAAGAGCCAAAGGAAAGGTGGTGCAAAAGGAACAGACATGTATGTGATGATTCCACCCAAACCTTTCCAACACAGACCCCCTCTTAATAGTACGACTTTCCTATGACTCAAATCCACCGAAAAGAAACATAGGGAAAACTCCGTCTTCACTAGACTCCAAGGGGAAACGAATTGTCTTGTTCCTAAACATGAGATATCTGAAATGTTCAATGCACATGATTATTCTGCAAAAGCATTGTCATCAATCACCAAAACCACTTAGGGATAAATATGCCCTTAAAATCTCCCCCTTTTTGGTGGATTGATGACAATACGGGATTTGCACAAGGGGAAATAAAATGAACATAGGCAAACCCAACATCTATAAAATATAGACAGGCTCCCCCTAGATGTGTGTGCTCTCAAGAAATGCTTTGGACTGCACGACACACATACTAGGATCAACACTCCCCCTATATTTTATAGACAAGGCATATCTTGCAACAATATAACTAACACTAAGCAAGAGGCAAGATAATAACTATGAGAAAAACGTAAAGGGCACAAGATAGCATAAGCTCACGGGCTACTAAGCATGAAAGACAATAAAATACGCTAGAGTGCATATGTCTTACACCATATGATAGAGAACTTGGTCTTACGAGCACAAACCAAACCAAAGCAAACGAGGTTCAACATAATGAAAGCAAAGCGACAAAGTGAAACACAACGACACAAGACTCGCAAATCCTACACTCTCTCCCCCTTTGGCATCGAGACACTAAAAAGGCAGAGAGGACCCCTACGACACAGGTGGTAGCTCAAGCTGAAGCGATCACTCGTCACGCTCCTCGTCGGTCTCGCCAGCGGGGATGGTCTCCTCCTCAGATTCGGTCCACTGGTAACCCTGCTTCACCATCCATTCAGCCTCTGGGGTGATGTGCTTCTCGGATCCGCTGGATACCTTCTCGCCGAATGTCCTCAAGATCCTCTTGTCTATCCTCAAGATCCTCTTGTCTCGCCGACGACTCTCCTTGGAAGCAACATGGGTCTTGTACTGCCCCTTGGCTTGCATAAAGAACAAGGCCTTCATCTTGTTCTTCAGCTTCTTAGCCCAAGAGGGCTCAAAAAATGAAGGCGGGTATCCATCAGAGTTGTGTTCATCCGCTTCCTCCTCCTCAATATCATCCTCATCGACATCCATCGTACCAGCCTCTGCCTCAGCACGGGTGGTGGTGTTAGCCCACTGGCTCTTGATGCGGAGTTTGATGGGCTCATGACAAATCTAGCCGAGGGCAACAAACTCATCATTGGGATAGAGCTGCTCCCAAGTCTTCGAGATCAAGTGAAACAAGTAAGGTCCATAGATGGGTACCTTACGGTTGAACACCGCAAACTGCAGCTCACACCACATGATATGTGAGACATCAAGTGGTTGTGTCTGAGCGAGACACACCTCCTCACAGATGAGCATCATGTCCACGAGATAAGCATGAACCTTATCCTTGTCACCAATGCACGGAAAGAGAGTGTTGCGAAAGATTCGGTGCATGATGTCAAGGAACGGATTCAGCACCCACGCCATCTTGCCACTGGGAAGCTTCTTCTCAACATAGTAGGGCTGAAGCTTGTTTTTGTTGGCCGACTCGGGTTTGGCATGAGGGTGAACACCAACGGTCTTGTTGAGCCCCTAATCATAAACTTGGAGCAGATCCATGAACTCCTTCCACTTAGCAGACATCCGCCGTCCATTGGTCATCCATGTCATGGTCCGTTCCTCATCAGTATGGAAGTGGACCGAAGCAAAGAACTGGGCTACAATCTCAGGGTCAAAGTCTAGGTGGAAAGTGATCAAGTCCTCAATGCAAAATTGCTCCACCAGGTCCAATGCCTCACCAAAATATGCCCGGTGATTATCCTTCCTCATATGATGCATGTAAATCCAATGCACGTCCACATAGATGTTTTGCTTGGCCTTGATCACATCCAGATAGATAAGATTCTGCTACTTGGTCCAGAACAACTCATTCCCTCTGAGGTTCTCACTGGGCTTCACATAGGGGTTGAACTTCCTGCGAGTGACAAACTCAGCCAATGGTATCTCATCCATGCCCATTACTGGCTCCCTGGTCTTGGTGGCGGAGGTCTTGATGTTGGTTCTGCGTTGGGGGGCATTGGAGCCCTCGGGAGCCTCGTCTTGGTTGTGCAGGCACTTTGAGCCCGTGTCACGGCTGGGATTGGAACGACGGACATTGGAACCGGAGCCACCACATATGGCACACAACACAAACACGAGAGAAACCGAGAAGGATTATTGCAAAGACGAGGGCCAAAACCAAATGAAACAAGCAATCATGAGATTTGGAAGGACAAAACAGCAAAGTTTGCAATTCTACGGTAGTACCGGACATGCTTCGGGACTAAAATATTACAGCCGCTCCAGTCGCGGTAGTACTGTGCCGGGATGGCATAGTAGTACCGTGCCTGGGGCAGAAGTAATTTTTTACTTCCACGCCCCGGGCGGTAATACCGCTCAGGAAGCGGTAGTACCGCATCAAGGTCAGTTCATGGGTGAGGTGTGGTAGTACCGCTCCAGGAGGAGCAGTAGTACCGCACGGATTCGACAGCCACATGAACAACGGATCTGGAACACAAACAACCGCAGCACTAGATCGGTACTACCGTTGATCAAACTGTGCTATTGTATCACTCCAAAACACATGTTACTACACTAACAATCTCCTACAATCCCCTCCTGCAAAGATTTAGCCAAAAATCTCATGAACTACACATGCATCTCCCCAAGACCTAGAATCATAGGAACGGAACAAAAACGGGAAGAACTTGGGGAAATACCTAGGTCCATGGCAAGAGGACGAGGTGGGGAATGATCCCACCGGTCGGAATGCGAGGAGAGCTGCCGAAGACGGAGATCCGGCGAGGTCCTCCGGCGTCGTTCTTGGGTAGGAGAGAGAGAGAGAGAGAGAGAGAGAGAGAGAGAGAGAGAGAGAGAGACGGGGTAGAACTCCCCCTGCCCCGATCTTAACCCCCACCCGCTCGCGACGACGCGGTAGTACCGCAGGTCCTCGCGGTAGTACCGCCCAGGCTGAAGTACCGCTCGCTGGGTGGTAGTACCGCTCTTCCAGCGACAGTAAAAAATTACTACCGCGATGGAAGCGGTAGTATCGTGCCTAGCATGCATCTGTGCACGCACAGAGCAGCCCACGTCCCGCGGTAGTACCGTGGCTTTCCACGGTAGTACCATACCCCCAAGAAAGTGCAAGTTTCGCAAGAAGAGAGGGAAACGGCCTTTGCAATGCAACCTTCAAGCAACCGAACACACAAAAGAGGCGAACACAAGAGGCAACTCAAACATACGCACGACACAAAGAGAAGGGCAAAAGACAACAAGGACCAAACACGAAACACAACCTCTCCAGATAGAGGGCGGTGGCCGGAGCCACCTATGTCTGAGTCAATTGGTATGGCATCGCGAAGAATTATCCTTGGGCCCATGACCAAAACTCGTCTTTGAAGCACAAGTACCATCAAAAATGGCTAATGTGAAAGAGTTGATCAATTTATGCATAATGGGGGGAGGGAGAGTTCATTGAGAGAACAACACTCCCCCTATGTCCATGCCTACACCTAAACAAGACATCAATATGATTATGGTGGGGTGTGCAAAGGTTCAAGCCACATTGCTCAAATCAATGATATTTAGCTCATACCTTAACTCGCGAAATCTTGCTTCATCCAAAGGCTTCATGTCACGCCCAAGATGCGACCCTATCCTAAAGGAACTCGAAGGTCCCACCAAGGATAGAAGCGCATCTTGAAGACGCTTTTGCAAGGTGGATATCATTACATCAACATTACATAATAGTGGGGATACATCCAGTACATACAATGTCACATGAATACAAACAATACAACATACAACGTCAGCATCCGACTACGGATGAATCATAAACAGAAACTCAGACGACATCCACCCTGCTAGCCCAGGCTGCCGACCTGGAACCTATCCCCTAATCGAAGAAGCAGAAGAAGAACTCCAAAACAAGTAAACATCGCTCTCGCATCATGAGCATCGCACAATCTGTACCTGCAACTGTTGTTGTAGTAATCTGTGAGCCACGAGGACTCAGCAATCCCATTACCATGGGTATCAAGACTAGCAAAGCTTAATGGGAAAGGAAGGGATAAAGTGGTGAGGTTGCAGCAGCGACTAAGCATATATGGTGGCTAACATACGCAAATGAGAGCGAGAAGAGAAACAAAGGAACGGTCGTCAACTAGTAATGATCAAGAAGTGATCCTGAACTCCTACTTACGTCAGACATAACCCAGAAACCGTGTTCTCCTCTCGATCAACCCCGAAAAGAGACACTCACGGTTACGCACACGGTTGGTGTATTTTAGAAGAGTTTACTTCAAGTTTACTACAACCGGATATTAACAAATTCTCATCTGCCACATAACCACGGGCACGGCTCTCGAAAGTTTATACCCTGCAGGGGTGTCCCAACTTAGCCCATGATAAGCTCTCGCGATCAACGAAGGATATTCCTTCTCCCCGGGAAGACCCGATCAGTCTCGGAATCCCGGCTACAAGACATTTCGACAGCAATAAAACAAGACCAGCAAAGCCGCCCGATGCGCCGACAATCCCGATAGGAGCTGCACATATCTCGTTCTCAGGGCAACACCGGATGAGACATCCTACGAGTAAAACCAACCCTCAAGTTTCCCCAAGGTGGCCCCGCAGTCTGCTCGTTTCGGGCCAACACTTAGAGAAGCATTGGCCCGGGGGGGGCTAAAATAAAGATGACTCTCGAGAGAGCGACTCCCAAGGGAAAAGTAGGTGGTGGTGAGGCAAATGGTAAAACCAAGGTTGGGCCTTGCTGGAGGAGTCTTATTCAAAGCGAACTGTCAAGGGGGTCCCATAAATCACCCGACCGCGTTAGGGACGCAAAATCCAGGAACATAATACCGATATGACGGAAACTAGGGCGGCAAGAGTGGAACAAAACACCAGGCATAAGGCCGAGCCTTCCACCCTTTACCAAGTATATAGATGCATTAATAATATAAGATATATTGTGATATCCCAACAAGTAAACATGTTCCAACAAGGAACAACATCTCCATGTTCCAACAAGGAACAAACTTCATCTTCACCTGCAACTAACAACGCTATAAGAGGGGCTGAGCAAGGCGGTAACATAGAGAAACAAAGGTTTGCTAGGAAGGGGAAAAAGGTTAGAGGCTGACATGGCAAATTGGGAAGGCTTGAAGAGCAAATGATAGGTAGCGCAGCAAAGCGATAGAACGAAGCAACTAGCATAGCAAAGATAGTAGTGAGATCCAGGGTAGCGGTCATCTTGCCTGAAATCCCGCAAGGAAGAAGAACGAGTCCATGAAGAAGATGAAGCCATGAAGATGAACCAAGCGTAGACGAACGAATCCTCACGATCGCAACGAAACAGGAACTAACAAGAAGAAGCACACAACATAGTAAACACACCACACATGAACAAGACATGATGCACAACCAAGTATGATGCATGACAAGGCTACATGAAGCTACTCATGGCAAGAGATGATGCAAACAAGAACAACACATCAAAACAAGTTTAAAAGAGGCCGGGAACAACATATAACAATTCCGGTAAGTCCTCATATGCAAATTTCGAAATTGTCCAGATCTGAATAAACCTTATGTTCAAGTTGTTAAACAGCAAGTTAAAATGCACCACGATGATCTAAACGAAAATCTAGTCAAGTTACATATAAAGTTCATTAAATTCGGAGCTACGGCCTAAAAGATATGAGCAAAACAAGTTAAACAAGGCATTGATGCAAAATGCATACAAACATCAAGCAAACACCTCAAAACATGGATGAAACATGATAATATGAAGCTACATGCAAAATCAAGCAAGTTTCATATAGGGCACACTCAAAACGGAGCAACGGTTCAACACCTACACATGAAACAAGTTTAATGGACAAGCTGTCCAAA
Source organism: Aegilops sharonensis (assembly GCA_904067115.1). Classification (NCBI taxonomy): domain Eukaryota; kingdom Viridiplantae; phylum Streptophyta; class Magnoliopsida; order Poales; family Poaceae; genus Aegilops; species Aegilops sharonensis. The sequence goes on from LR880969.1 coordinate 690,338,206, forward strand.
ACAGCAACTAGGCATATTGCAAGCACCAAAACAACATGCTACAGCATCTCAACGTAAGAACAAAAGACATGGACATGATGTGAAGGTAAAGCATTACAAAACATGAACACTGAGCTATCTCCAGAAATCAATAGAACATGCTCAAAAGAACATGGCAAGATTGCAAATAATAACAGTTTCAGATTTATCAGGAAATAACATCAGGTTGCAATGTTTAGAGCTATCAAACAACATGCTAAAGGAACTTATTGTAACGCCCCAGATTCGATGCGCCAGGTGTCCGCCAGTTATTCGCCGTCGTTGCCATGTCATGTGCTTGCGTGTTGCACTTTGCCATGTCATCATATGCATTTCATATCATGTCATCATGTGCATTTCATTTTGCATACGTGTTCGTCTCATGCATCCGAGCATTTTCCCCGTTGTCCGTTTTGCAATCCGGCACTCCTATGTCTCCCGGCGCCCCCTTTTACCTTTTTTCATGTGCGGGTGTTAAACGGTCTCGGAATGGACCGAGGTTTGTCAAGCGGCCTTGGTATAGCACCGGTAGACCGCCTGTCAAGTTTCGTGTCATTCGGAGGTCGTTTGGTACTCCAACGGTTAACCGGGTAACCGCAAAAGCCTCTTTTGTTGCAGCCCAACACCCCTTCCAAAGTGGCCCAAAACCCAGCAAACTCCCCTCCATGCTCTCGGTCGTTCGATCACGATCGCGTGGCCGAAAACCGCACCTCATTTGGACTCTCCTAGCTCCCTCTACCTATAAATACACCTTCCCCTTCGGATTCGCGGATCATTTCGCAGACGAAACCCTAAAAACCTCCCTCCACGCCGCCGGACATGTCCGCCGACGGCCGGACACGTCCAGCCGCCACGTCGCCCGGCCAATCGGCGGCTGCCACGTCATCGTCGCCGCCCCCGCGCCCAATCCCGTGCCGCCAAGTGGCGAGCCGGCCTTCTCTCTCCCCCGCGCCGCCGCCAGGCCCGCGTCAGGCCCGCCCGGGCCGGATCTGGGCCCGAGCCGGCCCGCGCGTCGCGCCGCCGCCGCCCGCCTCCTGGCGCCTGGCCACCGCCGCCTCGCCTTCGCACCGGCGCCCCGGTCCTCGCCGGCGGGCGCCGCCGCACGCCGCCCGGCCGTCCTCCGCCGGCGCCGCCCGTTCGCCCGGCCGGCCCATGCGCCGAGCGACCCCGCCGGCCTCCCGCGCCCTGCGCCCGACCGGCGCCGCCCCGCCCCTCCTCCCGGCCGGCCCAGCCGG
>LR880969.1:690354394-690376922 GCA_904067115.1 Aegilops sharonensis
TTCCGAGACTGATCGGGCTTCCCGGGGAGAAGGTCTATTCCTTCGTTGATCGCGAGAGCTTATCATGGGCTAAGTTGGGACACCCCTGCAGGGTTTGAACTTTCGAAAGCCGTGCCCGCGGTTATGTGGCAGATGGGAATTTGTTAATGTCCGGTTGTAGAAAACCCGAAGTTGATCTTAATTAAAATACACCAACCGTGTGTGTAACCGTGAGTGTCTCTTTTCGGGGTTGATCGAGAGGAGAACACGGTTTCTGGGTTATGCCTGACGTAGGTAGGAGTTCAGGATCACTTCTTGATCATTACTAGTTGACGACCGTTCCTTTGTTTCTCTCCTCGCTCTCGTTTGCCTATGTTAGCCACCATATATGCTTAGTCGCTGCTGCAGCCTCACCACTTTACCCCTTCCTTTCCCATTGAGCTTTGCTAGTCTTGATACCCATGGTAATGGGATTGCTGAGTCCTCGTGGCTCACAGATTACTACACCACCAGTTGCAGGTACAGGTTTGCGATGATCATGACGTGAGAGCGATGTTTGCTTGTTGGAGTTCTTCTTCTGCTTCTTCTTCGATCAGGGGATAGGTTCCAGGTCGGCAGCCTGGGCTAGCACGGTGGTTGTCGTTTGAGTTTCTGTTTATGTTTCATCCGTAGTCGGATGTTGTTCTCTTGTATATGATATTGATGTATTCTTGTGGCATTTGTGCCTTATGTATGTATCCCCATCTATTATGTAATGTTGATGTAATGATATCCACCTTGCAAAAGCGTTTCAATATGCGGGTCTATCCTTGGTGGGACCGTCGAGTTCCTTTTGGATAGGGTCGCATATTGGGCGTGACACTTATCATGGCAAACAAAGGCATTTAATCAATCTACTAATTTCATAGAACAAATTTCCTTCACTGACCATAAGGCAAAAGGGCATAGAAAATACGATGGCACCCATGTAAACATAGCAAGTTATATTACAGATTCATACATGGCAGGAACAACAAGAAGTAGGCATGTTGGTGAGCTTGAATCACTCACCACAGAGCAATAAATTGCATGGCAAGGCAACTTACAGTAATAAGACATGGCATATAGGCTATACATGGCAAGAACAACATCATAGCATACACGGATAAGCTACAACAACCTTGGAAAAATTGAATAACATGTAAACAACCTGCCAGGAAACATTTTATAGTAAAAGTAGAGCTCTATTGACTCAAGCTATGGCAGTCCATAATTGAAACAAGGTCATGGATGGATAGAGCATAACCATATGTTCAAAACATCCTTACTGAAGTATCTCAAAATATGCATGGATCTCTCGGTAGCATCAAATTTACATGGCATAAAAATATCAGCAGAACAGGGGCTGAAATCATCAACATCATGAAGCCTAGTTTGCATGCTTGTGCTAGTCACCACAGAGATCACAAAAATACATGGCATAAACCCCTGTAAAGATGGCATGGCATATTACAAAACACATGTAGGACTCAAGTTCATAGGGTGCACACATCAATCATGGAAAAAAATGACAAAAGTGCATGTTCTGATAAGAATCTGAAACTAACATCACATAGCCCTCTTCTAACAGCATTTCGGGCATCAAGATGAGCTGAAATGTAAATGACGCAATGGAATGAAATGATGTACACATCGAGACGAACAATTTGACATATTACATGCATAAAACGGAGCATTATGCAGCAAGTTATGGCATGATGAACATGAGCATATAATGCAAAAATCTCAAGGACTTAGGCGAAATACGAGGGGGGGGGGGAAGTCAACCTGCGGGATCCAGATCCGGCGCGGGACCCGAGGCGGCGGCTCGAACTCGCCGGAGAGCTCGCCGGAGAGGGCGAGGGAGGGCGGAGGAGGAGCTGGCATGGCCGGAGGGCGGCGGGCGGCGCCGGAGCCGGGCGCGAGGTGGAGGCGGCGGGATCCGGCCGGCCGGCACCGGATCCGGGCGGCGCGTGCGGCGGGGATGGCCGGGAGGCGCGGACGGGCACCGGGGCGGTGGCGGCGCGCGCCGGTGCGGGGCGGGACGAGCGGCGGCGGGCGCGCCAGCGCCGGACGGTGGAGGCGGCGATCGCGGGAGCGGGCGGCGGCGGGCGCGGTGCGGGCCACGGGGGACCCGCACGGGCCGAGCGGGCCGGCGGCGGCGCGCGGTGGCCGGGGCCACGTGGCACGCCCGGAGTGGCTGGGGCGCGGTGGCGGACGCGTCCGGCCGCCGGGCGGACATGTGTGGCGGCGCGGAGGGAGAGATCTAGGGTTTCGGGGGGATTTGACCGCGAATTTCGGAGGGGAAGGTGTTTATATAGGTAGAGGGAGCTAGGAGAGTCCAAATGGAGCACTGTTTTCGGCCACGCGATCGTGATCGAACGACCGAGAGCATGGAGGGGAGTTTGCTGGGTTTTGGGCCACTTTGGAATGGGTGTTGGGCTGCAACAAAAGAGGCTTTTACGGTTACCCGGTTAACCGTTGGAGTACCAAACGACCTCCAAATGGCACGAAACTTGACAGGCGGTCTACCGGTGCTATACCAAGGCCGCTTGAAAAATCTCGGGCCAATCCGAGAAAGTTTAACACCCGCTCACAACGAGAGACGAAAGGGGAACGCCGGGGGATATAGGAGTGCCGGATTGCAAAACGGACAACGGGGAAAATGCTCGGATGCATGAGACGAACACGTATGCAAAATGAGATGCACATGATGACATGATATGAAATGCATATGATGACATGGCAAAGTGCAACACGCAAGCAAATGACAAGGCAACAATGACGAATAACTGGCAGACACCTGGCGCATCGAATCCGGGGCGTTACAACACTCCTCCACTAACAAGAGATCTCGTCCCGAGATCTTAGGACCGAGACGGAAGGGAAAAAGGATGAGGAGAAAACAAAAACTCAAAGAAGAAGCAAGGAATCGAGAGCACTCGAGAAGAAGAGAGGCACGACGAGAATGCCGAGAATCGAAAGCTCACGGAATCAGATAGACTATGAATGCACTCGTTCTAACCGGAGTGGTTAGAATGAGAAAAGAAACGAATAAGACTGAAAGGATTTATGCAGCACTCCGGCTGAACATGGAAGGAGTTGGAACTGAGTTTGACAAAATGGAACGATAGTTGACGAGAGGAACAACACAATGCCTCCGGAAGAATTGAAAGAATTGAATGAAAAGAACTTAGAAGGAAGGATTGAACAGAGTTGTTGGAAATTCAACAACAAAAGAATAAGCTTGTTGTGGACTTATAGGTAACATCTCAAGACCATAAGGTGATAACCGGCCACAAACGAAAATGATTGGATAGCTGAGAAGAACGAAGAAATGCAACACTCCATTTCAAAAGAATACGGAGAATTAATTGCACTTCGAGATGCAAGAAGAAAAGATACTTGAACTCTGCCAACAAAATCTTGATGAACTTTTGAAGAAAGAATTAAATCATGAAGAACCACCATGAAGAACTCCGGTGACAGAAGGATGATGAGATAGAATGAAGGAAGAAAGAATAAGATGAGCCTTGTGATTACTTAGATGGGGGTTTCGACGAGATGGCCGAGGAAATTAGAACTCCGGAAAACAAAAGATGAAAAGACTTGGAACTAGAATTTATTCCTCAAGAACAAACTCCGAAGGAAGGGATTACTCACTTGGAAGAAATAAGAATAAGATTTATTGTATTCTTATCCTTCATCAAATTAAATTGATGACAAGCAATGGATTTTGCATACTACTTATTCTTCTTGAAAAGGATTGAGAAGTGACATATCGCAAACTTGAGAAGGACTTCATGAACCACCGGTAGGATTGAAAAGAGCGAATGGATTAGTGTGATAATCAAAGAAAAAGAATCTTGAACGAACCACCGTTAGAAATGAAAATGAACGAAGAGAAGAGAACGAATCGCCGGAAAGAATTAGAAGAACCAATATGCTAGAGGGGATTTAGATTCAAAAGAACAAAGAGATCATGAGCTGATTAAAGAACACTTGAACGAAGCACCGGAAGAATATTGAGATGAACGAAGGGGCACGGATATAGAATAATTGGGGAATGAATCTGAAAACTTAGAATGAAGAAATCTTCCGAAAAGATGGCCTCCGGATGATCAAGAGAGAAAGCAACTCCTGAAATGCTCCGGATGGATGAAAAGAATTTGCATGACTAGAAACAATTTGATAGCCTAACATCGAGCTAGGACCGCGAATCTTCGAGAGAACAGACAAGATTTAGAGGAAAGACTCGTCTTCGGTCTTCAAATGACAACGAGAAACACCACCAAAATTTCTGAGGTACTCCGGGAGAATGAAAAGCAAAGAGGTTGAGCCAACAATGAAAAGAATTTGAAAGAGATCTTGGAGAAGACATGTGACTGATGGGATCCATTCTTATGTCACAAATGAAAAGAATTGAGAAAAACTCCGGGGGAATTAGAAGAGTCAGGTAAGATCCTGGGAAAGACCTGTGGGTTAGGGCCCACTGAAGAGATATCACCGTTGAAAAAGGACGTTGAATAGATAGATGATGCACCAGAACAATTGAAATATTTAAATGAGGTGATAACCTCGAATTAATTGGAACACAGACGAATCTCCTGAGATGTCTTGAACACTCCGGAAGGATAAACTGGCGAGAGGCGAACGAGCAAATTGAAAAACACTTCGAGGAAAAGAATATGATCAACCTCAAAACTTGAACTGAGTCCACCGTAGAAGAAAAGATATGAAGAATGTCGTACAAAACGTGAATTCACCGGTTGAAATAATTGAGGGAAGACTGAAGAGGCTCCGCACGAATGGAATTGATGGTCAGAAGAAACTCGAACTGCGGGAATAATAGGGTGGGAGGGCGGGAAAACAAAGACAACTTGGAGGGGGAAACCGACGAATATCTTGAAGAGAAAACACCAGTTGAAATCATTGAGGAAAGAAAGGCAAAGACTTCGCACGAGTAGGATGGATACTCGATTACGGATTCCGGTTCCGAGAAGAAAAGGGGTGGGTGGGTGGGAAAAGAAAACACTGAGGATTGAACTCAAAGATGAAGAGGCTCAAGTCGACTTGACGAGAAATGCACCGGATGAAAAGAGCTGAGGAACAACGAACGAAAAACCAACTGCGTGATCCTAAAGAAAATTTGAAGGGGAAGAGAAGTAATTAAAAACACCTACGTCAAGATTCCTTACCAGAGCGACGAAGGGGCTGAGGAGTAAAAAGAATTCCTACTCTCCGATATAACTAGACTCTGAAAACAGTTTTCTTCTAGACTCGACAACGGCCAAACTACACGATCAATCAAGGGGGCTCCTAGGGTCGGTCGAGGCTCTGATACCAACTTGTCACGCCCAAGATGCGACCCTATCCTAAAGGAACTCGAAGGTCCCACCAAGGATAGAAGCGCATCTTGAAGATGCTTTTCCAAGGTGGATATCATTACATCAACATTACATAATAGTGGGGATACATCCAATACATACAATGTCACATGAATATAAACAATACAACATACAACGTCAACATCTGACTACGGATGAATCATAAACAGAAACTCAGACGACATCCACCCTGCTAGCCCAGGCTGCCGACCTGGAACCTATCCCCTGATCGAAGAAGCAGAAGAAGAACTCCAAAACAAGTAAACATCGCTCTCGCATCATGAGCATCGCACAACCTGTACCTGCAACTGTTGTTGTAGTAATCTGTGAGCCACGAGGACTCAGCAATCCCATTACCATGGGTATCAAGACTAGCAAAGCTTAATGGGAAAGGAAGGGGTAAAGTGGTGAGGTTGGAGCAGCGACTAAGCATATATGGTGGCTAACATACGCAAATGAGAGCGAGAAGAGAAACAAAGGAACGGTCGTCAACTAGTAATGATCAAGAAGTGATCCTGAACTCCTACTTACGTCAGACATAACCCAGAAACCGTGTTCTCCTCTCGATCAACCCCGAAAAGAGACACTCACGGTTACGCACACGGTTGGTGTATTTTAGAAGAGTTTACTTCAAGTTTACTACAACCGGATATTAACAAATTCCCATCTGCCACATAACCGCGGCACGGCTCTCGAAAGTTTATACCCTGCAGGGGTGTCCCAACTTAGCCCATGATAAGCTCTCGCGATCAACGAAGGATATTCCTTCTCCCCGGGAAGACCCGATCAGTCTCGGAATCCCGGCTACAAGACATTTCGATAGCAATAAAACAAGACCAGCAAAGCCGCCCGATGCGCCGACAATCCCGATAGGAGCTACACATATCTCGTTCTCAGGGCAACACCGGATGAGACATCCTACGAGTAAAACCAACCCTCAAGTTTCCCCAAGGTGGCCCCGCAGTCTGCTCGTTTCGGGCCAACACTTAGAGAAGCATTGGACCGGGGGGGCTAAAAAAAAGATGACCCTCGAGAGAGCGACTCCCAAGGGAAAAGTAGGTGGTGGTGAGGAAAATGGTAAAACCAAGGTTGGGCCTTGCTGGAGGAGTCTTATTCAAAGCGAACTGTCAAGGGGGTCCCATAAATCACCCGACCGCGTTAGGGACGCAAAATCCAGGAACATAATACCGATATGACGGAAACTAGGGCGCTAAGAGTGGAACAAAACACCAGGCATAAGGCCGAGCCTTCCACCCTTTACCAAGTATATAGATGCATTAATAATATAAGATATATTGTGATATTCCAACAAGTAAACATGTTCCAACAAGGAACAACATCTCCATGTTCCAACAAGGAACAAACTTCATCTTCGCCTGCAACTAACAACGCTATAAGAGGGGCTGAGCAAGGCGGTAACATAGCCAAACAACGGTTTGCTAGGAAGGGGAAAAAGGTTAGAGGCTGACATGGCAAATTGGGAAGGCTTGAAGAGCAAATGATAGGTAGCGCAGCAAAGCGATAGAACGAAGCAACTAGCATAGCAAAGATAGTAGTGAGATCCAGGGTAGCGGTCATCTTGCCTAAAATCCTGTAAGGAAGAAGAACGAGTCCATGAAGAAGATGAACCCACGAAGATGAACAAAGCGTAGACGAACGAATCCTCACGATCGCAACGAAACAGGAACTAACAAGAAGAAGCACACAACATAGTAAACACACCACACATGAACAAGACATGATGCACAACCAAGTATGATGCATGACAAGGCTACATGAAGCTACTCATGGCAAGAGATGATGCAAACAAGAACAACACATCAAAGCAAGTTTAAAAGAGGCCGGGAACAACATATAACAATTCCGGTAAGTCCTCATATGCAAATTTCGAAATTGTCCAGATCTGAATAAACCTTATGTTCAAGTTGTTAAACAGCAAGTTAAAATGCACCACGATGATCTACACGAAAATCTAGTCAAGTTACATATAAAGTTCATTAAATTCGGAGCTACGGCCTAGAAGATATGAGCAAAACAAGTTAAACAAGGCATTGATACAAAATGCATACAAACATCAAGCAAACACCTCAAAACATGGATGCAACATGATAATATGAAGCTACATGCAAAATCAAGCAAGTTTCATATAGGGCACACTCAAAACGGAGCAACGGTTCAACACCTACACACGAAACAAGTTTAATGGACAAGCTGTCCAAAACAGCAACTAGGCATATTGCAAGCACCAAAACAACAATGCTACAGCATCTCAACATAAGAACAAAATGCATGGACATGATGTGAAGGTAAATTATTACAAAACATGAACACTGAGCTATCTCCAGAAATCAATAGAACATGCTCAAAAGGACATGGCAAGATTGCAAATAATAACAGTTTCAGACTTATCAGGAAATAACATCAGGTTGCAATGTTTAGAGCTATCAAACAACATGCTACAGGAACTTATCATGGCAAACAAAGGCATTTAATGAATCTACTAATTTCATAGAACAAATGTACTTTACTGACCATAAGCCAAAAGGGCACAGAAAATATGATGGCACCCATGTAAACATAGCAAGTTATATTACAGATTCATACATGGCAGGAACAACAAGAAGTAGGCATGTTGGTGAGCTTAAATCACTCACCACAGAGCAATACATGGCATGGCAAGGCAACTCACAGTAATAAGACATGGCATATAGGCTATACATGGCAAGAACAACATCATAGCATACACGGATAAGCTACAACAACCTTGGCAAAATTGAATAACATGTAAACAACCTGCCAGGAAACATTTTATAGCAAAAGTAGAGCTCGATTGACTCAAGCTATGGCACTCCATAATTGAAACAAGGTCATGGATGGATAGAGCATAACCATATGTTCAAAAAGTCCTTACTGAAGTATCTCAAAATATGCATGGATCTCTCGGTAGCATCAAATTTACATGGCATAAAAATATCAGCAGAACAGGGGCTGAAATCATCAACATCATGAAGCCTAGTTTGCATGCTTGTGCTAGTCACCACAGAGATCACAAAAATACATGGCATACACCCCTGTAAAGATGGCATGGCATATTACAAAACACATGTAGGACTCAAGTTCATATGGTGCACACATCAATCATGGCAAAAATGACAAAAGTGCATGTTCTGATAAGAATCTGAAACTAACATCACATAGCCCTATTCTAACAGCATTTCGGGCATCAAGATGAGCTCAAATGTAAATGATGAAATGGAATGAATTGATGTACTCATCAAGACGAACAATTTGACATATTATACGCATAAAACGGAGCATTATGCAGCAAGTTATGGCATGATGAACATGAGCATATAATGCAAAAATCTCAAGGACTTAGGCGAAATACGAGGGGGGGGGAAGTCAACCTGCGGGATCCAGATCCGGCGCGGGACCCGAGGCGGCGGCTCGAACTCGCCGGAGAGCTCGCCGGAGAGGGCGAGAGAGGGCGGAGGAGGAGCTGGCCCGGCCGGAGGGCGGCGCCGGAGCCGGGCGCGAGGCGGAGGCGGCGGGATCCGGCCGGCCGGCACCGGATCCGGGCGGCGCGGGCGGCGGGGATGGCCGGGAGGCGCGGACGGGCACCGGGGCGGCGGCGGCGCGCGCCGGTGCGGGGCGGGACAGGCGGCGGCGCGCCGGGCGGCGGCGGGCGCGGCGGCGCCGGGCGGTGGAGGCGGCGACCGCGGGAGCGGGCGGCGGCGGGCGCGGTTCGGGCCGCGGGGGGCCCGCACGGGCCGAGCGGGCCGGCGGCGGCGCGCGGTGGCCGGGGCCACGTGGCACGCCCAGAGTGGCTGGGGCGCGGTGGCGGACGCGTCCGGCGGCGCGGAGGGAGAGATCTAGGGTTTCGGGGGGATTTGACCGCGAATTTCGGAGGGGGAGGTGTTTATATAGGTAGAGGGAGCTAGGATAGTCCAAATGGATCACGGTTTTCGGCCACGCGATCGTGATCGAACGACCAAGAGCATGGAGGGGAGTTTGCTGGGTTTTGGGCCACTTTGGAATGGGTGTTGGGCTGCAACAAAAGAGGCTTTTATGGTTACCCGGTTAACCGTTGGAGTACCAAACGACATCCAAATGGCACGAAACTTGACAGGCGGTCTACCGGTGCTATACCAAGGCCGCTTGACAAACCTCGGGCCAATCCGAGAATGTTTAACACCCGCTCACAACGAGAGACGAAAGGGGAACGCCGGGGGACATAGGAGTGCCGGATTGCAAAACGGACAACGGGGAAAATGCTCGGATGCATGAGATGAACACGTATGCAAAATGAGATGCACATGATGACATGATATGAAATGCAGATGATGACATGGCAAAGTGCAACACGCAAGCAAATAACAAGGCAACAATGACGAATAACTGGCAGACACCTGGCGCATCGAATCCGGGGCGTTACACTTCATGAATATATCTGCAAGGTTATCATGAGTGTTGACATAGTTGAGCTCGATCTCCGCTCACCTAATATGATCCCGGATGAAGTGATACTGAATCTCAATATGCTTCGTCTTGAAGTGTTGCACTGGGTTGAGAGAAATCATGATGGCACTTTCATTGTCACACCAAAGAGGCACTTTGTCACAAATGACACCGTAATCCTTTAAAGTTTGCCTCATCCATAGGAGTTGTGCACAACAACTACCGGCTGCCACATACTCCGCTTCGATGGACGAGAGAGACACACAACTTTGCTTCTTAGAAGACCAACTCACCAAAGAGCAACCAAGGAATTGGCACCCTCCAGAAGTGGACTTCCTATCCACTTTGTCTCCCGCCCAATCCGAGTCTGAATAGCCTACAAGCTTGAAGTTTGCATCTCTTGGGTACCATAAGCCAAAGTTTGGGGTATGAGCCAAATATCGAAAGATCCGCTTGACCGCCACAAAGTGGCTTTCCTTAGGTGCGGCTTGAAACCGTGCACTAATTCTCACACTCAACATGATATCCGGACTAGATGCACAAAGGTAAAGCAAGGAGCCAATCATGGAGTGATATACCTTTTGATCCACCGCTTTACCATTGGGATCTATGTCAAGTTGGTATTTAACGGGCATTGCAGTGGAAGCCGGCTTGACATCACTTAGCTTGAATCTCTTGAGCATGTCTTGAGTGTATTTGGCTTGGTTGATGAAGGTTCCTTCTCTTCTTTGCTTGACTTCGAACCCAAGAAAGAACTTCAACTCTCCCATCGAGGACATCTTGAACTTTGAGGTCATGAGAGCGGCAAATTACTCATTGAAAGCTTTGTTAGGGGAACCAAAGATAATATCATCAACATATAGTTGGCACACAAACAACTCCCCTTTGACATTCTTAGTAAAAAGAGTGGGGTCGATTTTCCCAACTTCAAACCCACAATCTTGCAACAACTCGGTAAGGTGGTCATGCCACGCACGTGGGGCTTGTTTAAGGCCATAGAGTGCCTTATCGAGTTGGTACACATGATCGGGGAAGTAGGGATCCTCAAACCCGGGGGGTTGTTTGACATACACTAACTCATTAATAGGACCATTAAGAAAGGCACTCTTCACATCAATTTGTTGCAACATAAAGTTATGATAAGAAGCATAAGCAATCAACAAACAAATGGATTTAGGGCGAGCAACGGGAGCAACGGTTTCACCGTAGTTGATACCCACGACTTGGGAGTAGCCTTGTGCCACCAATCTAGCCTTGTTGCGAACGATAATCCCATGAGCATCTTGCTTGTTCTTGAAAATCCACTTGGTTCCAATGACATTATGATTCCCTGTTGGCCTTGGCACCAATCTCCACACCTTGTTGTACTTGAAGTTGTTGAGTTCTTCATGCATGACATTAAGCCAATCCGGATCCTCGAGCGCCTCATAGACCTTTTGGGGTTCAACACAAGAGACAAATGTGTGATGTTCACAATAGTTTGCTAATTGTATACGAGAGCTTACCCCCTTTCGGATGCTTCCAAGCACATTCGTCATGAGATTACCCTTGGTAGAGAGCTTGGATGCAATCTTGGCGGCACGACGCTCCAATTCCCCCTCAGGAGTGAGTTGAGGAGCGGTAACTTGATCATCTTGAGTGTCGTCTTGAGCTCGTTCTTGATCTTGAGGATGCTCTTGATCTTGAACTTGCTTGGAGGATACAACTTGACCTTGGGCATCACTTGGTGCTTCAACACCATCTTGAGGTCAATCTTGCCCTTGATCTTGTTCATGAGGTTGAGGGCCTTCACTTTGTTCTTCAGAAGCGTGTGGGTCTTGGGTTGGTGATGGTTCCACTTGAGTGGAACATTGTCCTTCTCCCTCGGCCACAAGGGGTTCCTCAATGGGTATGATAAAACCAACACCCATTCTTCTTATGGCTTGGGGAGGAATTTCATCACCTACATCACAAGTACCACTTTGCTCCACTTGGGAGCCGTTATTCTCATCAAACTCCATGTTACACGTCTCCTCAATAAGTCTCGTGGACTTATTGAGGACACGGTAAGCATGAGAGTTTGTAGCATAACCAACAAATATGCCCTCATGAGCTCTAGCCTCAAATTTAGACAACCGAACACCCTTCTTGAGAATAAAACACTTACACCCGAACACCCGAAAGTACTTGAGGTTGGGCTTGTTACCGGTGAGTATCTCATATGGAGTCTTGTTCAAGCCTTTGCAGAGAGAGAGCCGATTGGATGCATGACACGCGGTGTTGATGGCTTCGGCCCAAAAGTTGTATGGAGACTTGAACTCCGCCATCATGGTCCTTGCCGCATCCATCAATGTCCGGTTCTTCCTCTCCTCTACACCATTTTGTTGAGGGGTGTAAGGTGCGGAATATTGATGCTTGATCCCCTCATCACTAAGTAACTCATCCAAGGTGTAGTTCTTGAACGCGGTACCGTTGTCACTTCTTATCGTCAAGATCTTTGCATTGTGTTGGCGATGAGCTTCATTTGCAAAATCAATGACGGTTTGTTGGGTCTCACTCTTCCTCTTGAAGAAATATACCCAAGTGTATCTTGAATAATCATCCACAATCACCAAGCAATACTTTCTACCCCCAACACTATCAAAGGATGGAGGCCCAAAGAGATCCAAGTGAAGGATCTCCAAAGGCCTCTTCGAGTAAATGATAGTCGTGGGAGGGTGAGCCTTCTCATGTAGCTTTCCTTCGATACAAGCACTGCAAGCACGATCTTTAGCAAAACTAACATTTGTTAGTCCATAGACATGGTCCCCCTTGAGAAGACTTTGCACAGATCTCATATTGACATGGGCTAAACGGCGATGCCAAAGCCATCCCACATCAACTTTAGCCATTAGGCATGTCGCGGTCTTAGTGTGGGTCGCTCCGAAAAGTTAATCACATAGAGACCGTTCTCGACATGCCCAACAAAGGCTACTTTAAGAGTCTTGCTCACAAGAGTGCCACGGTATCAATATCAAAGAAAGTAGCAAAGCCCATGAGTGCAAGTTGACGAACGAAAAGTAAATTGTATGCAAGGGACTCAACAAGCATGACTTTCTCGATCGTGATATCATGAGAAATGACAACCTTGCCAAGACCCAATACCTTAAAAGACGAGGCATCACCCCACTCGACATTGGTGGGCATAGATGGAATCTTGTGCACGTCCACCACCAAGTCCTTGCTTCCGGTCATACGATTTGTTGCTCCACTATCGAACAACCATGACCCCCCACCGGAAGCAAACACCTACAATAGATCAATGCTTGGTTTTAGGTACCCATTTTGTAATGGGTCCTTTGGTGTTAGTAACAAGGGTCTTAGGAACCCAAATAGACCATTCAATGTACTCATAAGGAGAACCAACAAATTTAGCATAAACATGTCCATCACTAGCACGACATAACACATAAGAAGGGTTAAAGTCGCCAGCTTTGTTGGAAGGGGTGGTATTGCCCTTCTTGACACCACCACCCTTCACATTGTTCTTCTTCTCCTTAGTACCACCTTCCCCTTCCTTCACAAAAGTTTGCCTAAGAGGAGGAGGTCGTTATGCCTTGTCATTCTTCTTCTTGTTCTTGGACTTAGGTGCGAACCCAATTCGCTCCTTGGCCACAACTTCCTTTTGGTTGCTCAAAAGATAGTTGAGGTTTTTCTCACCTTGTATGCAAGACACAAGGCCTTTCTCAAGATGCTTCTTCAACTTTGCATTCTCCTCCACAAGATGGACATGCTCACAACATGGGTTAGTAGCATTTGCATTATCAATTAAAACCATATGAGGAAAAGTGGCTTTCTCCTTGGTTATCTTCACTTGGAGTAGATCATGAGACTCTTTAAGACTTGCTTGAGTACCCTTCAAGGCCTTGTGAGCCTTGTCAAGTATATCAAACTCCTCCTTGAGTCTAGCAAGATCAACCCCAAGCTTGGCCTTCTCGGAATTTAGCACACGAGATACAACAAGAGCATGATCAAGATCTTTCTTCAATTTAGCATGGTCATCGTTGTGTGACTCCTCAAGAGCCAAACGGTGACCACGCTCTTCCTCAGGCGCATTAGAGAGATCTGATATCTCATTGGCATAGTCATGACTATGCCCCTCCATATTGGAGGTGGTTTCTTCGTGAGCCTCGATCATGTCATTGGCTTCACCAAGTTGTTCCAATAGAGCAACAAAGTGCTTCTTGGATTTACCCTGAAGCTTACTCATAAATGACTCAAATTCATTTACCTCCTCATTAGACCCCCCATTTTCATCAATGCAATCCGTAAAATAAGGATTAGTAATGATGGTGGTTTTGATGTTGGGGGTTACCTTGTTGGTGGCTTTACCCATGAGGCACTTGGCGGTGATGTTCTCATTGGGTGAGTCGAGTGACACCCATGGAGTTCTCGCAATGGAAACGGAGGCCATGGCAACCGACTCGCCGTCTTCATCATCATCATCATCCTCATTGTACTCTTCTTGTGCCACCAACCCTTTGGGAGGCGTCTTCTTGATGAAGTTGCTCTTGTTGGGGAAGGACTTGGCCTTGTCTTTTCGGATGAGCTTGCCACCATTGTCTTCCCTCTTCTCATATGGGCACTCCACAACAAAATGGCTCACATTGCCACAGTTATAGAAAGTTCTCACACGTTGCTTGCCCTTCGCGCCACTTGAGTTACTCTTGTTAAAGTTGGGCCTTGTGTTCTTCTTGCTCCAAAATTGCCTTGAAGCGAGAGCCATTTATTCATGATAAGCATACTTTGTATCTTCGAGTTTGCTCTCCTCTTCTTTCACCAAGGTGGGCAAAACCCACTAGGGCGCGCTTGGGCCCCCAGGCGCGCCAAGGTGGGTTGTGCCGCCCTCGGTGCACCCCTCTGGTACTTTGACCCATCTTGTGTCTTCTGGTCCAGAAAAATTCTTCAAAAAGTTTCGCTGCGTTTGGACTTCGTTTGGTATTGATTTTCTGCGAAGTAAAAAATAACAATTGGCACTGGGCACTATGTCAATAGGTTAGTCCCAAAAAATGATATAAAGTTGCTATAAAATGATTGTAAAACATCCAAGAATGATAATATAACAGCATGGAACAATAAAAAAAGTATAGATACATTGGAGATGTATCAACATCCCCAAGCTTAATTCCTACTCGTCCTTGAGTAGGTAAATGATAAAAACAGAATTTTTCATGTGGAATGCTGCCTAACATGTTCATCACATAATCTTTTCTTTCTAGCATGGACATTTGGATTTTTATATGATTCAAAGCAATAGTCTAGTTTTGACATGAAGATTTCAATACTCAAGCATATCAACAAGAAAATATGTCTTTCAAAATATCAACACTAAAGCAAGTTATCCCTAGCACATTATGCTCAATCATTGATTCATTCATGAAACACACTCGCATATTAGCTACACGCAATGCTCAAGTACGATCATAGTGCCCCTTAGTTGGTGCTTTATAAGAGAAGATGGAGACTCAAAATGAAAATAGAAATTGCATAAAGTAAATAGAAAGGCCCATCGCGGAGGGAAGTAGGGATTTGTAGAGGTGCCAGAGATCAAAGCGAAAATGATAGATATAAAAACATTTTGGGTGGCATGCTTTTCCTATCAACGAAAATGATCGAGTGGTTCCCAATACTATCCATGCTAGATATATCATAGGCGGTTCCTGTTGGAAATATGCCCTAGAGGCAATAATAAAGTGGTTATTATTGTATTTCCTTGTTCATGATAATTGTCTATTGTTCATGCTATAACTGTATTAACTCGAAACCGTAATACCTGTGTGAATACATAGACCACAACATGTCCCTAGTGAGCCTCTAGTCGACTAGCTCATTGATCAATAGATGGTTGTGCTTTCCTAGCCATGGACATTAGATGTCGTTGATAACGGGATCACATCATTAGGAGAATGATGTGATGGACAAGACCCAATCCTAAGCATAGCACAAGATCATGTAGTTCATTCGCTAGAGCTTTTCGAATGTCAAGTATCATTTCCTTAGACCATGAGATTGTGCAACTCCCGGATACTGTAGGAATGCTTTGGGTGTATCAAACGTCACAACATAATTGGGTGACTATAAAGGTGCACTACAGGTATCCCCGAAAGTGTTTGTTGGGTTGGCACGAATCGAGACTGGGATTTGTCACTCCGTGTGACGGAGAGGTATGTCTGGGCCCACTCGGTAATGCATCATCATAATGAGCTCAATGTGACTAAGGAGTTAGCTAAGGGATCATGCGTTAAGGAACGAGTAAAGAGACTTGCCGGTAACGAGATTGAATGAGGTACTGGGATACCGATGGTCGAATCTCGGGCAAGTAACATACCGATAGACAAAGGGAATTGTATACGGGATTGATTGAATCCCTGACATCATGGTTCATCCGATGAGATCATTGTGGAACATGGGGAGCCAATATGGGTATCCAGATCCCGCTATTGGTTATTGGCCGGAGAGGTGTCTCGGTCATGTCTGCATGGTTCCCGAACCCGTAGGGTCTACACACTTAAGGTTCGGTGACGCTAGAGTTGTAATGGGAATAGTATGTGGTTACCGAAGGTTGTTCGGAGTCCCGTATGAGATCCCGGACGTGGCGAGGAACTCCGGAATGGTCCGGAGGTGAAGATCGATATATTGGACGAAGGGTATTGGAGTCTGGAATTGTTCCGGGAGTACCGGGTGACGACCAGCGTGTCTGAAGGGGGTTTCGGAGGCCCCGGCAAGCGTTGGGGGGCCTTATGGGCCAAGGGTATGGGGCACATCAGCCCACTAAGGGGTTGTGTGCCCCTTCCACCCCATCTCACGTAACCTGGAGAGGTGGGGGCGCCTCCCATAGGTCATCCACCCCTCCCAGCTTGGGGGGCAAGTTTCCCAGGGGTGGGGGCGCCCAAACCCATCTAGGGTTCCCCTGTGGCCGCCGCCCCTCCCCTATGGAAACCCTAGGGCGCCTCCTCCTCCCCCCTTCCCCCTATATACATTGAGGGAGAGAGAGGGCAGCAGCACCCCTTCCCCTTGCACAGCCCTCTCCTCCTCCAACTCCTCCTCCTCCTCCGTAGTGCTTAGCGAAGCTCTGCCGGAGAACCACGAGCTCCATCGCCACCATGTCGTCGTGCTGCTGGAGTTCTCCCTCAACTTCTCCTCTCCCCTTGTTGGATCAAGAAGGAGGAGACGTCCAGAGCTGTACGTGTGTTGAACGTGGAGGCGCCGTCCGTTCGGCGCTAGATCGGATCTTCCACGATTTGAATCACTGCGAGTATGACTCCATCAACCGCGTTCTTGTAACGTTTCCGATTAGCGATCTTCAAGGGTATGAAGATGCACTCCCTCTCTCTCGTTGCTATTATCTCCTAGATTGATCTTGGTGACACGTAGGAAAATTTTGAATTATTACTACGTTCACCAACAGTTCCCAAACAGAAAATAAAGTTTACTCCTTTTTCAACCATACTTTCACTTTCCATGGCTAGCCATATCCACGGGTACCTTCCATACCAACACCTTTCAAGGAATTTATTATTTCAAAACATAAAATAAATTCATTTTTCATTTCGGTACTGGGCATCCCTAAGACCTTTGTCGTACTCTCGCACAATGACAAGTGAATAAACAATCATCTTGAGAATAACCCATCTAGCATGGAAATATATCAGCCACCCCCTACCGTTTCATGAGCAGTACGAGCACACAAAGAGAAATTTATTTTCAAAATTAGAGATGGCACATACAAATTTTCTTAGAACAGCAAAAGAATACCGCATATAGGTAGGTATAGTGGACACATATGGCAAAACTGGTTTAAAGGATTTTGGAGGCACAAGTAGTGATCATACTTAGTGCAAATGAAGGCTAGCAAAAGATTGACAAGCATCCAACCAAGAAACGAAAAATCTCATAATCAAGCATTAAGCATAACTAACACCGAATAATGCACCACAAGTAGGATGTAATTTCATTGCATAACTGTTGACTTTCGTGCTTGCATAGGGAATCACAAACCTTAACACCAATATCTATCACTTTGGGACTAATTTCATATGTTTCTTTTGATAACTCAAACAAATCTAAGTGAAGAACATGAGCATAAAAGTTTTCTTATCTCAAAATAATTTAAGTGAAGCAAGAGAGAATTTCTTAAAAAATTTACTAACTCTCAATTAAATATAATTTAAGAATGAGAGCATTTCTTCAAAAATACTAAAGCACACCATGCTCAAAAAGATATACGTGAAGCACTAGAGCAATTCCATAGCTCAAAAAGATTTAAGTGAAGCATAGAGAGCAATCCTAACAAGTCATCGTATAATTTTGGCTCCCTCAAATAGGTGTGTACAGCAAAATTTATGACACTAAATAAAAAGCAAAACAAGCAAAGACTCATATCATACAAGACGCTCCAAGCAAAACTCATGATATGTGAGGAATAAAAATATAGCTCCAAGTAAAACACCGATGGCCGTTAGAAGAAAGAGGGGATGCCACTCGGGCATCCCCAAACTTAGTTGCTTGCTTCTCTTTAGATAATGGCTTGGGATGCCATTGGGCATCCCCAAAATTAGGCTCTTCTTACTCCTTATTCCTTCATCCATCATGATCTCACCCAAAACTTGAAAACTTCAATCACACAAAACTCAACAAAACCTTCGTGAGATCCGTTAGTATAAGAAAGCAAATCACTACTATAAGTACTATTGAAAACCCATTCATATTTTATTTTTGCATTATATCTACTGTATTCCAACTTTTCTATGGCTCAAACCCCCCGAAGGAGTCCATAGATTCATCAAAATAAGCACACAACGCAAAGAAAACAAAAACTGTCAAAAACAGAACAGTGTGTAGGAATATGAAAACTTTCGATACTTCTCTTAATCCAAAAATGATTAGGAAAACGTGGGAAATTTGTATATCAATCTTGTGTAAAAAATTCAGAGCAAAATCATGTTTCTATGATTTATTAAAATTAGTTTTCTGAGCACAAAAATTTCTGTTTTTCAACAAAATCAAAGCAACTATCACCCAACACGATCCCGAAGGCTTTGCTTGGCACAAACACTAATTAAAACACAAAAAACACTTTAATAACAGTAGCATAATTGTGCAAACACTCTAGAAAATAAAGATAAATACAAAAATAAATTTTATTCATTGGGTTGCCTCCCAACAAGCGCTATCGTTTTACGCTCCTAGCTAGGCATAATGCAAAGATTCAAGTATTGCCATCTTTAGTTCTAGATCCATAAGATGCCCTCATGATTGATTCATATGGTGGCCTAATTCTTGTTCTAGGGAAGTGTTTCATACCCTTCCTTGGTGGAAATTAAAATTTAATATTGCCTTCTTTCATATCAATCATGGCATAAATAGTGCGTAAAAACGGTCTACCAAGAATAATTGGACAAGACGGATTGCAATTAATATCAAGAAGAATAAACTCTATGGGCACATAATTCCTATTTGCAAGAATAAGAACATCATTAATTCTTCTCATAGGTTTTTTAATAGTAGAATCCTCCAAGTGCAAATTTAAAGAACATTCTCGGTAAGACCAAGCACATCACATAAAGATTTCGGAATTGTAGAAACACTAGCACCCAAGTCACATAAAGCAAAACACTCATAATTTTTAATCTTGACTTTAATAGTAAGTTCCCATTTATCAAGTAATTTTCTAGGAATTGAAATCTATTTTTCCAATTTTTCTTCCAAAGCTTTCATCATAGCATCAACAATATGTTTAGTAAAAACTTTATTTTGTTCATAAGCATGGGATGAATTTATCATGGATTGCAATAAAGAAATACAATCAATCAAAGAACAATTATCATAATTAAAGTCTTCGTAATCCAAAAGAGTAGGCACATCACTAGTTAAAGTTTTGACCTCTCCAAACCCACTTCTATCAATTTTCTCAACAAGATTTTTACCCTCCGAATTATCGGGACGCCTTCTAACTAAAGTTGACTCTTCTTCAGGAGTGTGGCATTGGAGCAGACGAGCGCACCTGGTCACTTTATCTGTACGGCGAGGACATGTTTGGAGATTCGAGTGGCTTTAATGTCTGAGGGTGGTATGATGGATTAGGTGCTGGACTGGCGGTAATACGCTGTGGGGCCATTGGGGTAAACAGTGAGGAGGCAAAAGGCAACATGACCCGGTGAAGACCTGGGCGGATGGCACATAACGTGGCCAAGAGATCGTGTCGGTCGTGGCCAAATGGACATGAGCGGGCGGGGGTGTTTTCTCTGATCTCCAGAACTTTCGTCTTCCTTTCTGAAGCTGGCAATGTTTTCATGCAAACCGTGGAACAATTTGTGATGACACACTCGCCGAAAATGACAACGCCATCGAAAGAGGCAATTCTGGTACCGTGCAAGGTTCATCCGTTGATGCTTTTCATGTGGATGTGTGCCATCTTTTGATTATAAACCAGCCAAACAGTTTCACAAGTAAATACGTGAGAATACCAACTTTATGTGGGCTCCTTTGCATGCAGCTTTTGAATGTGTATGACGATGTAGGGCCGTACCATAGGGTTGCATGCATGTGTTGCTTATTCTCTCTTCTCTCCCAGACAAATGCATCCATTTATTTCATCTTTGCTAACTTAAAATCGGTCAAATCTTTTGAACCAACATTCTGATTTGAAAAAAAAAATTGAACTCATGTCGTAGGCCTTTAAAACAAGACTGATTTTTCATACATTTTAAATTCCATATTTTTGAAATAAAATGTTTCACTCTTTTGAAATAAACTATTACACATTTCCAAATAATCAATTTCACAAGTTGACATTTCGGTTTCATATTGTTATCATTTTCAGAACCCAGATTTCACTTTTCGCCGGCTTATTTCACGAAAAATCATATCTATTCTAGTTGAACATTTTTTAAATAACGTATTTCACTCTTTTGAAATAAACGGTTACATATTTCCAAATAATAATCTTCACAAGTTGATATTTCAGTTTCATGTTGTTTTCATTTTCAGAACCCATATTTTACAGCATTCAGATTGATGGCTCCCCCTCCCACCTCCACCCTCCCTCTAGCGACCACAAGGGCGACTCCATCCACCACTCTGGCGATCCATGTCTTCCCATCCGTGTAAGCTGCTCCGGCCATCATGGCGCCTCCCCTCCTGGATCTCTCACCGGGGGTGGGTTTCACCGATCAAGTTAGAGCCAGATTCTCTACTCAGGTTCATTGCCTCGACCCTCAACTTGCCTTCCATTTTGTTATCTCTTTTAGTCATTCAAATTTCCCTCTCTCTATTGAGTATGTTGGCCTTGCTCTTCAATCATGTCTTGGGAGCTTACCTTTGGGGTTTCATGTCACCCACATTCGAGGGAGAGTTTACAAATTTTCTGTCGTCTCTAAGGCTGTGGGATTTATGATCTACCGCCTTAGATCTTTTAGATGCCCATTGTTCTACTGCCATTTTCATCTTTGGGGCTTTGGTGGTCCTTCTTGGATCATAGAATACAAAAATTGGCTCTATGAGCATGATCTCTAATGGACTACGGTGAAATCCCCCCGTCGCACCCTCACCGGTGCAAACTCTATTCCCGTCGGCCGCCGGCAACCACTTCCTTTTTCGTTGGCTGAGTCAGTAACCCATGCAAACCAACCTGCACTTTCCTCGGATCACGTGCCAACCGCGGGCGCGATCATCCCCGTTCAAAATCCAATTCGTGGAGCCACTCCCTCGGCCCACTCTCCCAGCCCACAGCCCATTATTGCAAACATTGATTCACTAGCCCATGAGGATCGTTCTAGACTGGCCTCAGCCCACTCGGACCCCACCACCCCATACTCTGTAGCGACCAGACCCAAATGGATCAAGTCTCTGTGCTCAGTGTCATCCCTGGATCAGTAATGCTGACACCACACAGTACTTCGAAGGATTTATAGCAGAGTAGCAATCACACACTTATTACATCGTTGTCCACAAGGGAACTTATTACAATAATATGGCTTAAGGCCATCCAATGATAACAGCGGAAGGCTTGGAAGATAAGCGAGTCCATCAACTCCAACGGCATCACTGAGTATAGAACCACGACCTAACACCTTACTCGTCGTCTGAAAAGTCTGCAACGTGAAAGTTGCAGCCCGAAAACGGGTCAGCACATGGAATATGCTGGCAATGTAACACATAAGAGCAATGAAGGAATAAGCCTATACTACATGCATATATGGCTGGTGGTAAGGCTCTACGGTTATATTTGCATAAAGCTGATTTTTCCCTACATCAAAGGAATAATTTTATTTAACTATCATGGTGGTTGTTAAACATTGAGAATGGTTGACAGCATCCTCAATCCCAATTAAAAAGTACTCATCAAAACCCAATAACTTTTATTTAGAAGTAACATGTTGAGATACACATGATATTCAATTACCAGATACTCAAATTGTCCATAACAGGGGACACGGCTAATCATGATTAGTTTATACACTCTGCAGAGGTTTGCGCACTTTTCCCCACAAGACTCGATCGCCTCCGCTTGGTTCTCGCACTACAGGGTGTTTGAGAAACGGATGACCGAGACATAGTCTTTCAGAAGCGCTAGCACCTTACATGTGGGTAGACCGTACCAACCTACATCCCCTACATCAGCTAGCCTACCCGTAAGAGTTCGCACGACTTAGTCAACTACGCCAGAG
>LR880969.1:690387956-690402702 GCA_904067115.1 Aegilops sharonensis
TAATAAAAATAATTTTCCCCGACTCCTAAAAATGAGTCGAACAAAATGAACTTTAAAAACGGCAAACATGCATATATTTTTAAAATGCTCATTTTTTTTGCCTAAGCAAAATAAATCTTCCAAAAGCCAAATTTGATTTATTTATAATACCTTCGTTTTTCCTAAATGTTGGGAAAGTCATATTATTCCCTCTCTTAAAATTTTTATAGGAAAAATTTATGAAGATAATTTAAATAAATCCAAATGATCCTATTTTCGAAATTTGAGAAATCCCAAATATGAAAATTATGAAACTTTCAACTCTCTCCGAGGGTCCTTGAGTTGCGTGAAATTTTCTAGGATCGGAAAAATGCGAGAAAAATTATGATATGCATGATGACCTAATGTATAACATTCCAAATTGAATATTTGGGATGTTACATACTCACAGGCCCAACCTTCGGTCCCCAACATTATCCCTCTTTTGCATCAGCAACCTAATCCTTTTTTCTGCGGTAAATGCTTATCCTTCGGCCATGCTCGTGTGGATTGCAAAAATCAGTTCAGATGTCGGGGTTGTTTTAGATACGGGCATATTTTCCGTTTTTGTTTCAACTCCAAAAAATCTGCCCCCAAGTATCGGGTAAAATCACACCCGCCCACCAACCCTGCGCCCTCGCCCGATAACCCGCACGTCGACTCGTCTCCCCAAAACCCCCCTTCACCCCCCCCCCATCCAGCCAGCTCGCCCTGTCATTCGCCCTGCTCTGCCTCGAAACCGTGCTCTGCTCCACCAGCTTTCTCCACCTCCGCCGCCCATCCTCCCTCCAACAAAGCCATGGCCACCTACCCATGCGACCCGCTGCCACTTCTCCCTCCTGGCACCGCTGTCATGGACGCTGACGGTAACCGACGCCGACGCACCTTCCATTATCTCGGCGGCGAACCCCTGGTCCAGTCAAGCGACTGGGCCATCATCTCCCTTGCACCACCGCCGGACCCTAATCAGTTCGAGAGGGATGCTATGCTCATCACTCATTTCCTCGACCATGAGCGCGGCTTCCGTATCGCAGAGATCTCTCGCTGCGGGATGGGAGCCGCTCTCGTCCGTCCGCAATGCATGCGACATCGACACCGCCATCGCCAATAGTCCGTACTTCATCGGGGACTCTGTTCTGAGGATCATTCGTCACGACCGAGGTATCAACCATAGAGACTGCACCTTTACTCATGACGTCTGGATTATGATGGTGAACTTCCCTCTTGAGGCTTGGAGGCCTGACAAAGTTAGAGAAGATGTTAGTGGATTTGCTAAATTCCTTGTTTGGAACCGTGACATGTCAAATAGAGCCCGTGTTCTTGTTAAAGTCAGAGTGCCTGATCTGCTAGAAATCCCTGTTAGCCATGTTATTTGTGAAAGTCTTGATGATTATGGTCATGGTCAGTCATGGACATGTGTTGTCTATATCTTGCATGCGGATTGGCTTGGAGCCATGGGTGGAGATGAAGACCCAATCCCTCCTGATGGAGTTATGCACCCCATGCCATTTGCTCCTTTCGGTGGTATTTGGCATGAGGTTGATTTCCACAATGATCAAAATCCAAATGTTGCACCTGATGCTCACCATGGTCCTGAGGAGAACCAAGATGTTGTGCACATGGTTCAGGGCCACCACAAAACCCTGAGCAGGTCCAGGACATGCCTTTTCAGCCTGCCATGGAAGCGGCTGACTCTTTCTTGGCGCTCCATGACATGATGTCAAAAATTATGGTGACGATCCCTCAGCTGCTGGAAGATCTTGCAGATACCTTCGTGGTTAGCTCCAGATGCCAACTGATCAATGTTGATGATGATGAGCATGGCACTGTCAAAAAATGTCTGCTCACCATCACCACTGAGCAGCCACTTGAACCTACAGCCTCATCTGTCCTCATTGAAGATCTGTCTGAACCTCCTGTGTTATGCTCCACTGATGCTGTTGAAGATGATCTTTCTCCTGCTATGCTGGACTTCATGGCCAGCAACCAAAACTCAACAGTTGAGGAAGAGCCGCATGCACCTGCTGTCTTGCTTCCTTCTGCTATATCTGTCCCGGCCGCTCAGCACAAGCGCAAGAAGAACAATGCTCCTTTGGATGTTAATGACCTTCGCCGCAGTCGCAGACTGGTGGGTCTTAGTGTTGGATTTAAAGATGAAGTTGCTGCTGTCAAGGCCAAGGAATGGGATCAGTACAAAAAGAATTTAGCTTCTGAATTTGAGCATGTCATCTGCAACCCTGAAGCTGGACCACCACCTGAGCTGCCACTAGAGACAATCCAAGCTATTGCAGTTAAGCAGTGTCTGATCCCTCCTGAGGAGGTGTCAGGAGAGAAGCTGATGGCCCCTGCTTCCCATGATTAAGTCTTATCTTATATGCTTTGGACCTTGCTATATCAAGGTCTTATATGGCCTTAGGCCAGCTTTATTATTAGTTTCTTTCAATAATGCTACTTCTGCACTATTTATGAACTTGGTCTGTAAGGAGTTAAACTCCAGTATTTTATTTTGTGGCTGGGATCCTATGATACATTTATTTTGCTGTCCAAGTTGTCTGAATGGATTGGATGATTATATTCTGTATTATGTCATTATGAAAACAAGTTCTCCTGTCTGGAATGATCTATCTGCCTCTTACATCTTGATGAGATCTGATAATCATAAAATGATTATGTCATTTTTATTCAGTCTATATACCACCAGTTTTTCCAATGAATAGAAAATGGAATATTTTAAATTGGAGTATAAGAGGCATAAACTCCCAAACCATATGGGATGATTTAAGAGCCAAAATTGATGAGAGTAATTGTGGTATTATATGCCTTCAAGAAACAAAAAAAGAAGCTTTTGATCAATATTATCTCAGAAAATTCTCTCATGGGAGATTTAATCAGTTTGCATATACTCCCTCAGTGGGACTGTCTGGGGGATTAATAACCATATGGAATGGCAGTCTCTTTAGTGGTTCAGTTGTCAGTCAATCCTCCTTTCAGATTACAGTCAAATTATTATGCAATTTATCAGGCAACATTTTTTATGTCAGCAACATTTATGGACCCTGCTAGAATGAAAATAGAACTGATTTCTTTGATTGGTTGGACAATATTGATGCCTCACATATGGACCATTGGATTCTTGCTGGTGATTTTAATTTAATCAGAAGCCCACAGGACAGAAATAGACCTGGTGGAGATGCAAACAATATGTTGAGATTTAACAGTATTCTCCAACAGCTTGATTTAGTGGAAATTCCTCTCAAGGGTAGGAACTTTACATGGAGTAATATGCAAGACTTACCTCTTCTGGAGAAACTGGATTGGATTTTTAACTCCGCAAATTGGTCTATTAATTTCCCAAATACTCTGGCATACCCACTGGCTAGAGTTTCATCTGACCATATCCCTATTCATATTCAAATTGGCAGTGATATTCCAAAAGCCTCTATATTCAGGTTTGAAAATTACTGGCTGGAGTTTGATGGATTTTATGAAATTGTTCTTCAATGTTGGAACAGAAACCAATTACCAAATTCTGCAAATGATATAACTGCCAGATTTAAATGCCTCAGATTAGGTCTTAAGAAATGGAGCAAAAGTTTGTCCAAGCTCAATACTAATATCTCTACTTGTAACTATGTATTATCTATGTTGGATGGTATTGAAGATCAAAGAGCTCTGAGTATTATGGAAGCTAACTTTAAGATCATCCTGAAACAACACATCCTCAAGTTACTGGAGGTTAAAAGGATTTATTGGAAGTCCAGATTTAAAATGAGAAGTGTGAGACTTGATGACGAAAAC
This sequence comes from Aegilops sharonensis, assembly GCA_904067115.1. Taxonomy (NCBI): domain Eukaryota; kingdom Viridiplantae; phylum Streptophyta; class Magnoliopsida; order Poales; family Poaceae; genus Aegilops; species Aegilops sharonensis. Next base: position 690,391,773 of record LR880969.1, read on the forward strand.
ACTGATTTTTTCCATGCAATGGCCACCCAAAGTTACAGGAAAACTTATATTACTAATATTGTTGGAGAGGATGGAGTCACTTACCAAAATCATGACCATAAAGCTGCAATTATTTGGAGGTCCTAAAAAGAAAGATTAGGCTCATCCATTGATCCTCACATGCTTTTCAATCTGGAGGAACTGATCCAACCACAAGACCTATCTTCTCTTGAAGCTCAATTCACTATGGAAGAAATTGATCAAGTTATTAAGGAATTTCCCACTAACAGAGCTCCTGGACGAGATGGCTTTAATGGCACCTTTTTAATCAAATGTTGGGATATTATTAAACAAGACTTCTATACCATGATTTGGGATTTCTTTGAAGGAAACTGTGATATTCAAAGTATAAACACTGCCTTTATTACACTCATTCCAAAGATTGCAAATCCTGAGAATATGGATGATTTCAGGCCTATTTCTTTGGTTAGTCTTCCACTCAAAATTATTACCAAGCTTCTGGCAAACAGAGCTCAAAAGATCATCACTTCTATTATCCACCAAAACCAATATGGTTTTATTAAAGGCAGAAATATTCAAGACTGTCTTGGATATGCTTTTGAATACCTCCATTTATGCCACCAATCAAAAAAACCTATCATCATTTTAAAGCTTGATTTTGAAAAAGCTTTTGACAAGATTGAGTATATGACAATTATTGCTATGTTAAAGGCCAAAGGTTTTGGACCTAGATGGATTAATTGGGTTAATAACATTCTTCAATCTGCTTCTACTTCTGTTCTGCTTAATTGAGTGGCTGGAAAAAAGATTACTTGCAAGAGAGGTGTCAGACAAGGGGATCCACACTCCCCATTACTATATATCATCACTGCTGATCTTCTTCAATATGTGGTCAATGTTGCTTGGGCAAATGGAGAAATCTCTCTTCCTATAAATCATGCTTATGGACAGGACTACCCTATAATACAGTATGCTGATGACACCCTAATGATTATGCCTGCTTGTGAAGATCAGATCATGCACCTTAAATACTTGCTCAACATATTTAGCCTATCCACTGGTCTATTTGTCAACTTCAGCAAGTCCTCAATGATTCCAATAAATTTTGATCAACCATCAGTTTCAGCACTTGCAAATTCATTTGGTTGCAAGGTGGAAAGCCTCCCATTCACTTATCTAGGTTTACCCATGGGCACCACCAAACCCTCTGTTATGGATCTTATTCCTGTCATATCCAAAATTGATAAAAGGCTATCTGGAGTGACTAGATTCATGAACTACTCTGGCAGACTCACATATGTTAATTCCATTGTTGCTTCCATGCCTATTTTCTCTATGTGTTGCCTTAAAGTTCACTACACCATATTGGATCATGTGGACAAATCTAGCAGGAACTTTCTCTGGTATGGAAAGGAAATTAATAGAAGAGGAAAATGCCTGGCCAGCTGGGATATGATTTGCAAACCAAAAAGTCAGGGTGGTCTTGGAGTTCTGAACCTGAGAATGCAGAATAAAGCCCTTCTTATCAAGCATCTCTATAAATTTTACAATAGAATGGATATTCCTTGGGTCAAGTTAATTTGGGAGGCTCATTATCAAAACAATGAGGCTCCACACACAAATCCCAACAAAGGATCATTCTGGTGGAAGGATTGTATGAAAATGTTTGATCTATTCAAAGAGATGTCTTCATGTGAGATCAGATCAGGAAACACTTGCAAATTATGGCATGATAGTTGGAATGGAGACATTATGCATTTCAAATTCCCTGAACTCCATTCCTTTTGCAACCAGCAGAATATCTCAGTAAAAAAAGCCAAAGATAATGGAAACCTATACAACTTGTTCCAGCTTCCTCTTTCCATCACTGCCCATCAGCAATTTCATCTGCTTTCTGATATACACAATATCAGATCCAACAATGACAAGGATATATGGAATTTCAATTGGGGTAGTAGTTTAAATATGACCAAGAAGATTTATATCTTCTTACTGAGAAATGAAGATGTTGTTATCACTTTCAAATGGATATGGAAGTCATGCTGCCTTCCAACACATAAATTCTTTTGCTGGCTTCTTCTTCATGATAGGATAAACACATGTGACCTTCTAACCAGGAAAAATATGCATCTTGATTCCACACAATGTGTATTATGTGATGCTGAAGACTATGAGGACAGAATTCATCTTCTTTTCTCTTGCCCATTCAGCCAGGGTTTTTGGTGGAACATTGGTCTTGAATGGAACACTGATCTGAATATCCATGATATGATTATTGAAGCCCAGCAAAGATATAAACTTCACCATTTCATGGAAATTCTAATTATTGGATGCTGGAGTTTATGGAATCAAAGAAATGATCTGATATTTGAAGGGATCCCTTGCTCTATCAATGACTGCAGATATGAATTTATCAAGACTTTCAAATTGACAATGTTAAGAGCCAAGCCCAGTTTAAAGGAAGGAGTGTCTTCGTGGATTGATAACATTTAATTTATTGTTGTTTTTGTATCTTCTCTATAATCCCCCTGGTTGTCTCCCCAACAACCATTGTAAAGACTCTGTGATCCCCCTTTTTTTTATAATGAAAAAGATCTACAGTAAGGCTTTTGCCTTACTGTTTTATGGTCAAAAAAAAAGAATCCATATTTTACTTTTCACCGGCCTGTTTCACAAAAATCACATCTATTTCAATTAAACATTATTGGAATAACATATTTCACTCTTTTGAAATAAACCGTTACACATTTTGAAATAATCGGTTTCACTAGTTGACATTTCAGTTTCATATTTTGATTAAATAGGTTTCCAGTGAAATAGCTTGGTTTCACAGGTTTCTAATGAAAATAGGATTGTATCAAATTTTTCTAGTGAAATATGTCGTCAAAATTTAAACGTGTCTGAAATATATCCAAGATTGCTCTTGTTCTAAAGGTCTTGGCGCCCGGAGTTCAAATATATAAATTATTTTATAATGAACTTATACTTTTAAAAGATATGAGCAATTTAAATTGTCTAAGATAAAATAAAGTCTATTAATTTATTTGGGAGGGAGAGGGGGGAGAGATGTGTGAAAAGGCGTACATCACTCGCTGAGGTTGCTGGACTTCAAAAGGTGGTCAGCGTATGGCATAACTAGTGAGCTATTGATGAAATAATAACTATAAAATAGTGGTCAGCGTATGGCATAACTAGTGAGCTATTAATGAAATACTGAGCTATAAAATAGTGGCGTGAGCAATACTATGGAGAATAACATGCATGGATGCGTAATCTCCAAGAGAAAGCCATGCACGGGATCTTTCTCGCCATCGATCAGGTCAGGTCTTCGGCTTCATACTCCCTCCGGCCGGTGAAGAGTGTACATATAGAAATTTTAGGGCAAATTATAGAGTTGACTAGAAAATGCATTGGAAAGGTGCAAGCCACTATATCTCTTCTCTTTAATTACCCACCCTCCAATGAGCTAAGTGCATATAGAAAGAGGTAAATACATTAGAAGTCTTAGAACTTGTGTGTGACGGTCAGTTTGGTGCACAAACTTACAAAGTACATGTTTCTGGTCCGCTAACTTGCATGAACGTGCAAATACGGTCACATTTTATATAGAGGCAAATACACTAGGAGTCTTAGAACTTGCGTGCGGCGGTCAGTTTAGTGCACAAACTTGTAAAACACGTGTTTCTGGTCCATAAACTTGCATGAAGGTGCAAATACTGTCACATTTTACGTATGCGAATGTATCTACTGCCTACTTGGTAGGCCAGCATGGCAAGGGCCCGCTGTCAGCCACTGTAATAGTTCTTGCATGGTAGATTTGCAGAAAAGCCCACGCCTTTTTTATTCATACATTGGGCCACTCAAATAAAATAAATAAAATAAGGGCTGAGGTGTGTTTCGAACCATACATATTTGTATCGCACGACTATAGTATATATTTTGTCAACAGGGACCAAAAATTAAAGAAGAAATCAAACCCGAAAAATGGGATCCCCACAACTCAAACCTGTGAAATTGTGGTCGCCCATAACTAAGCTAACCACCAGGCTACAATGGTGCAGGATGCTATAATTATATAAACACTGTTTATGTTGTTATGTCTTTTGTTCAATGTAAGAAATACAAAAAAACTTAGATTCTAGTGTTGTGACTTTCCAAAAATGTCCATGTGTTACAAAAAAAGGCACGTTAAATCTTAGATAATATTTCAACATTGTAAAATATATATTTATTTAATTAAAAACATACCTTGCATTTGAAATGTTCATGCATTTCAGAAAATGTTCATGAAATTTAAAAAATTTAATACAATGTAAAAAAATGTTCACGTAGTTGAAAATATTTTGTATCATCCAAAACAATTTAAGATGTATTTGAAATAGGTTAAAGAACTTGTATTTGAAAAAATGTTAATTATATGCTTAGAAATATTAAACAAATATATAAATGTCTTTAGACGTATACTTGAAAGAGATAATGTGTATGAAAAAATCGACATCAAAACATATAATTGAAAAAATGTTAATAATGTATTTGAAAAGTGTATAAAAATATTTCTGTTGCATAAAAAATGTAAAATATGTATGTAAAAGTATATATCAAAACATATATTTAAAAAATATCAATTACGTATTTGAAAATGCTAAACATATATAAAGAATAATGTTTAGTACAGTACCATGCATTTGTTTTTTGCGGGGATGTACCATGCACGTAGCTAGCTATGCATATATGGCTATATAGTACCCCCTCCGTCCCTTTATATAAGACGTGAACAGAGAGAGTAGTACGTATTACAATATTTAAATATTATCCAACTCAAAAAAGTTTAAATATTATTTAAAATGTCGCTTACCTTTTTTGATAACGCATGAACATTTTTTGTCACAAACACTAGAATATAAGTAGTATTTCTTACATCGAACAAAAGATATGACAAGATATAAAATGTTTAGCTCTTTGGAACATTCTTTTTTTGAGTAGCGTCCAGGACTCCACGAGGTCACAGGTTCGAACTCTAATTCTTTAATTTTTCCAGTCCGTGTTTATAGAATATAAATGGTAGTCGTACTATTCAATCACGCTGTCCACGCAAGACTATTAGCGGCAGGTCATGTGTACGAAACCACCACCTTTTCTCTTATCTTTTTTACTTTATGTGAAGGGCCCAGTACACGAGTACAAAAAATTCAAAGGTTTTCTGCAAATTTACCATATGAGAACTGTTACAGTGGCTGACACCGGGCCCTAGCGATGTTGGCGTGCCATGCAGGTTATAGATACGTTTGCGTATGTAAAATGTGACCGTATGTGCACGTTCATGCAAGTTAGCGGACCAGAAACATACACTTGCATGTACATTAGAAGTTCTAAGACCGTCACACACAAGTTCTAAAACTTATAATGTATTTACCTCTTTTACATACACTCACATTTTACAAGTGTATGTGGGCTCCTTTGCATGCAGGTTATAGATACGTTCAAATACGGTGTGAACGTGTATGTTTCTGGTCCGCTAACTTGCATGAACGTGCAAATACTGTCACATTTTACATACGCGAACGTATCTATAACCTGCATGGCACGCCAACATCGCTAGGGCCCGGTGTCAGCCACTGTAACAGTTCTCATATGGTAAATTTGCAGAAAACCTTTGAATTTTTTGTACTCGTGTACTGGGCCCTTCACATAAAGTAAAAAAGATAAGAGAGGTGGTGGTTTCGTACACATGACCTGCCGCTAAGGCTGGTGCCAACGCGGGCGGCAGCGCCGGCGGTACCGCCCGTCCGGAGGCGAGAGCGAGGCGAGAGCGAGGCGAGACGGCAGCGCGGGGCGGTGGATCCACCGCCCGGCGGTAGCGCCCGCTACCGCCCGGCTGCCGCCCGCGCTGGCGCCGAGAGGGGGGCGAGAGGGGGGCGAGAGCGAGGCGAGAGCGCTGGCGGGTCGGGGCGAGAGCGGGGGCGAGAGGGAGGGGGTAACGGCTAGCTGACGTGGCGCGATCTGATTCGTCCACGTCAGCTAGCCGTTGATGTATCCGTTGGAGCTCCAAAAAATTTAAAAAAAATTCCAAAAAATTCCAAATTTCATCCCCAACCCCTATAAATACCCCCACACCGGGTTCACTCATTCCACACCCCATTTCATCTCATTTCTCTCCTCCACTCTCCATTTCCACTCCTCTAGACGCCATGTCTTCGTCCAGCAGCAGTTCGAGCGAAGGAATGGAGGGTGCTATGATAGATGCATTGCAAGCGGAGTATGAGGGGATGCTCAACCTCGAGGCGGAGTCAACCTCGAGGAGGAGGCGACGCCGTCGACGGTTCTTCAGGCGTGATCGTGAGGGTGCCCACGATCGGCTCTACGAGGACTACTTCGCCATCAACTGTAATTTACCTCCGGACTTCTTTCGGCGAAGGTATCGGATGAGGCGACAACTTTTTCTACGCATTGTGGATAGATTGGGTGAATACTCTCCGTATTTCACGCAAAGAGTTGATGCTCTCAACCGTCTGGGTTTTTCTCCCCTACAAAAGTGTACTGCGGCTTTGCGCTTGTTAGCTTATGGAGCCGCTGCGGATACGGTAGATGACTGGCTAAAGCTAGCTAGACAAACTTCTTTAGATTGTCTAGAGAGATTCTGTGAAGGCATCATTCACTGTTACGGGGATGAGTTTTGCCGTCGACCAACTGTCGCGGATACTCAGCGTCTACTAGCGAAAGCCGAGGCGCGTGGCTTTCCGGGCATGCTAGGGAGCATCGATTGCATGCATTGGCAGTGGAGGAACTGCCCAGTGGCGCATGCCGGTCAATTCACAAGGGGAGACATCAAACACCCTACCATAATCTTAGAAGCCGTTGCATCGTATGATCGTTGGATCTGGCATGCATTTTTTGGAGTGGCCGGGTCCAACAACGACATCAATGTACTCAATCAGTCGCCGTTGTTCATTGATGTGCTTAGGGGAGAAGCACCCGTAGTGAACTTCACGGTGAATGGACACGAGTACAACAGGGGTTACTACCTGGCCGACGGCATCTACCCCTCCTGGCCCGTGTTCATGAAAGGTGTTACCCTTCCACAAAGTGAAAAGCATCGGCTATTCACAAAAGCTCAATCAGCTTGGCGCAAAGATGTCGAGTGTGCCTTTGGAGTGCTCAAGTCTAGGTTCAACATTCTAGCAGTTCCCGGACGCTCCTTCTCGCAGCGTACTCTTGGGTTGATCATGCGTGCATGTGTCATTCTGCACAACATGATCATCGACGATGAGCGTGGTACCAATTTGGACGCCATCTATGAGACAGTTGCGTCCAATGTCGGGCCGCCGATACATACCAATGCACCACCAAGCCTAGCAGCCAGGATTCAGATGGACACCGAAATGAGGGACTCACCGATGTATGCACGGCTCCAGGAGGATTTGATTGAGCATGTGTGGGCAAATAATCATGCCTAGATTATGTAATTTTTTTAATTTTTTATGTAATTTTTTTATTTATTATGTAATTTTTTTATTTATTATGTAATCAGTACAATTTGTAGTTGAATAAAATTATTTTCTTACATTATTTTGAATGTCTAAAGAAATGCGAGTGAAATAACTAAATCTGAGGAGAGAGTAGATGACGTGGCGGTAGTCTGCCACTACAGCCCGTGCACTGGCACCGTGATGTGAGAGTGGGGTGAGAGTGGGGTGAGAGTGAGGGTAAAAGCTGACGTGGCGGGGCGATAGTGGGGCGGTGCGTTGGCACCAGCCTAATAGTCTTGCGTGGACAGCGTGATTGAATAGTACGACTACCATTTATATTCTATAAACACGGACTGGAAAAATTACAGAATTAGAGTTCGAACCTGTGACCTCGTGGAGTCCTGGACGCTACTCAAAAAAAGAATGTTCCAAAGAGCTAAACATTTTATATCTTGTCATCTCTTTTGTTCGATGTAAGAAATACTACTTATGTTCTATTGTTTGTGACCAAAAATGTTCATGCGTTATAAAAAAAGGTAAGCAACATTTTAAATAATATTTAAACTTTTTTCAGTCGGATAATATTTAAATATTGTAATACGTACTACTCTCTCTGTTCACGTCTTATATAAAGGGACGGAGGGGGTACTATATAGCCATATATGCATAGCTTGCTACATGCATGGTACATCCCCGCAAAAAACAAATGCATGGTACCGTACTAAACATTATTTTTTATATATGTTTAGCATTTTCAAATACGTAATTAATATTTTTTTAGATATATGTTTTGATATATACTTTTACATACATATTTTACATTTTTTATGCAACAGAAATATTTTTATACACTTTTCAAATACATTACTAACATTTTTTCAATTATATGTTTTGATGTCGATTTTTTTCATACACATTATCTCTTTCAAGTATACATCTAAAGACATTTATATATTTGTTTAATATTTCTAAGCATATAATTAACATTTTTTCAAATACAAGTTTTTTAACCTATTTCAAGTACATCTTAAATAGTTTTGGATGATACAAAATATTTTCAACTACGTGAACAATTTTTTACATTGTATTAAAAAATTTAAATGTCATGAACATTTTCTGAAATGCATGAACATTTTAAATGCAATGTATGTTTTTAATTAAATAAATATATATTTTACAATGTTGAAATATTATCTAAGATTTAACGTACCTTTTACATTTTTGGAAGGTCACAACACTAGAATCTAAGTTTCTTTGTATTTCTTACATTGAACAAAAGACATAACAACATAAACAGTGTTTATATAATTATAGCATCCTGCACCATTGTAGCCTGGTGGTTAGCTTAGTTATGGGCGACCACAATTTCACAAGTTTGAATTGTGGGGATCCCATTTTTCTGGTTTGATTTCTTCTTTAATTTTTGGTCCCTGTTGACAAAATATATACTATAGTCGTGCGATACAAACGTGTATGGTTCGAAACCCACCTCAGCCCTTATTTTATTTATTTTATTTGAGTGGCCCAATGTGTGAATAAAAAAGGCATGGGCTTTTCTGCAAATCTACCATGCAAGAACTATTACAGTGGCCGACAGCGGGCCCTTGCCATGCTGGCCTACCAAGTAAGCAGTAGATACGTTCGCATACGTAAAATGTGAGAGTATTTGCACCTTCATGCAAGTTTATGGACCAGAAACACGTATTTTACAAGTTTGTGCACTAAACTGACCGCCGCATGCAAGTTCTAAGACTCCTAATGTATTTGCCTCATGTAGAAATTAAGAAGACCATGTGTAGATTGCTATTGGTCTTGATTACCGCGTGATGAGAGAGAAGTATTTTTTTCTACTTTAAAGTGCATTTGGAAAATAGAAATACACTCTTTTGTGAACAAATTTTAAACTTAGATGTACACTCTTCACCGGAGGGAGGGAGTAGACACAACGAACCATGTCCGCGATTGTCTAAGCATACACCGTTAGACTATCTACAGCCTGCACCCCGTCGCCGGATGCTCCTCCACGTGTGGGTTGTCATTCAAAGCTCCACAGGCTTCCATCGTGTCTGCGCCCTGTGTATGAATGAACAGTGGTGGCGCCATGTTACGCAGGAAGAAAAGGTTATCCACAACATGCAAGACGACACCCGCGAGAATGATAACGTTGAGCACGTTGGCATGACAAGGCGACGCTGGATACCCGACAACAACGAGCTACGGCAAAAATGGGCTCGCCATGCCCTTGGTCGCTGATGCATGACTCGCCATGCCCGTCTCCACCATGGCGGTGCTCGGCATCACCATGCCCAGCTTGGCCACGGCAGACAGCGCCTCCGCCTCGCTGTGCACCTCTGTCGTTACCGCTGCTCGTGTCCAACCCTCACAAGACTCCCAGCAGGCCAGCACCATGACGCACTAGTAGAAAACAGGGCTTCCGTCCAGGCCAGTTCAGCCCATTAGTCCCGGTTCAATCCAGAACCGGGACCAATGGAGCTATTTGCCCCGGTTCGTCAGCCCAGGGGGCCGGCCGGGCCACGTGGGCCATCGGTCCCGGTTCGTCAGCCCAGGGGGCCGGCCGGGCCACGTGGGCCATCGGTCCCGGTTCGTCCGGACCTTTTGGTCCCGGTTGGTGGGACGAACCGGGACCAATGGTCCTGGCTCCTGGCCCACCACTATTGGTCCCGGTTGGTGGCATGAACCGGGACCAAAGGCTTCCCTTTAGTCCCGGTTCATGCCACCAACCGGGTCTAATGGTGCTGCCTATATATAGCCCCTCGCGCAAGAGCAGAGCACACTGCTCTGTTTTTTCTGGCCGAGGGGGAGAGGTCTTGGTGGTGCTCTAGCTCACCTCCTATGCACACAAGGTGTTCGATGGAATGCCCGAGCCATACTACTTAAGGTTTCTCCTCTCCAAGCTCGACCGCCAAGCTCCATTTTCCTCAATATTTATCTAGGTTTAGCGGTCCGTCACGCCCCGTCCCCGTCGATCACCCGCGCCGGTCTCATCGCCAGCACCACCGTGGTGAGCCTCTTGTTCTTATCTTCTTTCTGAAAGGAAAAATATTATTACTTGTTTGTTTAGATAGATACTTGTATTATTTTCTTACTTTTATTATTGCATCTTATATAGTGCGATGGTTTTGGTATCCGCCCCCGTCGGCCCTCGTCCTGTCTATGATTCGGATGTGCTATATATATTATCTTTTCATAACTATTGGTTCATTTATTGTTTATGAAAATTGTGCCGACCAACGTGACATAGATTTTATTTATCTAGGAGGTTGTTGAACCGGAAATTCCAACCGACCCTATTGTCGAGAGGTTAAATTTAGTTGAAGAAGAAAACAATTTCTTGAAGGAAAAAATAAAAAAACTTGAGGAGGAGAAGATGATATTGGAGTTGCATGTTGCGGATGTCGTCGATGATCACAAGATCAAGATGGATGCAATGCGCTTGAAGATGA
>LR880969.1:690434192-690471497 GCA_904067115.1 Aegilops sharonensis
GGTTACGTCGATGCAAGTTTTAACACTAATCTAGATGACTCTGAGTCTCAATCTGGATACATATTGAAAGTGGGAGCAATTAGCTAGAGTAGCTCCGTGCAGAGCATTGTAGACATAGAAATTTGCAAAATACTTACGGCTCTGAATGTGACAGACCCGTTGACTAAAATTATCTCACAAGCAAAACATGATCACACCTTAGTACTCTTTGGGTGTTAATCACATAGCGATGTGAACTAGATTACTAACTCTAGTAAACCCTTTGGGTGTTGGTCACATGTCGATGTGAACTATGGGTGTTAACCACATATAGATGTGAACTATTGATGTTAAATCACATGGCGATGTGAACTAGATTATTGACTCTAGTGCAAGTGGAAGACTGAAGGAAATATGCCCTAGAGGCAATAATAATGTTATTATTTATTTCCTTATATCATGATAAATGTTTATTATTCATGCTAGAATTGTATTAACCGGAAACATAATACATGTGTGAATACATAAACCTACAGAGTGTCACTAGTATGCCTCTACTTGACTAGCTCGTTAATCAAAGATGGTTATGTTTCCTAACCATGAACAAGGAGTTGTTATTTGATTAACGGGATCACATCATTGGTTGAATGATCTGATTGACATGACCCATTCCATTAGCATAGCACCTGATCGTATAGTTTGTTGCTAGTGCTTTTCTTCATGACTTATACATGTTCCTATGACTATGAGATTATGCAACTCCCGTTTGCCCGAGGAACACTTTGGGTGCTACCAAACGTCACAACGTAACTGGGTGATTATAAAGGTACATTACAGGTGTCTCCGAAGGTACATGTTGGGTTGGCATATTTCGAGATTAGGATTTGTCACTCCGATTGTCGGAGAGGTATCTCTGGGCCCTCTCGGTAATGCACATCACATAAGCCTTGCAAGCATTGCAACTAAATGTGTTAGTTGTGAGATGATGTATTACGGAACGAGAAAAGAGACTTGCCAGTAACGAGATTGAACTAGGTATTGGATACCGACGATCGAATCTCGGGCAAGTAACATACCGATGACAAAGGGAACAACGTATGTTGTTATGCGGTCTGACCGATAAAGATCTTCGTAGAATATGTAGGAACCAATATGGGCATCCAGGTCCCGCTATTGGTTATTGACCAGAGAGGTGTCTCGGTCATGTCTACATAGTTCTCGAACCCGTAGGGTCCGCACGCTTAACGTTTCGATGACAGTTACTATGAGTTTTATGATGTTGATGTACCAAAGGTTGTTCGGAGTCCCGGATGAGATCACGGACATGACGAGGAGTCTCGAAATGATCGAGACATAAAGATTGATATATTGGAAGCCTATGTTTGGACTCCGGAATTACTCCGGGTGAAATTGGGAATTTTACCGGAGTACCGGGGGGTTCCCGGAACCCCCCGGGGAGTCAATGGGCCTTGATGGGCCTTAAGGGGAAAGAGAAGAGGGGGCCCGGGGCTGGCCGCAGCCTTCCCCCCTTCCCTAGTCCTATTAGGATTAGGAGAAGGGGGTGGCGCCCCCTCTCTCCCTCCCCCCTTGGTCAAACCCTAGTTGGACTAGGATTGGGGGGGGGGGGAATCCTACTCCCGGTGGGAGGAGGACTCCCAGGCGCAGCCATAGGTGGCCGGCCAGCCCCTCCCCTTCCCTCCTTTATATACAGGGGCAGAGGGCACCCCATGACACACAAGTTGATCATTGAGATCGTTCCTTAGCCGTGTGCGGTGCCCCCTTCCACCAAACTACACCTCGAATATACCGTTGCGGAGCTTAGGCGAAGCCCTGCGCCGGTGGAACATCATCATCGTCACCACGCCGTCGTGCTGACGAAACTCTCCCTCAACACTCGGCTGGATCGGAGTTCGAGGGACGTCATCGAGCTGAACGTGTGCAGAACTCGGAGGTGCCGTACGTTCGGTACTTGGATCGGTTGGATCGGGAAGAAGTACGACTACTTCCTCTACGTTGCGTCAACGCTTCCGTTGCTGGTCTACGAGGGTACGTAGACAACACTCTCATCTCGTTGCTATGCATCACCATGGTCTTGCGTGATCGTAGGAAAATTTTGAAATTACTACGTTCCCCAACATGTTTATGGGATTTACCTAACCATGAAGAAAGTTGCACATTGTTTCTCTGATCATTCAATATCAGTCATCAGCGACGCTCCATTGTCAGAGATCCTGAATAACAGAGATGCAACTGGTCGAGTGGAAAAGTGGGCGATTGAACTTCTTCCTTTGGATATCAAATTTGATGCAAATAAGGCCATTAAGTCTCAATCAATTGCAGACTTCCTCGCAGAGTGGACTGAACAGCAACAGCCGATTCAAATTCAGTCGGAACATTGGATCATGTTCTTTGATGGATCCAAGATGTTGAATGGCTCTGGTACAGGAGTGGTTTTAGCGTCCCCACGAGGAGAAAAGCTCAGTTATGTCCTTCAGATTCACTTTGACTCTTCAAACAATGAAGCAGAGTATGAAGCACTTTTATATGGGTTGCGCATGGCCATTTCACTCGGCGTACAACGTCTGATGGTTTATGGTGACTCAGATTTGGTGGTTAACCAAGTGATGAAGGAATGGGATGTCAGAAGTCCCGCAATGACAGGTTACTGCAACGCAGTAAGGAAGCTGGAGAAGAAGTTTGAGGGATTGGAGATCCACCACATACCACGAATCAAAAATCAAGCAGCTGATGATCTGGCGAAGATAGGTTCCACTGGGAAGCCTATCCCCAGCAATGTGCTCTGGTAGCATCTCCATACCCCGTCAGTACTAGAAGATCCCTTCAAGGAAGATCCCCCGCAACCGATAAGTCCAACCAACCCGACTGAGGTAGATATCTAAGCCGTGGTCGACCTGATCATGGAAGTCTTAGTGATCACTCCCGATTGGATGGTTCCATACATCGCGTACATTCTCAGAAAAGAGCTCCCAAAGGACGAAGACGAGGCTCGCCAGATAGTCCATCGATCCAAAGCTTTCACCGTGATGAAAGGGCAACTTTACAGAGAGAGTGTCATAGGAGTAGCCTAATGCTGCATCACCCCAGAAGAAGGTCAGATGATCCTAAATGATATCCACTCAGGGACCTGTGGTGACCATGCGTCCTCTCGGACCATCGTGGCCAAAGCATACCGAGCGGGATTTTATTGGCCTCGAGCAAATGAGATGGCGAAAGATATAGTCGACATGTGCGCAGGTTGCCAGTTCTACTCCAACATGTCTCACAAGTCCGCATCTGCCTTGAAGACTATTCCACTCGTCTGGCCGTTTGCAGTCTGGGGATTGGACATGGTCGGACCCTTCAAAACTGGCGCGAGTGGCTTCACCCAATTGATCATAGCAGTCGTCAAGTTTACCAAGTGGATCGAAGCCAAGCCCATTAAGAACGTTGGAGCAGCACTGCCGTTAGTTTCATCAGAGAGTTGATATTCAGATATGGAGTACCTCACAACATCATCACTGATAACGGCTCCAACTTTGATTCTGATGAGTTCAAAGCGTTCTGTGCATCTCAAGGCACTCGGGTCGACTACGCGTCTGTCGCGCACCCGCAGTCGAATGGACATGCTGAAAGGGCGAATGGTTTGATCCTTCAAGGGTTAAAGCCTCGACTGATGCGTGATCTTAAGCATGCTGCTAGAGCTTGGGTGACCGAATTACCATCAGTCCTATGGGGGCTGAGAACAACACCCAACTAGTCGACTGATCGAACCCCTTTCTTCCTAGTGTACGGCGCTGAGGCGGTGCTTCTGAGTGACCTGCTTCACAATGCACACAGAGTTGAACTGTTCTCAGAAGCCAAAGCAGAGCAAGCGCACGAAGACGCATTCGATCTCTTGGAAGAAGAACGCGAGATGGCTTTGGTTCGGTCCATTTATCAATAGGATCTGCGTCGATTCCACACCCGTAATGTCAGAGGTCGAGCGTTTCAGGAGGGAGACCTTGTGCTCCGAGTGGTTCAGAAACGACCTCACAAGCTTGCTCCGGCCTGGGAAGGTCCCTTCATCATCACCAAGGTGCTTCACAATGGAGCGTATCACATCTACAACGTAGCTAAGAAAATGGATGAGCCACGTGCATGGAACGCGGACCTGCTTCGTCCTTTCTATACTTAGAATCACTCGACCCGACGATTTGTAATAAAAGCACTTCTGATTATTTTCCAAAGACAACATCTTTGCAGTATCTTAATGATTGGTTTCTCGTAATCACTTGTGTCCAAATCCCCCACTGGGTGGCTTAGCCTCAAACCAGTTTCGCCGAAGTTAAAATACACTCCGAGTGGAGAACAATCCTCCCACTCGGGGGCTTAGCTGCGAACCCGATTCGCTTAAGTTAAAATACACTCCGAGGGAAGAGCAATCCTCCCACTCGGGGCCTTAGCTGCGAACCCGATTCGCCTAAGTTAAAAAACACTCCGAGTGGAGAGCAATCCTCCCACTCGGGGGCTTAGCTGCGACCCCGTAACCGCTTAAGTTAAAAACCACTCCGAGTGGAGAGCAATCCTCCCACTCGGGGGCTTAGCTGCGACCCCGTAATCGCCTAAGTTAAAAAACACTCCGAGTGGAGAGCAATCCTCCCACTCGGGGCCTTAGCTGCGAACCCGAATCGCCTAAGTTAAAAAACACCCCGAGGGGAGAGCAATCCTCCCACTCGGGGGCTTAGCTGCGACCCCGTAACCGCTTAAGTTAAAAACCACTCCGAGTGGAGAGCAATCCTCCCACTCGGGGCCTTAGCTGCGAACCCGAATCGCCTAAGTTAAAAAACACCCCGAGGGGAGAGCAATCCTCCCACTCGGGGGCTTAGCTGCGACCCCGTAACCGCTTAAGTTAAAAACCACTCCGAGTGGAGAGCAATCCTCCCACTCGGGGCCTTAGCTGCGAACCCGAATCGCCTAAGTTAAAAAACACCCCGAGGGGAGAGCAATCCTCCCACTCGGGGGCTTAGCTGCGACCCCGTAACCGCTTAAGTTAAAAACCACTCCGAGTGGAGAGCAATCCTCCCACTCGGGGCCTTAGCTGCGAACCCGAATCGCCTAAGTTAAAAAACACCCCGAGGGGAGAGCAATCCTCCCACTCGGGGGCTTAGCTGCGACCCCGTAACCGCTTAAGTTAAAAACCACTCCGAGTGGAGAGCAATCCTCCCACTCGGGGCCTTAGCTGCGAACCCGAATCGCCTAAGTTAAAAAACACCCCGAGGGGAGAGCAATCCTCCCACTCGGGGGCTTAGCTGCGACCCCGTAACCGCTTAAGTTAAAAACCACTCCGAGTGGAGAGCAATCCTCCCACTCGGGGCCTTAGCTGCGAACCCGAATCGCCTAAGTTAAAAAACACCCCGAGGGGAGAGCAATCCTCCCACTCGGGGGCTTAGCTGCGACCCCGTAACCGCTTAAGTTAAAAACCACTCCGAGTGGAGAGCAATCCTCCCACTCGGGGCCTTAGCTGCGAACCCGAATCGCCTAAGTTAAAAAACACCCCGAGGGGAGAGCAATCCTCCCACTCGGGGGCTTAGCTGCGACCCCGTAACCGCTTAAGTTAAAAACCACTCCGAGTGGAGAGCAATCCTCCCACTCGGGGGCTTAGCTGCGACCCCGTAATCGCCTAAGTTAAAAAACACTCCGAGTGGAGAGCAATCCTCCCACTCGGGGGATTAGCTGCGACCCTGTAATCGCCTAAGTTAAAAAACACTCCGAGTGGAGAGCAATCCTCCCACTCGGGGGCTTAGTTGCGACCCCGTAATCGCCTAAGTTAAAAACACTCCGAGTGTAGAGCAATCCTCCCACTGGGGGCTTAGCTGCGACCCCGTAATCGCCTAAGTCACAAATGTGCTCTGAGCTCCACCACAAGTACAATGTTCCGCCCCTATCCGCAAGGACGACAAGGCGTTGACTAAGCACTACCTTTGAGCTACGCCACAAGTACAATGTTCCATCCCTATCCGCAAGGATGATGAGGCGTCGACTGAGCACCTCCTCTGAGCTATGCCACAAATACAATGTTCCGTCCTTATCCGCAAGGATGACGAGGTGTCGACTGAACACCGCGTCTGAGCTCTGTGACAAGTACAATGTACTTTCATTCGACAAAGGGTGAGAAGATCAAGTCCGCTCGGAACCGAAGGACAATCAGAAACAGTTTAAAAAACAAAGCAAAAAACCGCGATATTCAAAGAAATCCAAGTCAAGATAAACCCTGCAAAAATTCGGAACCGCAGAGGGCAGGAGTACTCAGGAATCAAGCTTGAAAGAGTTTAACGATTACACTATCACTCGGCATTTCGAGGAAAATAAAGGTGGAGCATAATGTTTTTCGATCACTCGTCAGGAGAAGGGCTGGCTGGATCACAGAAACTGTCAAGATCAATGCTGTCTGCAATGCGAGTGGCAGCTTCAAGGAAGGTGTCCATAATGGACTAGAAAGTGTGCTTCTTAGTGTTCGCAACCTTGAGGGCCGCTAGCTTGTCTTCTCTGGCGTCTTTGCAGTGCACTCGGACCAATGACAGGGCAACGTCAGCATCACAACGAGCAGATGATTTCTTCCATTCTTGCACTCGGCCAGGGATCTGATTCAGTTGAGTCATTAGCTACTCGAGATCTTGTGAAAGTTCCGCCTGAGGCCAGAGTTTAGCACCAACCCGAGTCATCACCGCCTTCAATCGGGCCAGATAAGCAACAGCACTGCCCATGCGTGATTCCAACTACAGCAAGTTCATCGCAACATCATCTTTAACAGGACAATTGATGGGGTCGAGACCCGTCTCGACCCGCCCAGTCTCAGCCTCAAAGTCCTGGCAAAGTTCTGTACAATCAGAAAAAATGGTGAGTTGACGATATGACAAGACGTACCAATCGACAACAACTAATCAATCGAACGATGATACCTTCAAGCTTCAGGACCAGTTTTGCGGCAAGTTGTCCCAGATAGGACTCCAGCTCGCCCATCTTGGCTTTGAGGCTTCCAACTTCATTGGTTAAGTTCTCCTTGTCCTTCTTCAGTTGCTCAACCTCCCGATTGGCCTCAGAGACAGCAGTCTTCAGCTTCGAGTTCTCCTGTTCTAGCTTGCTGACTGAAGCCAGCTTCTTGTCCGCAAGCACTGTCTTCTCTCGTGCCTCCTTTTGAGCAGCAGCAAGATCTTGATCCTTCTTCTCCAAAGCCTCCTTCATTTTCTCTAAATAAATAACATTCTTCAGACGAGCTTGAAGTTAACGGTTTTCACTACGCACATCTGTTCGAGTGAAGTCACTCGGTTCAAATAGACTAAAAATAAAAACACGGTGGAGTACGGGTCACAAGGTGGACGGTCGATGATTGATTACTTCCCATGATAGCCGCTTCATCCTGAGCAGTCTGGAGGTTTTTCTTGGCCAGATCCAGATCAAGACTGAGGCTGATTTGCTTCTTGTTCAGTTTGGAAAGTTGAGCCCCAAGATCACATGACCTCTGCGGTCAGCAAACGAGATGCGTCAGTCGGCAGAAACAAAAGACAATCACAACAAAAGTTACTCTAAGACTACTGTCGAATCAAACATTCAGCAGTAGTCTCGGGGACTACACCCAGTGGGTGCACTTAGTGTGCCCCCACTGGCTTGGATCAACACTCAGCATGGTCTACCCAGCATGAGTCAAAAAAAATTAAGCCATTAAGCTAGGCATATAGTGCTCAAGTAATGAATCCACTCAGATCCCAAGGTATATCAAAGCCAATTTTAATTAACAATGATTTGTGATTTAGTAGTGAGCACAAAGTAACAAATATCAAGCAACAACGAAGTCTAACCCTCTTCCTATGCATCGGCATGTCATGAAAGAACAATTCATGCACACCAAGTAAAGGCCAATGCATAGTATAAGCAATTTCTTGCAATTTTATCATATTGGAAACATAAAGAGGCGGAGATGTAGTTCCTCTCTCATAATAATTGCAAGTAGGAGCAGCAAGCACATGCATATTACATCTATCAAAATTATCATGTGCAACGGTAAAAGGCAACCCATCAATATAATCCTTAATAAGCACAAACTTCTCCGATATAGTGTAGTCGGGAGAATTCAAAAAGATAATAGGACTATCATGCGTGGGTGCAATAGCAAAAATTTCATGTTTATCATAAGGAACTATAGCAAGTTCATCTCCATAAGCATAATTCATATTGGCATCTTGGCCACAAGCATAGCAAGCATCATCAAAAAGGGGTGAGGGAGTCCTGGACTAGGGGGTGTCCGGATAGCCGAACTATCATCTTTGGCCAGACTCCTAGACTATGAAGATACAAGATTGAAGACTCCGTCCCGTGTCCGGATGGGACATTCCTTGGCGTGGAAGGCAAGCTTGGCGATACGGATATGTAGATCTCCTACCATTGTAACCGACTCGGTGTAACCCTAGCCCTCTCCGGTGTCTATATAAACCGGAGGGTTTAAGTCCGTAGGACGAACAACAATCATACCATAGGCTAGCTTCTAGGGTTTAGCCTCTCTGATCTCGTGGTAGATCTACTCTTGTACTACCCATATCATCAATATTAATCAAGCAGGAGTAGGGTTTTACCTCCACCGAGAGGGTCCGAACCTGGATAAAAACATCGTGTCCCTTGTCTCCTGTTACCATCCGCCTAGACGCACAGTTCGGGACCCCCTACCCGAGATCCGCCGGTTTTGACACCGACATTGGTGCTTTCATTGAGAGTTCCTCTGTGCCGTCGCCATCAGGAAGGATGCCTCGTCCCGTCTTTAAAGACGGCACCGTTGCCAAAGGAGCTTTGGCCATCGGCCAAACTCTCCGACTAGGCGGTTTTCTTATGATCGCCTGTTCGGCCGCCGCGCCGACGATGACTTCTCGGGTCATCGAAAGCAATCTCCACGTTAACTCGGAACTAGCCGAGCAGCTAGATCCGATGGAGCTCTCCTCCTTAAACGAGCTCTTGGATTGCATCGCCGCCCTGGGAGTCGCTACAGACTACGATCAGATTGGGCCTAAAACCGATCTGAGAGAGATCAACTCTCCCCAGGCTACCCACCACGTTGCTGTGGTAGAGGAACAGTACGGCGACCCTTCTTCTATATTAAGGACTAGCTATGTTCGGATTCCTGACCCCTCCATGCCGGATTCCCGCGGAGGGACGGACGTCGATCAAGTCCTGAACCTAAAGTCAGGCAGCGGGCTGGATCCATTGGACAATATCCAAAAACCCACGCTTCCAAGTTCGGAAACTTTTTGGCCCTTGAGTCTTAGATTGGACGGGGTTCTGAATTTAATTCCACCCGCCCACCCAAACATAAGCGATCTATCCCGAATCCGGCAAGAGCCCACTGAAACAGTACACCATTACTGGGCCAGATTCCTCCTGGTTATGGACAGGATAAAGGACTGCCGCGAGGAAGACGCAACTTCACTTTTCTGCAATAATTGCACGGACAAGGGAATCCTAAACGCCATAAGTCGTCGTGAAATTACACGCTTTGCCGACTTGGCGTCCATAGTACAGAAGTATTGTGCGATGGAGAGCGCCTGGAAAACCGAAACCAAAATTTGGGCTAATCCGGCCCCGAATACAACCCTAGTCCGAAATAAAAGGGTGCATCATCGCCAGGCACCTGGGTTAAATACCAAAAAGCAAAAAACCCCTAAATGGTACGGAATCGTACTGGAGGGATGTGTCACGCCCAAGATGCAACCATATCCAAAAGGAACTCAAAGGTCCCACCAAGGATAGAAGCGCATCTTGAAGACGCTTTTGCCAGGTGGATATCATTACATCAACATTACATAATAGATAGGGATACATACAAGAGGCATACAATGCCACACGAATACAACATCATCTTACATAAGATCAACATCCGACTACGGATGAAACACAAACAGAAACTCAAACGACATCCACCCTGCTAGCCCAGGCTGCCGACCTGGAACCTATCCCCTGATCGAAGAAGAAGCAGAAGAAGAACTCCAAAACAAGCAAACATCGCTCTCGCGTCATGATCATCACATAACCTGCACCTGCAACTATTGTTGTAGTAATCTGTGAGCCACGAGGACTCAGCAATCCCATAAACATGGATATCGAGACTAGCAAAGCTTAATGGGAAATGAAGGGGTAAAGTGGTGAGGTTGCAGCAGCGACTAAGCATGATATGGTGGCTAACATACGCAAATAAGAGCGAGAAGAGAGCAAGCGGAACGGTCGTGAAGCTAGCAATGATCAAGAAGTGATCCTGAACTCCTAATTACGTCAAACATAACCCAAAACCGTGTTCACTTCCTGGACTCCGCCGAGAAGAGACCATCACGGCTACACACGCGGTTGATGCGTTTTAATTCGAATCTGGTGTCAAGTTATCTACAACCGGACATTAACAAATTCCCATCTGCCACATAACCGCGGGCACGGCTCTCGAAAGTTTATACCCTGCAGGGGTGTCCCAACTTAGCCCATGATAAGCTCTCGCGATCAATGAAGGATATTCCTTCTCCCAGGAAGACCCGATCAGTCTCGGAATCCCGGTTTACAAGACATTTCGACAATGGTAAAACAAGACCAGCAAAGCCGCCTGATGCGCCGACAATCCCGATAGGAGCTGCACATATCTCGTTCTCAGGGCAACACCGGATAGCTCAGCCTACGAGTAAAACCAACCCTCGAGTTGCCCCGAGGTGGCCCCGCAATCTGCCCGGTTCGGACCAACACTTAGACAAGCACTGGCCCGGGGGGCTAAAATAAAGATGACCCTCGAGAGAGCGACTCCCAAGGGAAAAGTATAGGTGGTGGTGAGGCAAATGGTAAAACCAAGGTTGGGCCTTGCTGGAGGAGTTTTATTCAAAGCGAACTGTCAAGGGGGTCCCATAAATCACCCAACCGCGTTAGGGACGCAAAATCCGGGAATATAACACCGGTATGACAGAAACTAGGGCGGCAAGAGTGGAACAAAACACCAGGCATAAGGCCGAGCCTTCCACCCTTTACCAAATATATAGTTGCATTAATTAAATAAGAGATATTGTGATATCCCAACATAACCCTGTCCATCATGGAGCAATCTTCAACTTCACCTGCAACTAACAACGCTATAAGAGGGGTTGAGCAAAAGTGGTAACATAGTCAAGTAACGGTTTGCTAGGAAGGGTGTCAAAGGTTAGAGGTTCATGGCAATTTGGGGAGGCTTGAAGAACAAGTGATAGGAAGCGCAGCATAGTGATAGAACGAAGCAACTAGCATAGCAATGATAGTAGTGAGATCCAAGGTGACGGTCATCTTGCCTGAAATCCTGCTAGGAAGAACAACGAGTCCATGAAGAAGATGAAGCCACGAAGACGAACCAAGCGTAGACGAACGAATCCTCACGATCGCAATGAAACTGGAACTATTGAGAAGAAGCACACAACATAGTAAACACACCACACATAGACAAGACATGATGCACAACAAGCATGATGCATGACAAAGCTACATGAAGCTACTCATGGCAAGAGACGATGCAAACAAGAGCAACACATCAAAGCAAGTTTAAATGAGGCCGGGAACAACATATAACAATTCCGGTAAGTCCTCATATGCAAATTTCGAAATTGGTCCAGATCTGAATAAACCTTATGTTCAAGTTGTTAAACAGCAAGTTAATATGTACCAAGATGATCTACACAAGATTCTAGTCAAGTTACATATAAAGTTCATTAGATTCGGAGCTACGGCGTAGAAGATATGAGCAAAACAAGTTAAGCATGGCATTGATGCAAAATGCATACAAACAACAAGCAAACACCTCAAAACAAGGATGCAACATGATAATATGAAACTACATGCAAAATCAAGCAAGTTTCATATAGAGCACACTCAAAACGGAGCAACGGTTCAACACACACTCCAAACATGATATAACAACAATCTTTCCAAAACAGCAACTAGGCATATTGCAAGCATCAAAACAACATGCTACAGCACCTCAATATGAAAACAAAAGGCATGGGCATTATGTACAGGTAAAGCATGACAAAACATGAACAGTGATCTATCTCCAGAAATCACTAGAACATACTCAAACACACATGACAAGATTGCAAATAATAACAGTTTACAGACTTGGCAGAAATAACATCAGGTTGCAATGTTTAGAGCTATCAAACAGCATGTTACAGGAACTTATCATGGCCAACAAAGGCATGGCATGAATCTACTAATTGCATAAAACAAAAGTCCCTTACTGACCAAGAGCCAAAAAGGACCAGAAGATACGATGGCACCCATGTAAACATGGCAAGTTATATGACAGATTCATACATCGCAGGAACAACAATAAGTAGGCACGTTGGTGAGCTTGTACCACTCACCACAGAGCATTACATGGCATGTCAAGGCAACCAACAGTAAGAAGACATGTTTCTGAAGCCAAGCATGTCAAGATCAAGTTCATAGGGTTCATGGATCACTAGCGACAATCATGGCAACATTGAACTTAATGTTAACAGGCTGACAGCAACAATATTTAGCAACTTTGGAGCAAGATATGAACAATCTACAGCAATCTATAAATGCAACCAGTGGTATGGATGGATAGATCATGACATGTACAACAAAACATCCTTAGTGAACATATCCAGATTATGCATAGAATGACTTGTAGCAGCAGGTTAACATAGTATCATGATATAGCAGATTCAGACTAGCAAAACAGCAACAGCAAGTACCCTACTTAACAAGCTTGATGCACTCAGCACACAACTCACAAAAATACATGGATGGCACCTTTGTTAAGATGGCATGACATATTTCAAAACACATGTAGACATCAACCTCATAGGATGCACACATCAAACATGGCAAAAATGACAAATCACCAAGTTAAAACAGTTTCAGCAGATTAACATCATATAGCACTCTTGCCACGATGATTCAGGCATCAAGATGGAATCAAATAAACATGGAGGAATAAAATGAAATGAACTACTCGTTGAGACGAACAATTTGATATGCTACACGTCCAAAACGGAGCCACGGATGCGGAGTTATGATGCGATGAAAATGCATTAAAAAATACTGGGATCTGGGGACTTAGACATATTTCACCTCGCGGATTAGGGTTGACCGTGGCACGAAATATGAGGCGGCGGCGGATATGGCCGGACTTGCGCCGGAGGAGGAAGGAGGCGGCCAGGGAGGTTCGGGGACGCCGGTGAGGAAGCTCCGGCGACGGGGCGCGGCGGCGGGGCCTCTCCCCGACCGGATCCAGCCGGATCCGGGCGCGAGGAGGCGCGGGACGCCGGTGGGTGGCGCGGGGCGGCGAGGAGATGCCGGCGGGGGCGGGCGGCCATGGCGCGCCAGCGGCGGGGTGGATCGGGGGCGCGGGGGCGCGGCGGGCGACGGAGGGCACGACGGCGCGGTCGCGGGGTCCGCGACCACCGGGCGGCAAGCGCCGGCGGGGGTGCCGACGGCGGGGGCGGCGGGGCACGGCGGCCGGAGGACGGCGCCGGCGGCTGGGCCGAGCTGCAGCGGGGCGCGCGAGGGAGCGGGGACGCGACGGCGGGGTGCTCGGGCTCGGGCGGGCCCGATTCGGCCCACGGCGGGTCGGATCCGGGCCCCGACGGGCCTGGCGGCGTGGGACGGCGGCGGGGACAGGTGGTGCAAGGAGAGTGGCTGCGGGCGGCGGCGCGGGCGTGTCCGGCGGCTGGCAGACACGTCCGACGGCTGAGAGGGAGAGAAGCTAGGGTTTAGGGTGGAATTCATCTGCGAATTTCGGGGGGAGGCACATATTTATAGATAGAGGGAGCTAGGAGGCTCCAAATGAGGTGCGATTTTCGCTCACACGATCGAGATTGAACGACCGAGAGCATGGAGGGGAGTTTGCTGGGTTTTGGGCCAGTTTGGAGGGTTGTTGGGCTGCAAAGAGAAGGGGGCTTTGCGGTTACCCGGTTAACCATTGGAGTATCAAACGACCTCCAAATGGCACGAAACTTGATAGGCGGTCTATCGGTGCTATACCAAGGCCGCTTGGCAAACCTCAGGCCATTCCGAGAAAGTTTAACACCCGCTCACAACAAGAGAGGGAAGGGGAACGCCGGGGGACATAAGAGTGTCGGATCGCAAAACGGACAACAGGGAAAATGGTCGGATGCATGAGATGAACACGTATGCAAAATGAGATGCACATGATGACATGATAAAATGCAACACGCAAGCAAATGACAAGGCAACGACGGCGAATAACTGGCAGACACCTGGCGCATTGAATCCGGGGTGTTACAACACTCCTCCACTAACAAGAGATCTCGTCCCGAGATCTTAGGACCGAGACGGAAGGGAAAAGGGGATGAGGTGAAACAAGAGCTAAAGAGAAGAATCAAAGAATCGAGAGCACTCGAGAAGAAGAGAGGAGCGACGAGAATGACGAGAATCGAAAGCTCACGGAATTAGATACACTATGAAACCACTCCGGTTAGAACGAGATAGAAATGAATAAGACTGAAAGGATTTAGGCAGCACTCCGACTAAAAATGAAAGGAATAGAACACGAACTTCACAAGATGGGATGACACTTGGCGAGATGAACAATGCAATGCATCTGGAAGAATTGAAAGAATGGAATGACAAGAACTTAGAAGGAAAGGGTTGAACGGAGTTGTTGAGAAAATCAACAACGAAAAAATAAGCTTGTTGTGGTCTTATAGGTAACGTCTCAAGATCATAAGGTATTAACCGGCCACAAATGGAAAAGATTGAATAGCTGAGAAGAACGAAGAAATGCAAAACTCCACTTCAAAAGAATACGGAGAATTAATTACACTTCAAGACGCGAGAAGAAGGATACTTGAGTTCCTTCGACAAAGTCTTGATGAACTCTTGAAGAAAGAAGTAAATCGTGAAGAACCATCATGAAGAACTGCGGTAACAAAAGGATGACGAGATAAAATGAAAGATGAAAGAATAAGATAAAAGCTTGTGATGATTTAGATGGGGTTTCCGACGAGATGGCCGAGGAAAATTTGGACTCCGGAAAAGAAAAGATGAAAGCACTTGGAACTAGAATTTATTCATCAAGAACAAACTCCGAAGGAAGGAATTAATCACTTGGATGAAATAAGAATAAGATTTATTGTATGATTGTCCATCATCAAATTAAATTGATGACAAGCAATGGATTTTGCATCTACTTATTCTTCTTGAAAAGGATTAAGGGGGGTATAGTACAAAACTTGAGAAAGTCTTCATGAACCACCAGTAGGATTGGAAAGAACGAATGAATTAAAATGATAATCAAGGAAAAAGAATCTTGAACGAACCATCGTAAGAATTCGAAAATGACTGATGAAAAAGACTGAATCACTGGGAAGAATTAGAAGAACCAATATGCTCGAGGGTATTTAGATGCAAAAGAACAAAGAGATCATGAGCTGATTCACTTGAACGAAGCACCGGGATAAATAGAGAACGATAACTGGAATGATGGCCTCCAGTGATAGAAATGGAAAAACAACTCCTGACATGCTCCGGATGGGTAAGCAAAAGAATATCTGACAAATGGAATAATTCGAGAGGATGACATGAATCTAGAACCACGAAACTTCGAGAGAACGGACAAGATTTAGAGAAAACTCTTCTTCTATCTTGAAATGACGACGAGGAACGCCACGAAAATTACTGAGATACTCCGGGGGAATAAAGAGCAAAGAGGTTGAGCCAACAATGAAATGATTTGAAATCGATCTTGACAAGGCATGTGACTGATGGAATCCATTCTTACGTCACACTTGAAAAGAATAGAGAATAACTCCGGGGGAATCAGAAGAGTCAGGTAAGATCCTGGGAAAAGACCTGTGGGTTAGGGGCCACTGAAGTGAAAAACACCGTTGGAAAGGGATGTTGAACATATAGATGATGCACTGGAACAATTGAAATATTTGAATGAGGTGGCAACCTCGAATTAATTCGAACACAGGCGAATCTCTTGAGATGTTTTGAACACTCCGGAAGGATAAACTGGCGAGAGGCGAACCAGCAAAGGAAAATATTTGAGTTGAGGGAAAGAATACGATCGACAATGAAAAACTTGAATTGAATCCACCGGAAAAGAGATGAAGAATGTCAAACAAAAGAGAATTCACCGGTTGAAATAATTGAGGGAAGACTGAAGAGGCTCCGCACGAAAGAAATTGATGCTTGAAACAGACTCAAACTCCGGGAAGAAAAAGGGTGGGAGGGCGGGAAAACAAAGACAACTTTGATGGGGAAACGACGAATATCTTGAAGAGAAAACACCGGTTGAAATAATTGAGGAAAGAAAGCAAAGACTTTGCACGAGTAGGATGGATACTCGATTACGGACTCCGGTTCCGAGAATAAGAAGAGTGGGCGGGTGGGAAAAGAAAACAACTGAGGATTGAACTTGGCAATGATGAAGAGGCTCGAGTCAACTTAACGAGAAATGCACCGGATGAAAAGAGCTGAGGAACAACGATCGGAAAACCAACTGCGTGAACCTATAGAAAATTTGAAGGGGAAGAGGAGTAATTCAAAACACCTACGTCAAGATTCCTCACCAGAGCGACGAAGGGGCTGAGGAGTAAAAAGAATTCCTACTCTCCCATATAACTAGACTCCGAAAAATAGTTTTCTTCTAGACTCGACAACGGCCAAACTACACGATCAATCAAGGGGGCTCCTAAGGTCGGTCGAGGCTCTGATACCAACTTGTCACGCCCAAGATGCGACCCTATCCAAAAGGAACTCGAAGGTCCCACCAAGGATAGAAGCGCATCTTGAAGACGCTTTTGCAAGGTGGATATCATTACATCAACATTACATAATAGATAGGGATACATACAAGAGGCGTACAATGCCACACGAATACAACATCATCTTACATAAGATCAACATTCGACTACGGATGAAACACAAACAGAAACTCAAACGACATCCACCCTGCTAGCCCAGGCTGCCGACCTGGAACCTATCCCCTGATCGAAGAAGAAGCAGAAGAAGAACTCCAAAACAAGCAAACATCGCTCTTGCGTAATGATCATCACATAACCTGCACCTGCAACTATTGTTGTAGTAATCTGTGAGCCACGAGGACTCAGCAATCCCATAACCATGGGTATCGAGACTAGCAAAGCTTAATGGGAAAGGAAGGGGTAAAGTGGTGAGGTTGCAGCAGCGACTAAGCATGATATGGTGGCTAACATACGCAAATAAGAGCGAGAAGAGAGCAAGCGGAATGGTCGTGAAGCTAGCAATGATCAAGAAGTGATCCTGAACTCCTACTTACGTCAAACATAACCCAAAACCGTGTTCACTTCCCGGACTCCGCCGAGAAGAGACCATCACGGCTACACACGCGGTTGATGCGTTTTATTTCGAATCTGGTGTCAAGTTATCTACAACCGGACATTAACAAATTCCCATCTGCCACATAACCGCGGGCACGGCTCTCGAAAGTTTATACCCTGCAGGGGTGTCCCAACTTAGCCCATGATAAGCTCTCGCGATCAACGAAGGATATTCCTTCTCCCAGGAAGACCCGATCAGTCTCGGAATCCCGGTTTACAAGAAATTTCAACAATGGTAAAACAAGACCAGCAAAGCCGCCCGATGCGCCGACAATCCCGATAGGAGCTGCACATATCTCGTTCTCAGGGCAACACCGGATAGGTCAGCCTACGAGTAAAACCAACCCTCGAGTTGCCCCGAGGTGGCCCCGCAGTCTGCCCGGTTCGGACCAACACTTAGACAAGCACTGGCCCGGGGGGGCTAAAATAAAGATGACTCTCGAGAGAGCGACTCCCAAGGGAAAAGTATAGGTGGTGGTGAGGCAAATGGTAAAACCAAGGTTGGGCCTTGCTGGAAAAGCGAACTGTCAAGGGGGTCCCATAAATCACCCAACCTCGTTAGGGACACAAAATCCGGGAACGTAACACCGGTATGACGGAAACTAGGGCGGCAAGAGTGGAACAAAACACCAGGCATAAGGCTGAGCCTTCCACCCTTTACCAAATATATAGATGCATTAATTAAATAAGAGATATTGTGATATCCCAACATAACCCTGTCCATCATGGAGCAATCTTCAACTTCACCTGCAACTAACAACGCTATAAGAGGGGCTGAGCAAAAGCGGTAACATAGCCAAGTAACGGTTTGCTAGGAAGGGTGTCAAAGGTTAGAGGTTCATGGCAATTTGGGGAGGCTTGAAGAACAAGTGATAGGAAGCGCAGCATAGCGATAGAACGAAGCAACTAGCATAGCAATGATAGTAGTGAGATCCAAGGTGACGGTCATCTTGCCTGAAATCCCGCTAGGAAGAAGAACGAGTCCATGACGAAGATGAAGCCACGAAGACGAACCAAGCCTAGGAGAACGAATCCTCACGATCGCAATGAAACTGGAACTATTGAGAAGAAGCACACAACAGAGTAAACA
Source organism: Aegilops sharonensis (assembly GCA_904067115.1). Taxonomy (NCBI): domain Eukaryota; kingdom Viridiplantae; phylum Streptophyta; class Magnoliopsida; order Poales; family Poaceae; genus Aegilops; species Aegilops sharonensis. Next base: position 690,452,637 of record LR880969.1, read on the forward strand.
CACCACACATAGACAAGACAAGATACACAACAAGCATGATGCATGACAAAGCTACATGAAGCTACTCATGGCAAGAGACGATGCAAACAAGAGCAACACATCAAAGCAAGTTTAAATGAGGCCGGGAACAACATATAACAATTTCGGTAAGTCCTCATATGCAAATTTCGAAATTGGTCCAGATCTGAATAAACCTTATGTTCAAGTTGTTAAACAGCAAGTTAAGATGCACCAATATGATCTACACAAGATTCTAGTCAAGTTACATATAAAGTTCATTAGATTCGGAGCTACGGCCTAGAAGATATGAGCAAAACAAGTTAAGCATGGCATTGATGCAAAATGCATACAAACAACAAGCAAACACCTCAAAACAAGGATGCAACATGATAATATAAAACTACATGCAAAATCAAGCAAGTTTGATATAGAGCACACTCAAAACAGAGCAACGGTTCAACACATACACTCCAAACATGATATAACAACAATCTGTCCAAAACAGCAACTAGGCATATTGCAAGCATCGAAACAACATGCTACAGCACATCAATATGAAAACAAAAGGCATGGTCATGATGTACAGGTAAAGCATGACAAAACATGAACAGTGATCTATCTCCAGAAATCACTAGAACATGCTCAAACACACATGGCAAGATTGCAAATAATAACAGTTTACAGACTTGGCAGAAATAACATCAGGTTGCAATGTTTAGAGCTATCAAACAGCATGTTGCAGGAACTTATCATGGCCAACAAAGGCATGGCATCAATCTACTAATTGCATAGAACAAAAGTCCCTTACTGACCAAGAGCCAAAAAGGATCAGAAGATATGATGGCACCCATGTAAACATGGCAAGTTATATGACAGATTCATACATCGCAGGAACAACAATAAGTAGGCACGTTGGTGAGCTTGTACCACTCACCACAGAGCATTACATGGCATGTCAAAGCAACCAACAGTAAGAAGACATGTTGCTGAAGCGGGGGTGGATCGGGGGCGCGGGGGCGCGGCGGGCGATGGAGGGCACGACGGCGCGGTCGCGGGGTCCGCGACCACCGGGCGGCGAGCGCCGGCGGGGGTGCCGGCGGCGGAGGCGGCGGGGCACGGCGGCCGGAGGACGGCGCCGATGGCGGGGCCGATCCGCGGCGGGGCGCGCGAGGGAGCGGGGACGCGGCGGCGGGGCGCTCGGGCTCGGGCGGGCCCGATTCGGCCCACGGCGGGTCGGATCCGGGCCCCGACGGGCCTGGCGGCGTGGGACGGCGGCGGGGACAGGTGGTGCGAGGAGAGTGGCTGCGGGCGGCGGCACGGGCGTGTCCGGCGGCTGGCGGACACGTTCGGCGGCTGAGAGGGAGAGAAGCTAGGGTTTAGGGTGGAATTCATCCGCGAATTTCGGGGGGAGGCACATATTTATAGATAGAGGGAGCTAGGAGGCTCCAAATGAGGTGCGGTTTTCGCTCACACGATCGTGATCGAACGACCAAGAGCATGGAGGGGAGTTTGCTGGGTTTTGGGCCAGTTTGGAGGGGTGTTGGGCTGCAAAGAGAAGGGGGCTTTGTGGTTACCCGGTTAACCGTTGGAGTATCAAACGACCTCCAAATGGAACGAAACTTGACAGGCGGTCTATCGGTGCTATACCAAGGCCGCTTGGCAAACCTCGGGCCATTCCGAGAAAGTTTAACACCCGCTCACAACAAGAGAGGGAAGGGGAATGCCGGGGGACATAGGAGTGTCGGATCGCAAAACGGAAAACGGGGAAAATGCTCGGATGCATGAGACGAACACGTATGCAAAATGAGATGCACATGATGACATGATAAAATGCAACACGCAAGCAAATGACAAGGCAACGACGGCGAATAACTAGCAGACACCTGGCGCATTGAATCCGGGGCGTTACAGGATGGCTCAATGGACCCTGCAAAATTCATAGTACAGAGGGCGCCACCCCAACTCACAGCCTTCGAGCATGTTGGATACTACGGCAGGTGGCCAAAAGTGGCAAAGAGCTTCTAGCTCCAGTGAACCAGCCCAGCAACACCAGTACGGTATTAACAGTCTTCGAGACTTTCGCATCAAGTAACAACAATAAATCCATGGAGTGACATGGCTATTACCTTTAACGCCAGTGAAGAACCTAAATTCCGAACAGCCCGAGCACCAGCCGCATTGGTCCTCAATCCAATAGTGGACGGCTTTTGCCTTACCAAGGTACTCATGAACGGCGGCAGCGGATTAAACCTCATGTACGAGGAAACACTTCAAAAAATGGAAATAGACTGGAGCCGCATTGAGCGAAGCAGCACAACCTTTAGAGGAATAATCCCTAGTCGGGAAGCATGCTGCACAGGAAAAAACACACTGGATGTGGTGTTCGGCTCGCCGGACAATTATAGGTCCGAAGAGGTCACGTTCCAAGTGGCCCCGTTCAGCAGCGGATATCACGCTTTATTAGGGCGAGAGGCATTTACAATTTTTCAAGCTATACCCCATTACGGGTACATGAAGCTCAAAATGCCCGGGCCCAACGGAATCATCACTCTTGCCAGTGATCCTGACATAGCACTCCACGCCGAAAATAAGACAACTGCACTATCCAAAGCCCTAGCGGCCGAGGAACTCACTGCGCTGCGCTCCACGGTGAACAGGGACGATGTGATACTCGATAAGAGATCCAAGTCCACCTCTTTTAAGCCAGCGGACGAAATAGTCAAATTCCAAGTCCATCCAACGGACCCTACAAAGACGGCCTCCATTGGGGCACAGTTAAACCCTGATGTAGACGCCGCACTACGAGAATTCCTACGGGAAAATTGGGACATTTTTGCCTGGCACCCCTCAGACATGCCAGGAATCCCACGCCGGCTGGCTGAGCACAGCCTAAATATCCTAAAAGGATTAAAGCCAGTCAAACAGGCTCTTCGGCGATTTTCTGAACCCAAGAGACAGGCAATGGGAGAGGAGCTAGCCAAACTATTGGAAGTCGGATTCATCAGAGATATATAACATCCGGACTGGCTAGCAAACCTGGTGATGGTACCAAAGAAGGATAAATCCTGGTGGCTATGTGTCGACTTCAAGGACCTTAATAAGGCTTTCCCAAAGGATCCCTTCCTCCTCCCCCGCATCGATCAAATTATCGACGCTACTGCAGGGCACGACTCATTGTGCTTCCTCGACGCATACTCCGGCTACCACCAAATTAAGATGGCAGAGCCAGACCAAGCCGCAACGACATTCGTCACTCCATACGGCCCATTCTGCTTCAACACAATGCCCTTTGGGCTCAAAAACGCCGGCGCAACATATCAGCACATGATTCAGACATGTCTGGCAAACCAGATCGGCAAACAGTGGAGGCATACCTAGATGATGTGGTCGTCAAATCCAAGAATGTCGAAACTCTAGTAGACGACTTGAGGCTCACATTCGACAATCTCCGAATATACGACATTAAGCTGAATCCGGAAAAATGCGTCTTCGGCGTACCAGCCGGAAAGCTCTTAGGCTTCATTGTATCCGGTAGAGGAATTGAAGCAAACCCAGCCAAGATCCGAGCTCTGTCACAATTGGATATCCCAAAAGACCTCAAACAAATACAAAAATTGACTGGATGCGTGGCGGCTCTAAGCCGCTTTATCTTCCGTATGGGAGAAAAGGCATTACCCCTTTATCGCCTCCTCCGGCGCGCCGAACACTTCGAGTGGACGGATGCCACCACGGCCGGACTCGAAGAAATAAAAACCATATTGGCAACAAATCCGGTCCTGGCCGCGCCCAACATGGGCGAACCAATGTTATTATATATCGCGGCAACACATCAAGTTGTAAGCGCGGTGCTCGTTGTCGAATGAGAAACGGACGGACACAAGTTCCCCCTTCAAAAACCAGTTTACTACGTGTCCACTGTCCTAACTCCATGCAAGTTCCGGTATCCACATTATCAAAAGATAGCATACGCGGTGTTCATGGCATCCCGGAAGCTGCGACACTACTTTCAAGAGTGTTCGATAACAGTAGCCTCCGAAGTACCTCTTAATGACATTATAAACAACCGCGACGCAACGGGTCGGATTGCAAAATGGGCCATCGAGCTCCTCCCATTTGACATAACCTATAAACCACGGCGAGCTATCAAGTCAGAAGTTTTGGCTGATTTCGTCGCCGAATGGACTAAAGCCGAACACCCTAAAGAGTACGGCGCATATTCCAATTGGATCATGCACTTCGACGGCTCCAAAATGTTGGCCGGCCTGGGGGCTGGCGTCGTCCTGACGTCCCCAACCGGAGACACAGTCCAATACGTACTCCAGATAATGTACACGGACTCCAACAACGCAGCCGAATACGAGGCCCTTCTACATGGCCTCCGGATGGCGGTCTCCATGGGCATTAAATGCCTAGAGGTGCGCGGGGATTCGAACCTCGCAATATCCCAAATAAATGGAGACTTCGACGCCAAGGATCCGAAAATGGCAGCTTACCGTAACGCCGTCCTAAAAATGTCAGCTCGGTTCGAAGGGCTCGAATTTCACCATATAGCCCAGGATAATAACCAGGCGGCGGACGTATTGGCACACATCGGCGCAAAGCGCGATGCCGTCCCTCCCAACATCTTCCTGGAGCGGCTTTTCAAGCCATCCGTACTATGGGAAGGGGAGTCCGGAAACAACAATCCGGACCCAACCGCACCTCCCGATACCGAACATTCTGACACAATCGGTGGTTCTGCCAATGAAATAACACAATCAGCCCATGAAATAATGGCAGTCATTGCCCCGTGGACGGAACAATTCCTAGCCTACTTAACTAGGCAGGAACTTCCCGAGGACCAAAACGAGGCCCGCTGCATAGTCCGGCGATCTAAAGCCTATAAGGTCCATGAGGGAGAGCTTTATAAGAAAAGCACAACCGGAGTCCTTCAAAGGTGTATCTCCGAAGAGGAAGGGCGAAATCTTCTGGCTGAAATTCATGCCGGACTCGGTGGGCACCACGCCGCAGCTCGGGCCCTTGTAGGCAAGGCCTTCCGTACAGGATTTTATTGGCCGACGGCCCGGGCAGATGCTCAGGACTTAGTCCAACGATGCGTCGGTTGTCAGCTCTTTGCTAATCAAAGCCACATGCCACCCACCGCCCTCAAAACTATACCTATCACCTGGCCGTTCGTCGTCTGGGGGCTTGACATGGTTGGACCCCTTAAAGGAGGAACCCATAAGCAAAAATACCTATTGGTCATGGTGGATAAATTCACCAAATGGATAGAGGCCAAGCCAGTTAAGACGGCTGAATCCGGACCCGTGATAGACTTCATATCAGGGGTAGTACACCGTTACGGCATCCCCCATAGCATCATCACTGATAACGGCACAAACTTCACGGCCGACGAGGTTAAACTCTGGTGCAAAAACATGGGCATCAAGCTCGACTACGCTTCAGTCTATCACCCCCAAACTAACGGTCAAGTCGAGCGAGCAAATGGTCTAATCATGAGCGGCATTAAACCCAGACTAGTGCGGTCCCTCAAGGAATCTAACACGCACTGGGTAGAGGAGCTCGACTCCGTACTCTGGGGGCTGCGGACCACGCCGAATCGCACTACCGGATTCACACCATTTTTTATGGTGTACGGCACAGAGGCAGTTTTGCCCTGCGACATAATTCATGACTCACCTCGCGTGCGCATGTATGAAGAAAGAGAAGCCGAGCTGGATCGGCAGGACAGTTTGGACGCCTTAGAGGAAGAGCGCGACGTGGCAAAAGCTCGTTCCACATTCTATCAACAGCAGGCTCGAAGATATCAAAGCAAAGAAGTACGGGTTAAAACTTACAATGTTGGCGAACTAGTTCTACGTCTGCCGGACAAGAAAAAGGACAAACTCAAGCCCAAATGGAAAGGTCCCTTCATCATCGACCAAGTCCTGACCGGCAGAGCGTACCGTCTGCGAAACGCATCGGATAACCGACTCGAGCCAAACCCATGGAACGCAGCCCGTCTCCGAAGATTCTACGCCTAGCGCCGGACTCTGAGTTCGTCTCCTTCCTCCGTCTACATTTTCTGCTTTAGCTGTCTTTTATTTATCTCCTTCTCCCTCCTTTTTTCTTAAAGCCTTTGGAGGCTCGTCTGTGCATTGTTCGCACACACTTGACGTGCTACTCGCACTCATTATACCTGGGGGCTTCTTTAACAGAAGCTTATTCATACGGGCTTTATGCCCAACACATGTGTAACACTTCCGCATGTACCTTTTATTCACCATTATATGCATCGATATGACTTAAGTTTTGGCCAAGCTAGGTTGCCTGGCTCCTGTGCTTACCACTACGTTCCCGATTGTTCGGCTAGGTGGTAAAGGGAGCACCTCTGCGATTGTTACTGCCGGGTCAGCCGGATGTGTACCTCAAACTGGGTGAAGCAGAAAGCTAGCGTTCTTAAGGGAATATTCGGTCGGTGAACTAAAAGACGATTTATTACCTATTTATTTATCTGCCCCCAGATGCTTTCCTGCTTTTTTCGCAGTCCGGACATGCACTTTAGGGCACGCCTCCCAGGGAAAGGAACCCCTAACGGAACTATTCTCCCTGGAAGATGTTTCTTACTAACCATGTAATATAACATAACTAGTTGGGCACTTGTCTGATAAAGCACTAATGACCCCTACGCCTGGTCTCCACGCATGCCCCGGTTTTTTATATAACCGCGAGGGTATTCGGACACACTCCGGACTGTCGGGTCCCGAGGTTGAAGCGAAAAGGTCCGCTACGACAAACGATCTAAAATCCGGCTAGAAGGCATTTTACATGTCATTTTAAATTACATAGTCAAATTGACTGATTGTATTCCTCCTCAATACCATCTAATAGTCTGTCTAGTTTACAGTCCCGCTGGGAATTCTTTGCAGCCAACTCTACTTGGCCGTACACTAAGCTCACAGGGATCTCCTTCCCATCGGGCCCCACAGGTCCAACCTCGGCCATGTGGTTTGGGTCAGCCTTCGTGTACCGTGTCTTCACCATGGCCCAGGCCTCCCTGGCGCCTTGATGGCAGGCCGATATCTTCCATAGCCGGAAGCGTCGCCGTGCTCCCTGAAGCTTCTCTGCAAGCTCTCCAAGGCCTTCGGCTAGGGAGATGGATGGCGACAAGGCCTGGGCGACGCCTCTCATCACCTCCCGAACTCGTTCGTGCAGTTGCAGCAGCTCGGGAAGTAGGTCACCCGTCGAATCGGGCATTTCCTCTGCGGGACAACCTGTGAGCATACCTACAGACATATTTCTGTTAATGGACTTCCTCGCCGAACTCTTCTTTTCATAAGTTCGCTGAAGCACTTACTATAAATGCCGCGACGAAGCCGCCGATTCTCCTTCACGGAGTCAGACAGCTGGGCACGAACATCTTTTAGTTCCTCCCCCAGCTTGGTGTTGGCATCTTGGAGGTTATTTTTCTCTTGTCGCACCCTTGTAAGCACTTTCTCGCCGGCTTTTAACCGGCGCAGGAGCTGTTGCTTGTCCGGATCTAGTCCGGCGCCATCTGCAATATTATTGTCAGACTTATACACACGCTGCATTAGCAAATTACTTCTCTTTAGAAGCATATATTACCAGAGGGGGTCTCTATGGCTTCCCCCACCGCGGCTAGTGCGGCCTCAAGTTGGGCCTTGCACTCTTGAATCTCCTGGGACAGTTGGGTATTCTTTTCTGTAAGATCCTGCATAACAAATGATCCTTAAATCAGTTATTCTAACTATTTTAAGTCTCGGGGGCTACTTGCATATATAACTGTCAAAATTTCTCACCCGTATGTCTTTCACATACTGCTCCGTGGCTCTGGCTAGACCATCTTGAGCGGAACGGAGGTGCGCATCTCCCGAATTAAAGGCATTCAATGCCTCTGGGGAGATACACGCCTCACGAAGAACTGTTCGGCGGCGCCTGTGATTCATGGCGCTCTCCACCTCAGATTGGGTGGCGGACAACCTGTCGGCATCCTCCGTTGGAGGAGCATCCGACGCACGCCTTGTGTTAGCCTCCCCCTCCGGACCTGGCGTTGGAGCCTGGCTGGCGGAGGCTCGATTGGCAACCTCTCCGGACACAGTCCGGCGAGCGCTCTTTTTCCTGAATAGGTCACGAACGTTAGTATGCCTTCCAGGAATCTTTCCTCGAAACACGGTGGCGCGCCATACTGTCGCGGCGACGTCTCGATCCGCACCGCACTTTTTTCTGCCTGCTGGGCCGAGCTGCCCCTTGTTGGCCATTCGCCACGGGCTCGGCTTCCCGCCTCAGAGGCACCCCCTGCGGAACACCATTGGTATGCGGTGATCAGAAATAAGCACGGATGGGTCATGGTATCAGGACTTCGGTCACAGTTACCTGGGAAGCTGGAAGTATTCCAGGGTAGTCGGCCGTAATGGCAACCAAAGCATTGTCGGTGCTAAGTTGGTGGAACACCCCATCGATCAGCTCCACCTCTATGTTCGGATCCTCTTCGGAGGCCAGATCAAGGGACCGTTCCGGATCCTCAGGTTGTGGAGGCGGGCTATGTATATCCTCTACGGCTCGGCACAGTTCCTGAGTCGAAATCACAAAATGAGATACTTAACCATGGGAATGTGGGTCGGATAGGCAAAAAGAAATGTCCGCTTACCCACCTTAGAGGATTGTTCATAGAAAACCCGTTCAGTGGACTGACACAGAGAAAATCCTCCTTTTCCCCTTTGTACAGGCCGGACAATATCTTCACCATATCGGCAACCGATCACGGCCCCTTACGGCCATGACGGGTGGCATCATCCTCCCCGTTGAAATCCCACATGGGGTGGCCCCTATACTGGAGCGGCTGCACCCCCCGCGTAATGCATGTGGCCATGACTCCGATCATGGTCAATCCGGAATGAGCCAATAATCTTATTCGGCCCATCAGGTAAAGGACGTCCCTGTCATTCTCCCGTTGAGGGCTCCGCGGACGCCAACTTAGGTATTTCTTCAAGGGAGCATTGCTGAACTCCGGGAGGCCGGTCCGAATGGGATCCGGTAGCGGGGCGTCTTCTATATAAAACCATTCCGAAGGCCAGTCTCCGGATGCCTTCTTCGGGGTTCCGGATAGATATCCGGTCCCGGCGATGCGCCATAGCTCGGCTCCGCCCACTTGATATATTGACCCCTCATGACAACGGGGTACGAGGCAGAATAATCTCTTCCACAGCGCAAAATGAGCCTCGACGCCCAAAAACAGTTCGCAAAGGGCCATGAAGCCCGCGATGTGCAGAATGGAGGCAGGCGTAAGGTGGTGCAGCTGGAGGCCGAAGAACTCCAGGAGCCCCCGGAGAAAAGGATGTATTGGAAATCCGAGTCCTCTTATTAGATAAGAGACAAAGCATACCCGCTCTCCTTTGGAGGGACTGGGGACGCTCTCCGCCTGCTTTCCGCCCTTGTAGGTGGCGAGTCCGGCTCGAACCAGAACCATAAAAGCTGGGGAAAGAAATCCCTTGGTTTGGAGCGTCACTAACTCACTGTGCGGGACTGAACATCTCTCCCAATCTCCAGGCTGAGGGCTGGGAGCGCGAGAGGAGGAGCCGCGTCGACTGTCCATGATGGAATGGATTTTTGTCAGAGGCGCTCCGATGAATGCTCGCGGAGGGAGGATGGTGTGATTCGGATCTAGATCCCCGTCCCTCTTATAGGCGACTCATTTGAGTAGCTAGGGGGTAGATGAAAAAATACCCTGGCTTTTCGCATTCATTCAACACGTGGAAGATGGCCATTATTGGGCGTGGAAGCCGAGGAGCGCGATATTTACAAGAAGCCGGACACTATTCAACACATGATTTGGAGAAGAACCCGCCTTGCAATGCTGAAGACAATCAACACGCCGGACTCATCATCATTGAGGCCTGGTTCGGGGGCTACTGAGGGAGTCCTGGACTAGGGGGTGTCCGGATAGCCGAACTATCATCTTTGGAAGGACTCCTAGACTATGAAGATACAAGATTGAAGACTCTGTCCCGTGTCCGGATGGGACTTTCCTTGGCGTGGAAGGCAAGCTTGGTGATACGGATATGTAGATCTCCTACCATTGTAACCGACTCTGTGTAACCCTAGCCCTCTCCAGTGTCTATATAAACTGGAGGGTTTTAGTCCGTAGGATGAACAATAATCATACCATAGGCTAGCTTCTAGGGTTTAGCCTCTCTGATCTCGTGGTAGATCTACTCTTGTACCACCGATATCATCAATAGTAATCAAGCAGGAGTAGGGTTTTACCTCCACCGAGAGGGCACGAACCTGGGTAAAAACATCGTGTCCCTTGTCTCATGTTACCATCCGCCTAGACGCACAGTTCGGGACCCCCTACCCGAGATCCGCCGGTTTTGACACCGACAAGGGGTATTTCAAGAGAATCAACAGGATCATAACAATCATCATAACAATCATCCTTCGGTAAGAACGATGGGACATTAAATAATGTATGAGTTGGAGGGTTACTCTCATTATAAGGTGGGCACGGGTAGCTAATCCACTCTTCCTCCTTTTGTTCTTCGCTCTCCTCATCATCTTTTTCATCCAATGAGCTCACAGTTTCATCAATTTCTTATTCCATAGCTTCCTGCTAAATATTAGTCTCTTCTTGGACAGCGGAGAATTTCTCAATATATAGTTTAACATAGGCATTAGAATCATAATTATCATAACAATATTCAAGTATGACAAAATTTTCAGATTTCTAGAGAGTAGCATCATACTTTTCAATCAAAGAAGCAATTTCATAAGCACCCACAAAAGCAACAAATTCTTATATTTGTTCCACATCATAGTAATCATATCTACCATTAGCATAAGAAGCTAAGGTTTTATTATCATTGAATTTGCACGAAAAGTCAAGGTGTGGAGCCTTCATCCTAGAGCAACAAGTATAATCATATCTCAAGCATAGTTGCCTAGCATACCAATATAACATATAAATTTGATCCCATAATAGCTTCCCTTTTTGTGTCAAGCGATAATCCCTAAAGTATTCACATTGATCCAACGTGTCTCCCATAACAAAATTGAATGGGGTTTTCTCAGGATTATCAAAGTAGTACATAATATCTTCCACATAATGAGCATCGAGGGTTTTAGGAGGTTCCCCGTATCCATGAGTAGCAAGTACACCTAATTTTTTTGGTATTTCGTGTTCCATACCCATAACTAAAGATGGAAAATAACTAAGAACAACAAATAAAAATTACTTAGTGATAAAGCAAACAAGAACACACGAGAATATTCACCCCACGTTATGACTCCCCGACAACGGCGCCAGAAAAAGGTCTTGATAACCCACAAGTGTAGGGGATAATTGTAGCCTCTTTCGATAAGTAAGAGTGTCAAACCCAACGAGGAGCTAAAGGTAGAACAAATACTCTCTCAAGTCCTGTCTGCCACTGATACGACTCTACGCACGCTTTAGTGTTCGCTTTACCTAGAACAAGTATGAAACTAGAAGTACTTTGTAGGTGTGATAGGATAGGTTTGCACGATAATGAAGAACACGTAAATAAAAAGTAGGGGCTGTTTAGATAAAGAAGCAATAAATTAAACATAGCGAGTGTGGAAAAGTGGTGGTAGGAGTTATGAAATTGTCCCTAAGCAATTGACTACGTTACTAAACCGGTAATCACTATTGCAATTCTATTTGAGGGAGAGGCATAAGCTAACATACTTTCTCTTCTTGGATCATATGCACTTATGATTGGAACTCTAGCAAGCATCCGCAACTACTAAATATCATTAAGGTTAAACCCAACCATAGCATTAAAGCATCAAGTCCCCTTAATCCCATACGCAAACAACCTACTTACTCGGGTATGTGCTTCTGTCACTCACGCCACCCACCATAAGCAAATCATGAACACATTGCAAACCCTATAGCAGGAATCCCTCACGCTTGCGCGACACGGAGGGCATAATAGGACAGCACCAATAATAAAACATGCAATTCAAACCAATCATAGCAATTCATCAATCACCGGTAGGACAACGAAAATCTACTCTGACATCATAGGATGGCAACACATCATTGGATAATAATATGAAGCATAAAGCACCATGTTCAAGTAGAGGGTACAATGGGATGCGGGAGAGTGGACCGCTGTAGATAGATGGGGGAAGGTGATGGAGATGTTGGTGAAGATGGCGGAGGTGTTGGTGAAGATCGCGATGATGATGATGGCCCCCGGCAGCGCTCCGGCGCCACCAGAAGCAAGGGGGAGAGAGCCCCCCTTCTTCTTCTTCCTTGACCTCTCCCTAGATGGGAGAAGGGTTTCCCCTCTGGTCCTTGGCTCCCATGCGTGGGAGGGGAGAGAGCCCCTCCAAGATTGGATCTATCTCTCTGTCTCTCTCTGTTTCTGCGCTCCCCCAGATTCCGCTTTTTCACCGCTTCTTTTATATCCGGAGATCCGTAACTCCGATTGGGGTGAATCTTTCGCCCAAATTTTTCTCATAAAATTATCTTTCTTGCGGCAAAACAAGAGGGTCAACCGCCTTACGGGGTGCCCACGAGAGTCCACGGCGCGCCTGCCCCTCTGGGGTGCGCCCCCTGTCTCGTGGCCCCCTCGGGCACCGTCTTGCATTGATTCTTCCTCCCAAAAATCACAAATATTCCAAAATAATTCTCCGTACATTTTTATCCCGTTTGGACTCCATTTGATATTGGGTTTCTGTGGAACATAAAACATGCAACAAACAGGAACTGGCACTGGGCACTGGATCAATATGTTAGTCCCAAAAATAGTACAAAAAGTTGCCAAAAGTATATAAAAGTTGTAGAATATTGGCATGGAACAATTAAAAATTATAGATACAACGGAGATGTATCAGCATCCCCAAGCTTAATTCCTGCTCGTCCTCGAGTAGGTAAATGATAAAAACATAATTTATGATGTGGAATGCTACCTAGCATAATCTTGATCATATATCTAATCATGGCATGAATATTAAGACACGTGTGATTCAAAGCAATAGTCTATCATTTGACATAAAAACAATAATACTTAGGGCATCCCAACAAACAATCATGTCTTTCAAAATATCAATGCTTTAGAATGTTATCCCTACAAAATCATATAGTCTTGTATGCTCCCTTTTCTGAACACAAGGTACCCTCATGCCTATCCCAGTGCCAGCCAAGCAATTGTTTCATACTTTAGTATTCTCAAACTTTTTCAACCTTCACGCAATACATGAGCGTGAGCCATGGATATAGCACTATGGGTGGAATAGAATATGATGGTGGAGGTTATGTGGAGAAGACAAAAAGGGAGAAAGTCTCACATGGACGCGGCTAATCAACGGGCTATGGAGATTCCCATCAATTGATGTCAATGCGAGGAGTAGGGATTGACATGCAACGGATGCACTAGAGCTATAACTATATGAAAGCTCAAACTAAAAACTAAGTAGGTGTGCATCCAACTTGCTTACTCATGAAGACCTAGGGCATTTGAGGAAGCCTATCGGTGTCAAAACCGGCGGATCTCGGGTAGGGGGTCCCGAACTGTGCATCTAGGCCGATGGTAACAGGAGACAAGGGACACGATGTTTTTACCCAGGTTCGGGCCCTCTCGGTGGAGGTAAAACCCTACTCCTGCTTGATTAATTTTGATGATATGGGTAGTACAAGAGTAGATCTACCACAAGATCAGAGAGGCTAAACCCTAGAAGCTAGCCTATGGTATGATTGTTGTTCGTCCTACGGACTAAAACCCTCCGGTTTATATAGACACCGGAGAGGGCTAGGGTTCATAGAGTCGGTTACAATGGTAGGAGATCTACATATCCGTATCGCCAAGCTTGCCTTCCACGCCAAGGAAAGTCCCATCCGGACACAGGACGGAGTCTTCAATCTTGTATCTTCATAGTCTAGGAGTCCGGCCAAAGATGATAGTTCGGCTATCCGGACACCCCCTAGTCCAGGACTCCCTCAGTAGCCCCCGAACCAGGCTTCAATGATGATGAGTCCGGCGTGTTGATTGTCTTCGGCATTGCAAGGCGGGTTCTTCTCCAAATCATGTGTTGAATAGTGTCCGGCTTCTTGTAAATATCGCGCTCCTCGGCTTCCACGCCCAATAATGGCCATCTTCCACGTGTTGAATGAATGCGAAAAGCCAGGGTATTTTTTCATTTACCCCCCTAGCTACGCAAATGAGCCGCCTATAAGAGGGACGGGGATCTAGATCCGAATCACACCATCCTCCCTCCGCGAGCATTCATCGGAGCAACTCTGACAAAAATCCATTCCATCATGGACAGTCGACGCGGCTCCTCCTCTCGCGCTCCCAGCCCTCAGCCTGGAGATTGGGAGAGATGTTCAGTCCCGCACACTGAGTTAGTGACGCTCCAGACGAAGGGATTTCTTCCCCCAGCCTTTATGGTTCCGGTTCGAGCCGGCCTCGCCACCTACAAGGGCGGAAAGCAGGCGGAGAGCGTCCCCAATCCCTCCAAAGGAGAGCGGGTATGCTTTGTCTCTTCTCTAATAAGAGGACTCGGATTTACAATACATCCGTTTCTCCGGGGGCTCCTGGAGTTCTACGGCCTCCAGCTGCACCACCTTACGCCTGCCTCCATTCTGCACATCGCGGGCTTCGTGGCCCTTTGCGAACTATTTTTGGGCGTCGAGGCTCATTTTGCGCTGTGGAAGAGATTATTCTGCCTCGTACCCCGTTCTCCTGAGGGGTCAATATATCAAGTGGGCGGAGCCGAGCTATGGCGCATCGCCGGGACCGGATATCTATCCGGAACCCCAAAGAAGGCGTCTGAAGACTGGCCTTCGGAATGGTTTTATATAGAAGACGCCCCGCTACCGGATCCCATTCGGACCGGCCTCCCGGTGTTCAGCAATGCTCCCTTGAAGAAACGCCTAAGTTGGCGTCCGCGGAGCCCTCAACGGGAGAATGACAGGGACGTCCTTTACCTGATGGGACGAATAAGATTATTGGCTCATTCCGGATTGACCATGATCGAAGTCATGGCCACATGCATTATGCGGGAGGTGCAGCCACTCCAGTATAGGGGCCACCCCATGTGGGATTTCAACGGGGAGGATGATGCCACCCGTCATGGCCGTAAGGGGCCGGGATCGGTTGGCGATCTGGTGAAGATATTGTCCGTCCTGTACAAAGGGGAAAAGGAGGATTTTCTCCGTGTCAGTCCATTGAACGGGTTTTCTATGAACAATCCTCGAAGCTGGGTAAGCAGACATTTCTTTTTGCCTATCCGATCCACATTCCCATGGTTAAGTATCTCATTTTGTGATTTTGACGCAGGAACTGCGACGGGCCGTAGAGGATATACACAGCCCGCCTCCACAACCTGACGATCCGGAACGGTCCCTTGATCCGGCCTCCGAAGAGGATCCGGACATAAAGGTGGAGCTGATCGATGGGGTGTTCCACCAACTTAGCATCGACAATGCTTTGGTTGCCATTACGTCCGACTACCCTGGAATACTTCCAGCTTCCCAGGTAACTGTGACCGAAGTCCTGATACCATGACCCGTCCGTGCTTATTTCTGATCACCGCATACCAATGGTGTTCCGCAGGGGGTGCCTCTGAGGCGGGAAGCCGAGCCCGCGACGGCTGGCCAACAAGGGGCAGCTCGGCCCAGCAGGCAGAAAAGAAGTGCGGTGCGGATCGAGACATCGCCGCGACGGTATGGCGCGCCACCGTGTTTCAAGGAAAGATTCCTGGAAGGCATACTAACGTTCGTGACCTTTTCAGGAAAAAGAGCGCTCGCCGGACTGTGTCCGGAGAGGTTGCCAATCGAGCCTCCGCCAGCCAGGCTCCAACGCCAGGTCCGGAGGGGGAGGCTAACACAAGGCGCGCGTCGGATGCTCCTCCAACGTAGGATGCCGACAGGTTATCCGCCACCCGATCTAAGGTGGAGAGCGCCATTAATCACAGGCGCCGCCGGACAGTTCTTCATGACGCGTGTTTCTCCCCAGAGGCATTGAATGCCTTTAATTCGGGAGATGCGCACCTCCGTGCCGCTCAAGATGGTCTAGCCAGAGCCACGGAGCAGTATGTGAAAGACATATGGGTGAGAAATTTTGACAGTTATATATGCCAGTAGCCCCCGAGACTTAAAATAGTTAGAATAATTGATTTAAGGATCATTTGTTATGCAGGATCTTACAGAAAAGAATACCCAACTATCCCAGGAGCTTCAAGAGTGCAAGGCCCAACTTGAGGCCGCACTAGCCGCGGAGGGGGAAGCCATAGAGACCCCCTCTGGTAATATATGCTTCTAAAGAGAAGTAATTTGCTAAATGCGGCGTGTGTCTAAGTCTGACAATAATATTGCAGATGGCGCCGATCTAGATCCGGACAAGCAACAGCTCCTGCGCCGGTTAAAAGCCGGCGAGAAAATGCTTACAAGGGTGCGACAAGAGAAAAATAACCTACAAGATGCCAACACCCAGCTGGGCGAGGAACTAAAAGATGTTCGTGCCCAGCTGTCTGACTCCGTGAAGGAGAATCGGCGGCTTCGTCGCGGCATTTATAGTAAGTGCTTCAGCGAACTTATGAAAAGAAGAGTTCGGCGAGGAATTCCATTAACAGAAATATGTCTGTAGGTATGCTCACAGGTCGTCCTGCAGAGGAAATGCCCGGTTCGACGGGTGACCTACTTCCCGAGCTGCTGCAACTGCACGAACGAGTTCGGCAGGTGATGAGAGGCATCGCCCAGGCCTTGTGGCCATCCATCTCCCTACCCGAAGGCCTTGGAGAGCTTGCAGAGAAGCTTCAGGGAGCACGGCGATGCTTCCGGCTATGGAAGATATCGGCCTGCCATCAAGGCGCCAGGGAGGCCTGGGCCATGGTGAAGACGCGGTACACGAAGGCTGACCCAAACCACATGGTCGAGGTTGGACCTGTGGGGCCCGATGGGAAGGAGATCCCTGTGAGCTTAGTGTACGGCCAAGTAGAGTTGGCCGCAAAGTATTCCCAGCGGGACTGTAAACTAGACAGACTATTAGATGGTATTGAGGAGGAATACAATCAGTCAATTTAACTATGTAATTTAAAATGACATGTAAAATGCCTTCTAGCCGGATTGTAGATCGTTTGTCGTAGCGGACCTTTTCGCTTCAACCTCGGGACCCGACAGTCTGGAGTGTGTCCGAATACCCTCGCGGTTATATAAAAAACCGGGGCATGCGTGGAGACCAGGCGTAGGGGTCATTAGTTCTTTATCAGACAAGTGCCCAACTAGTTATGTTAAATTACATGGTTAGTAAGAACATCTTCCAGGGAGAATAGTTTCGTTAGGGGTTCCTTTCCCTTGGAGGCATGCCCTAAAGTGCATGTTCGGACTGCGAAAAAAGCAGGAAAGCATTTGGGGGAAGATAAATAAATTGGTACGAAATCGTCTTTTAGTTCACCGACCGAATATTCCCTTAAGAACACTAGCTTTCGGTTTCACCCAGTCTGAGGTACACATCCGGCTGACCCGGCAGTAACAATCGCAGAGGTGCTCCCTTTACCACCTAGCCGAACAATCGGGAACGTAGGGGTAAGCACAGGAGCCAGGCAACCCAGCTTGGCCAAAACTTAAGTCATATCGATGCATATAATGGTGAATAAAAGGTACATGCGGAAGTGTGACACATGTGCTGGGCATAAAGCCCGTATGAATAAGCTTCTGTTAAAGAAGCCCCCAGGTATAATGAGTGCGAGTAGCACGTCAAGTGTGTGCGAACAATGCGCAGACGAGCCTCCAAAGGCTTTAAGAAAAAAGGAGGGAGAAGGAGGATAGTTAAAGCAGAAAATGTAGACGGGGGAAGGTGACGAACTCAGAGTCCGGCGCTAGGCGTAGAATCTTCAGAGACGGGCTGCGTTCCATGGATTTGGCTCGAGTCGGTTATCCGATGCGTTTCGCAGACGGTACGCTCCGCCGGTCAGGACTTGGTCGATGATGAAGGGACCTTCCCATTTGGCCTTGAGTTTGTCCTTTTTTTTGTCCGGCAGACGTAGAACTAGTTCGCCAACATTGTAAGTTTTGGCCCGTACTTCTCTGCTTTGATATCTTCGAGCCTGCTGTTGATAGAATGCGGAACGAGCTTTTGCCACGTCGCGCTCTTCCTCTAAGGCGTCCAAACTGTCCTGCTGATCCAACTTGGCTTCTCTTTCTTCATACATGCGCACACGAGGTGAGTCATGAATTATGTCGCAGGGCAAAACTGCCTCTGCGCCGTACACCATAAAAAATGGTGTGAATTCGGTAGTGCGATTCGGTAAGTCCTCATATGCAAATTTCGAAATTGGTCCAGATCTGAATAAACCTTATGTTCAAGTTGTTAAACAGCGAGTTAAGATGCACTAATATGATCTACACAAGATTCTAGTCAAGTTACATATAAAGTTCATTAGATTCGGAGCTACGGCCTAGAAGATATGAGCAAAACAAGTTAAGCATGGCATTGATGCAAAATGCATACAAACAACAAGCAAACACCTCAAAACAAGGATGCAACATGATAATATAAAACTACATGCAAAATCAAGCAAGTTTCATATAGAGCACACTCAAAACGGAGCAACGGTTCAACACATACACTCCAAACATGATATAACAACAATCTGTCCAAAACAGCAACTAGGCATATTGCAAGCATCGAAACAACATGCTACAGCACATCAATATGAAAAGAAAAGGCATGGTCATGATGTACAGGTAAAGCATGACAAAACATGAACAGTGATCTATCTCCAGAAATCACTAGAACATGCTCAAACACACATGGCAAGATTGCAAATAATAACAGTTTACAGACTTGGCAGAAATAACATCAGGTTGCAATGTTTAGAGCTATCAAACAGCATGTT
>LR880969.1:690471606-690481848 GCA_904067115.1 Aegilops sharonensis
ATTCTAGTCAAGTTAAATATAAAGTTCATTTAATTCGGAGCTACGGCCTAGAAGATATGAGCAAAACAAGTTAAGCATGGCATTGATGCAAAATGCATACAAACAACAAGCAAACACCTCAAAACAAGGATGCAACATGATAATATAAAACTACATGCAAAATCAAGCAAGTTTCATATAGAGCACACTCAAAACGGAGCAACGGTTCAACACATACACTCCAAACATGATATAACAACAATCTGTCCAAAACAGCAACTAGGCATATTGCAAGCATCGAAACAACATGCTACAGCACATCAATATGAAAAGAAAAGGCATGGTCATGATGTACAGGTAAAGCATGACAAAACATGAACAGTGATCTATCTCCAGAAATCACTAGAACATGCTCAAACACACATGGCAAGATTGCAAATAATAACAGTTTACAGACTTGGCAGAAATAACATCAGGTTGCAATGTTTAGAGCTATCAAACAGCATGTTGCAGGAACTTATCATGGCCAACAAAGGCATGGCATGAATCTACTAATTTCATAGAACAAAAGTCCCTTACTGACCAAGAGCCAAAAAGGATCAGAAGATATGATGGCACCCATGTAAACATGGCAAGTTATATGACAGATTCATACATCGCAGGAACAACAATAAGTAGGCACGTTGGTGAGCTTGTACCACTCACCACAGAGCATTACATGGCATGTCAAAGAAACCAACAGTAAGAAGACATGTTTCTGAAGCGGGGGTGGATCGGGGGCGCGGGGGCGCGGCGGGCGATGGAGGGCACGACGGCGCGGTCGCGGGGTCCGCGACCACCGGGCGGCGAGCGCCGGCGGGGGTGCCGGCGGCGGAGGCGGCGGGGCACGGCGGCCGGAGGACGGCGCTGATGGCGGGGCCGATCCGCGGCGGGGCGCGCGAGGGAGCGGGGACGCGGCGGCGGGGCGCTCGGGCTCGGGCGGGCCCGATTCGGCCCACGGCGGGTCGGATCCGGGCCCCGACAGGCCTGGCGGCGTGGGACGGCGGCGGGGACAGGTGGCGCGAGGAGAGTGGCTGCGGGCGGCGGCGCGGGCGTGTCTGGCGGCGGCGCGGGCGTGTCCGGCGGCTGGCGGACACGTTCGGTGGCTGAGAGGGAGACAAGCTAGGGTTTAGGGTGGAATTCATCCGCGAATTTCGGGGGGAGGCACATATTTATAGATAGAGGGAGCTAGGAGGCTCCAAATGAGGTGCGGTTTTCGCTCACACGATCGTGATCGAACGACCGAGAGCATGGAGGGGAGTTTGCTGGGTTTTGGGCCAGTTTGGAGGGGTGTTGGGCTGCAAAGAGAAGGGGGCTTTGTGGTTACCCGGTTAACCGTTGGAGTATCAAACGACCTCCAAATGGCACGAAACTTGACAGGCGGTCTATCGGTGCTATACCAAGGCCGCTTGGCAAACCTCGGGCCATTCCAAGAAAGTTTAACACCCGCTCACAACAAGAGAGGGAAGGGGAATGCCGGGGGACATAGGAGTGTCGGATCGCAAAACGGAAAATGGGGAAAATGCTCGGATGCATGAGACGAACACGTATGCAAAATGAGATGCACATGATGACATGATAAAATGCAACACGCAAGCAAATGACAAGGCAACGACGGCGAATAACTAGCAGACACCTGGCGCATTGAATCCGGGGCGTTATAGGATGGCTCAATGGACCCTGCAAAATTCATAGTACAGAGGGCGCCACCCCAACTCACAGCCTTCGAGCATGTTGGATACTACGGCAGGTGGCCAAAAGTGGCGAAGAGCTTCTAGCTCCAGTGAACCAGCCCAACAACACCAGTACGGTATTAACAGTCTTCGAGACTTTCACATCAAATAATATGCGGAAACGAACACTCTGCAGCCTTGCCGAAGTCTACCAAGTAGCAACAATAAATCCATGGAGTGACATGGCTATTACCTTTAACGCCAGTGACGAACCTAAATTCCGAACAGCCCGAGCACCAGCCGCATTGGTCCTCAGTCCCATAGTGGACGGCTTTCGCCTTACCAAGGTACTCATGAACGGCGGCAGCGGATTAAACCTCATTTACGAGGAAACACTTCGAAAAATGGAAATAGACTCGAGCCGCATTGAGCGAAGCAGCACAACCTTTAGAGGAATAATCCCTAGTCGGGAAGCATGCTGCACAGGAAAAATCACACTGGATGTGGTGTTCGGCTCGCCGGACAATTACAGGTCCGAAGAGGTCACGTTCCAAGTGGCCCCGTTCAGCAGCGGATATCACGCTTTATTAGGGCGAGAGGCATTTACAATTTTTCAAGCTATACCCCATTACGGGTACATGAAGCTCAAAATGCCGGGGCCCAACGGAATCATCACTCTTGCCAGTGATCCTGACATAGCACTCCACGCCGAAAATAAGACAACTGCACTATCCAAAGCCCTAGCGGCCGAGGAACTCACTGCGCTGCGCTCCACGGTGAACAGGGACGATGTGATACTCGATAAGAGATCCAAGTCCACCTCTTTTAAGCCAGCAGACGAAATAGTCAAATTCCAAGTCCATCCAACGGACCCTACAAAGACGGCCTCCATTGGGGCACAGTTAAACCCTGATGTAGACGCTGCACTACGAGAATTCCTATGGGAAAATTGGGACATTTTTGCCTGGCACCCCTCAGACATGCCAGGAATCCCACGCCGGCTGGCTGAGCACAGCCTAAATATCCTAAAAGGATTAAAGCCAGTCAAACAGGCTCTTCGGCGATTTTCTGAACCCGAGAGACAGGCAATGGGAGAGGAGCTAGCCAAACTATTGGAAGTCGGATTCATCAGAGATATATAACATCCGGACTGGCTAGCAAACCTGGTGATGGTACCAAAGAAGGATAAATCCTGGCGGCTATGTGTCGACTTCAAGGACCTTAATAAGGCTTGCCCAATGGATCCCTTCCTCCTCCCCTGCATCGATCAAATTATTGACGCTACTGCAGGGCACGACTCATTGTGCTTCCTCGACGCATACTCCGGCTACCACCAAATTAAGATGGCAGAGCTAGACCAAGCCGCAACGACATTCGTCACTCCATACGGCCCATTCTGCTTCAACACAATGCCCTTTGGGCTCAAAAACGCCGGCGCAACATATTAGCGCATGATTCAGACATGTCTGGCAAGCCAGATCGGCAAAACAGTGGAGGCATACCTAGATGATGTGGTCGTCAAATCCAAGCATGTCGAAACTCTAGTAGACGACTTGAGGCTCACATTCAACAATCTCCGAATATACGGCATTAAGCTGAATCCGGAAAAATGCGTCTTCGGCGTACCAGCCGGAAAGCTCTTAGGCTTCATTGTATCCGGTAGAGGAATTGAAGCAAACCCAGCCAAGATCCGAGCTCTATCACAATTGGATATCCCAAAAGACCTCAAACAAATACAAAAATTGACTGGATGTGTGGCGGCTCTAAGCCGCTTTATCTCCCGTTTGGGAGAAAAGGCATTACCCCTTTATCGCCTCCTCCGGCGCACCGAACACTTCGAGTGGACGGATGCCGCCACGGCCGGACTCGAAGAAATAAAAACCATATTGGCAACAAATCCGGTCCTGGCCGCGCCCAACATGGGCGAACCAATGTTATTATATATCACGGCAACACATCAAGTTGTAAGCGCGGTGCTCGTTGTCGAATGAGAAACGGACGGAAACAAGTTCCCCCTTCAAAAACCAGTTTACTACGTGTCCACTGTCCTAACTCCATGCAAGTTCCGGTATCCACATTATCAAAAGATAGCATACGCGGTGTTCATGGCATCCCGGAAGCTGCGACACTACTTTCAAGAGTGTTCGATAACAGTAGCCTCCGAAATACCTCTTAATGACATTATAAACAACCACGACGCAACGGGTCGGATTGCAAAATGGGCCACAGAGCTCCTCCCATTTGACATAACCTATAAACCACGGCGAGCTATCAAGTCGCAAGTTTTGGCTGATTTCGTCGCCGAATGGACTGAAGCCGAACACCCTAAAGAGTACGGCGCATATTCCAATTGGATCATGCACTTCGACGGCTCCAAAATGTTGGCCGGCCTGGGGGCTGGCGTCGTCCTGACGTCCCCAACAGGAGACACAGTCCAATACGTACTCCAGATAATGTACACGGACTCCAACAACGCAGCCGAATACGAGGCCCTTCTACATGGCCTCCGGATGGCAGTCTCCATGGGCATTAAATGCCTAGAGGTGCGCGGGGATTCGAACCTCGCAATATCCCAAATAAATGGAGACTTCGACGCCAAGGATCCGAAAATGGCAGCTTACCGTAACACCGTCCTAAAAATGTCAGCTCGGTTCGAAGGGCTCGAATTTCACCATATAGCCCAGGATAATAACCAGGCGGCGGACGTATTGGCACGCATCGGCGCAAAGCGCGATGCCGTCCCTCCCAACATCTTCCTGGAGCGGATTTTCAAGCCATCCGTACTATGGGAAGGGGAGTCCGGAAACAACAATCCGGACCCAACCGCACCTCCCGATACCGAACATTCTGACACAATCGATGGTTCTGCCAATGAAATAACACAATCAGCCCACGAAATAATGGCAGTCATTGCCCCGTGGACGGAACCATTCCTAGCCACTTAACAAGGCAGGAACTTCCCGAGGACCAAAACGAGGCCCGCTGCATAGTCCGGCGATCTAAAGCCTATAAGGTCCATGAGGGAGAGCTTTATAAGAAAAGCACAACCGGAGTCCTTCAAAGGTGTATCTCCGAAGAGGAAGGGCGAAATCTTCTGGCTGAAATTCATGCCGGACTCGGTGGGCACCACGCCGCAGCTCGGGCCCTTGTAGGCAAGGCCTTCCGTACAGGATTTTATTGGCCGACGGCCCGGGCAGATGCTCAGGACTTAGTCCAACGATGCGTCGGTTGTCAGCTCTTTGCTAATCAAAGCCACATGCCACCCATCGCCCTCAAAACTATACCTATCACCTGGCCGTTCGCCGTCTGGGGGCTTGACATGGTTGGACCCCTTAAAGGAGGAACCCATAAGCAAAAATACCTATTGGTCAGGGTGGATAAATTCACCAAATGGATAGAGGCCAAGCCAGTTAAGACGGCTGAATCCGGACCCGTGATAGACTTCATATCAGGGGTAGTACACCGTTACGGCATCCCCCATAGCATCATCACTGATAACGGCACAAACTTCACGGCCGACGAGGTTAAACTCTGGTGCAAAAACATGGGCATCAAGCTCGACTACGCTTCAGTCTATCACCCCCAAACTAACGTCAAGTCGAGCGAGCAAATGGTCTAATCATAAGCGGCATTAAACCCAGACTAGTGCGGTCCCTCAAGGAATCTAACACGCACTGGGTAGAGGAGCTCGACTCCGTACTCTGGGGGCTGCGGACCACGCCGAATCGCACTACCGGATTCACACCATTTTTATGGTGTACGGCACAGAGGCAGTTTTGCCCTGCGACATAATTCATGACTCACCTCGCGTGCGCATGTACGAAAAAAGAGAAGCCGAGCTGGATCGGCAGGACAGTTTGGACGCCTTAGAGGAAGAGCGCGACGTGGCAAAAGCTCGTTCCGCATTCTATCAACAGCAGGCTCGAAGATATCAAAGCAAAGCAGTACGGGCTAAAACTTACAATGTTGGCGAACTAGTTCTACGTCTGCCGGACAAGAAAAAGGACAAACTCAAGCCCAAATGAAAGGTCCCTTCATCATCGAACAAGTCCTGACCGGCGGAGTGTACTGTCTGCGAAACGCATCGGATAACCGACTCGAGCCAAACCCATGGAATGCAGCCCGTCTCCGAAGATTCTACGCCTAGCGCCGGACTCTGAGTTCGTCTCCTTCCTCCGTCTACATTTTCTACTTTAGCTGTCTTTTATTTATCTCCTTCTCCCTCCTTTTTTCTTAAAGCCTTTGGAGGCTCGTCTGTGCATTGTTCGCACACACTTGACGTGCTACTCGCACTCATTATACCTGGGGGCTTCTTTAACAGAAGCTTATTCATACGGGCTTTATGCCCAACACATGTGTCACACTTCCGCGTGTACCTTTTATTTACCATTATATGCATCGATATGACTTAAGTTTTGGCCAAGCTGGGTTGCCTGGCTCCTGTGCTTACCCCTACGTTCCCGATTGTTCAGCCAGGTGGTAAAGGGAGCACCTCTGCGATTGTTACTGCCGGGTCAGCAGGATGTGTACCTCAAACTGGGTGAAGCGGAAAGCTAGCGTTCTTAAGGGAATATTCGGTCGGTGAACTAAAAGACGATTTATTACCTATTTATTTATTTGCCCCCAGATGCTTTCCTGCTTTTTTCGCAGTCCGGACATGCACTTTAGGGCATGCCTCCCAGGGAAAGGAACCCCTAACGGAACTATTCTCCCTGGAAGATGTTTCTTACTAACCATGTAATATAACATAACTAGTTGGGCACTTGTCTGATAAAGCACTAATGACCCCTACGCCTGGTCTCCACACATGCCCCGGTTTTTTATATAACCGCGAGGGTATTCGGACACACTCCGGACTGTCGGGTCCCGAGGTTGAAGCGAAAAGGTCCGCTACGACAAACGATCTACAATCCGGCTAGAAGGCATTTTACATGTCATTTTAAATTACATAGTCAAATTGACTGATTGTATTCCTCCTCAATACCATCTAATAGTCTGTCTAGTTTACAGTCCCGCTGGGAATACTTTGCGGCCAACTCTACTTGGCCGTACACTAAGCTCACAGGGATCTCCTTCCCATCGGGCCCCACAGGTCCAACCTCGGCCATGTGGTTTGGGTCAGCCTTCGTGTACCGTGTCTTCACCATGGCCCAGGCCTCCCTGGCGCCTTGATGGCAGGCCGATATTTTCCATAGCCGGAAGCGTCGCCGTGCTCCCTGAAGCTTCTCTGCAAGCTCTCCAAGGCCTTCGGCTAGGGAGATGGATGGCCACAAGGCCTGGGCGACGCCTCTCATCACCTGCCGAACTCGTTCGTGCAGTTGCAGCAGCTCGGGAAGTAGGTCACCCATCGAATCGGGCATTTCCTCTGCGGGACGACCTGTGAGCATACCTACAGACATATTTCTGTTAATGGACTTCCTCGCCGAACTCTTCTTTTCATAAGTTCGCTGAAGCACTTACTATAAATGCCGCGACGAAGCCGCCGATTCTCCTTCACGGAGTCAGACAGCTGGGCACGAACATCTTTTAGTTCCTCGCCCAGCTGGGTGTTGGCATCTTGGAGGTTATTTTTCTCTTGTCGCACCCTTGTAAGCACTTTCTCGCCGGCTTTTAACCGGCGCAGGAGCTGTTGCTTGTCCGGATCTAGTCCGGCGCCATCTGCAATATTATTGTCAGACTTATACACACGCCGCATTTAGCAAATTACTTCTCTTTAGAAGCATATATTACCAGAGGGGGTCTCTATGGCTTCCCCCGCCGCGGCTAGTGCGGCCTCAAGTTGGGCCTTGCACTCTTGAATCTCCTGGGACAGTTGGGTATTCTTTTCTGTAAGATCCTGCATAACAAATGATCCTTAAATCAGTTATTCTAACTATTTTAAGTCTCGGGGGCTACTGGCATATATAACTGTCAAAAAATTTCACCCGTATGTCTTTCACATACTGCTCCGTGGCTCTGGCTAGACCATCTTGAGCGGAACGGAGGTGCGCATCTCCCGAATTAAAGGCATTCAATGCCTCTGGGGAGAAACACGCGTCACGAAGAACTGTCCGGCGGCACCTGTGATTCATGGCGCTCTCCACCTCAGATCGGGTGGCGGACAACCTGTCGGCATCCTCCATTGGAGGAGCATCCGACGCGCGCCTTGTGTTAGCCTCCCCCTCCGGACCTGGCGTTGGAGCCTGGCTGGCGGAGGCTCGATTGGCAACCTCTCCGGATACAGTCCGGCGAGCGCTCTTTTTCCTGAAAAGGTCACGAACGTTAGTATGCCTTCCAGGAATCTTTCCTCGAAACACGGTGGCGCGCCATACTGTCGCGGCGACGTCGTGATCCGCACCGCACTTTTTTCTGCCTGCTGGGCCGAGCTGCCCCTTGTTGGCCAGCCGCCGCGGGCTCGGCTTCCCCCCTCAGAGGCACCCCCTGCGGAACACCATTGGTATGCGGTGATCAGAAATAAGCACGGATGGGTCATGGTATTAGGACTTCGGTCACAGTTACCTGGGAAGCTGGAAGTATTCCAGGGTAGTCGGCCGTAATGGCAACCAAAGCATTGTCGGTGCTAAGTTGGTGGAACACCCCATCGATCAGCTCCACCTCTATGTCCGGATCCTCTTCGGAGGCCAGATCGAGGGACCGTTCCGGATCCTCAGGTTGTGGAGGCGGGCTATGTATATCCCCTACGGCTCGGCACAGTTCCTGAGTCGAAATCACAAAATGAGATACTTAACCATGGGAATGTGGATCGGATAGGCAAAAAGAAATGTCCGCTTACCCTGCTTCAAGGATTGTTCATAGAAAACCCGTTCAGTGGACTGACACGGAGAAAATCCTCCTTTTCCCCTTTGTACAGGCCGGACAATATCTTCACCAGATCGGCAACCGATCACGGCCCCTTACGGCCATGACGGGTGGCATCATCCTCCCCGTTGAAATCCCACATGGGGTGGCCCCTATACGGGAGCGGCTGCACCCCCCGCGTAATGCATGTGGCCATGACTCCGATCATGGTCAATCCGGAATGAGCCAATAATCTTATTCGGCCCATCAGGTAAAGGACGTCCCTGTCATTCTCCAGTTGAGGGCTCCGCGGACGCCAACTTAGGCATTTCTTCAAGGGAGCATTGCTGAACTCCGGGAGGCCGGTCCGAATGGGATCCGGTAGTGGGGCGTCTTCTATATAAAACCATTCCGAAGGCCAGTCTCCGGATGCCTTCTTCGGGGTTCCGGATAGATATCCGGTCCCGGCGATGTGCCATAGCTCGGCTCCGCCCACTTGATATATTGACCCCTCATGAGAACGGGGTACGAGGCAGAATAATCTCTTCCACAGCGCAAAATGAGCCTCGACGCCCAAAAACAGTTCGCAAAGGGCCACAAAGCCCGCGATGTGTAGAATGGAGGCAGGCGTAAGGTGGTGCAGCTGGAGGCCGTAGAACTCCAGGAGCCCCCGGAGAAAAGGATGTATTGGAAATCCGAGTCCTCTTATTAGATAAGAGATAAAGCATACCCGCTCTCCTTTGGAGGGACTGGGGACGCTCTCCGCCTGCTTTCCGCCCTTGTAGGTGGCGAGTCCGGCTCGAACCAGAACCATAAAGGCTGGGGGAAGAAATCCCTTGGTTTGGAGCGTCACTAACTCACTGTGCGGGACTGAACATCTCTCCCAATCTCCAGGCTGAGGGTTGGGAGCGCGAGAGGAGGAGCCGCGTCGACTGTCCATGATGGAATGGATTTTTGTCAGAGGCGCTCCGATGAATGCTCGCGGAGGGAGGATGGTGTGATTCGGATCTAGATCCCCGTCCCTCTTATAGGCGGCTCATTTGAGTAGCTAGGGGGTAAATGAAAAAATACCCTGGCTTTTCGCATTCATTCAACACGTGGAAGATGGCCATTATTGGGCGTGGAAGCCGAGGAGCGCGATATTTACAAGAAGCCGGACACTATTCAACACAGGATTTGGAGAAGAACCCGCCTTGCAATGCCGAAGACAATCAACACGCCGGACTCATCATCATTGAGGCCTGGTTCGGGGGCTACTGAGGGAGTCCTGGACTAGGGGGTGTCCGGATAGCCGAACTATCATCTTTGGAAGGACTCCTAGACTATGAAGATACAAGATTGAAGACTCCGTCCCGTGTCCGGATGGGACTTTCCTTGGCGTGGAAGGCAAGCTTGGCGATACGGATATGTAGATCTCCTACCATTGTAACCGACTCTGTGTAACCCTAGCCCTCTCCAGTGTCTATATAAACAGGAGGGTTTTAGTCCGTAGGATGAACAACAATCATACCATAGGCTAGCTTCTAGGGTTTAGCCTCTCTGATCTCGTGGTAGATCTACTCTTGTACCACCGATATCATTAATAGTAATCAAGCAGGAGTAGGGTTTTACCTCCACCGAGAGGGCACGAACCTGGGTAAAAACATCGTGTCCCTTGTCTCATGTTACCATCCGCCTAGACGCACAGTTCGGGACCCCCTACCCGAGATCCGCCGGTTTTGACACCGACAAGGGGTATTTCAAGAGAATCAACAGGATCATAACAATCATCATA
>LR880969.1:690483001-690501227 GCA_904067115.1 Aegilops sharonensis
AACCGACTCTGTGTAACCCTAGCCCTCTCCAGTGTCTATATAAACTGGAGGGTTTTAGTCCGTAGGATGAACAATAATCATACCATAGGCTAGCTTCTAGGGTTTAGCCTCTCTGATCTCGTGGTAGATCTACTCTTGTACCACCGATATCATCAATAGTAATCAAGCAGGAGTAGGGTTTTACCTCCACCGAGAGGGCACGAACCTGGGTAAAAACATCGTGTCCCTTGTCTCATGTTACCATCCGCCTAGACGCACAGTTCGGGACCCCCTACCCGAGATCCGCCGGTTTTGACACCGACAAGGGGTATTTCAAGAGAATCAACAGGATCATAACAATCATCATAGCAATCATCCTTCGGTAAGAACGAAGGGACATTAAATAATGTATGAGTTGGAGGGTTACTCTCATTATAAGGTGGGCACGGGTAGCTAATCCACTCTTCCTCCTTTTGTTCTTCGCTCTCCTCATCATCTTTTTCATCCAATGAGCTCACAGTTTCATCAATTTCTTATTCCATAGCTTCCTGCTAAATATTAGTCTCTTCTTGGACAGCGGAGAATTTCTCAATATATAGTTTAACATAGGCATTAGAATCATAATTATCATAACAATATTCAAGTATGACAAAATTTTCAGATTTCTAGAGAGTAGCATCATACTTTTCAATCAAAGAAGCAATTTCATAAGCACCCATAAAAGCAACAAATTCTTCTATTTGTTCCACATCATAGTAATCATATCTACCATTAGCATAAGAAGCTAAGGTTTTATTATCATTGAATTTGCACGAAAAGTCAAGGTGTGGAGCCTTCATCCTAGAGCAACAAGTATAATCATATCTCAAGCATAGTTGCCTAGCATACCAATATAACATATAAATTTGATCCCATAATAGCTTCCCTTTTTGTGTCAAGCGATAATCCCTAAAGTATTCACATTGATCCAACGTGTCTACCATAACAAAATTGAATGGGGTTTTCTCAGGATTATCAAAGTAGTACATAATATCTTCCACATAATGAGCATCGAGGGTTTTAGGATGTTCCCCATCTCCATGAGTAGCAAGTACACCTAATTTTTTGGGTATTTCGTGTTCCATATCCATAACAAAAGATGGAAAATAACTAAGAACAGCAAATAAAAATTACTTAGTGATAAAGCAAACAAGAACACACGAGAATATTCACCACACGTTATGACTCCCCGACAACGGCGCCAGAAAAAGGTCTTGATAACCCACAAGTGTAGGGGATAACTGTAGCCTCTTTTGATAAGTAAGAGTGTCAAACCCAACGAGGAGCTAAAGGTAGAACAAATACTCTCTCAAGTCCTATCTGCCACTGATACGACTCTACGCACGCTTTAGTGTTCGCTTTACCTAGAACAAGTATGAAACTAGAAGTACTTTGTAGGTGTGATAGAATAGGTTTGCAAGATAATGAAGAACACGTAAATAAAAAGTAGGGGCTGTTTAGATAAAGAAGCAATAAATTAAACATAGCGAGTGTGGAAAAGTGGTGGTAGGAGTTATGAAATTGTCCCTAAGCAATTGACTACGTTACTAAACCGGTAATCACTATTGCAATTCTATTTGAGGGAGAGGCATAAGCTAACATACTTTCTCTTCTTGGATCATATGCACTTATGATTGGAACTCTAGCAAGCATCCGCAACTACTAAATATCATTAAGGTAAAACCCAACCATAGCATTAAAGCATCAAGTCCCCTTAATCCCATACGCAAACAACCTACTTACTCGGGTCTGTGCTTCTGTCACTCACGCCACCCACCATAAGCAAATCATGAACACATTGCAAACCCTACAGCAGGAATCCCTCACGCTTGCGCGACACGGAGGGCATAATAGGACAGCACCAATAATAAAACATGCAATTCAAACCAATCATAGCAATTCATCAATCACCGGTAGGACAATGAAAATCTACTCTGACATCATAGGATGGCAACACATCATTGGATAATAATATGAAGCATAAAGCACCATGTTCAAGTAGAGGGTACAGCGGGATGCGGGAGAGTGGACCGCTGTAGATAGATGGGGGAAGGTGATGGAGATGTTGGTGAAGATGGCGGAGGTGTTGGTGAAGATCGCGATGATGATGATGGTCCTCGACAGCGCTCCGGCGCCACCAGAAGCAAGGGGAAGAGAGCCCCCCTTCTTCTTCTTCCTTGACCTCTCCCTAGATGGGAGAAGGGTTTCCCGTCTGGTCTTTGGCTCCCATGCGTGGGAGGGGAGAGAGCCCCTCCAAGATTGGATCTATCTCTCTGTCTCTCTCTGTTTCTGCGCTCCCCCAGATTCCGCTTTTTCACCGCTTCTTTTATATCCGGAGATCCGTAACTCCGATTGGGGTGAATCTTTCGCCCAAATTTTTCTCATAAAATTATCTTTCTTGCGGCAAAACAAGAGCGTCAACCGCCTTACGGGGTGCCCACGAGAGTCCACGGCGCGCCTGCCCCTCTGGGGTGCGCCCCCTGTCTCGTGGCCCCCTCGGGCACCGTCTTGCATTGATTCTTCCTCCCAAAAATCACAAATATTCCAAAATAATTCTCCGTACATTTTTATCCCGTTTGGACTCCATTTGATATTGGGTTTCTGTGAATCATAAAACATGCAACAAACAGGAACTGGCACTGGGCACTGGATCAATATGTTAGTCCCAAAAATAGTATAAAAAGTTGCCAAAAGTATATAAAAGTTGTAGAATATTGGCATGGAACAATTAAAAATTATAGATACGACGGAGATGTATCAGCATCCCCAAGCTTAATTCCTGCTCGTCCTCGAGTAGGTAAATGATAAAAAGATAATTTATGATGTGGAATGCTACCCAGCATAATCTTGATCATATATCTAATCATGGCATGAATATTAAGACACGAGTGATTCAAAGAAATAGTCTATCATTTGACATAAAAACAATAATACTTAGGGCATCCCAACAAACAATCATGTCTTTCAAAATATCAATGCTTTAGAATGTTATCCCTACAAAATCATATAGTCTTGTATGCTCCCTTTTCTGAACACAAGGTACCCCTCATGCCTATCCCGGTGTCAGCCAAGCAATTGTTTCATACTTTAGTATTCTCAAACTTTTTCAACCTTCACGCAATACATGAGCGTGAGCCATGGATATAGCACTATGGGTGGAATAGAATATGATGGTGGAGGTTATGTGGAGAAGACAGAAACGGAGAAAGTCTCACATGGACGCGGCTAATCAACGGGCTATGGAGATTCCCATCAATTGATGTCAATGCGAGGAGTAGGGATTGACATGCAACGGATGCACTAGAGCTATAAGTATATGAAAGCTCAAACTGAAAACTAAGTGGGTGTGCATCCAACTTGCTTATTCATGAAGACCTAGGGCATTTGAGGAAGCCTATCGGTGTCAAAACCGGCGGATCTTGGGTAGGGGGTCCCGAACTGTGCATCTAGGCCGATGGTAACAGGAGACAAGGGACACGATGTTTTTACCCAGGTTCGGGCCCTCTCGGTGGAGGTAAAACCCTACTCCTGCTTGATTAATTTTGATGATATGGGTAGTACAAGAGTAGATCTACCACAAGATCAGAGAGGCTAAACCCTAGAAGCTAGCCTATGGTATGATTGTTGTTCGTCCTACGGACTAAAACCCTCCGGTTTATATAGACATCGGAGAGGGCTAGGGTTACATAGAGTCGGTTACAATGGTAGGAGATCTACATATTCGTATCGCCAAGCTTGCCTTCCACGCCAAGGAAAGTCCCATCCGGACACAGGACGGAGTCTTCAATCTTGTATCTTCATAGTCTAGGAGTCCGGCCAAAGATGATAGTTCGGCTATCCGGACACCCCCTAGTCCAGGACTCCCTCAGTAGCCCCCGAACCAGGCTTCAATGATGATGAGTCCGGCGTGTTGATTGTCTTCGGCATTGCAAGGCGGGTTCTTCTCCAAATCCTGTGTTGAATAGTGTCCGGCTTCTTGTAAATATCGCGCTCCTCGGCTTCCACGCCCAATAATGGCCATCTTCCATGTGTTGAATGAATGCGAAAAGCCAGGGTATTTTTTCATTTACCCCCTAGCTACGCAAATGAGCCGCCTATAAGAGGGACGGGGATCTAGATCCGAATCACACCATCCTCCCTCCGCGAGCATTCATCGGAGCACCTCTGACAAAAATCCATTCCATCATGGACAGTCGACGTGGCTCCTCCTCTCGCACTCCCAGCCCTCAGCCTGGAGATTGGGAGAGATGTTCAGTCCCGCACAGTGAGTTAGTGACGCTCCAGACCAAGGTATTTCTTCCCCCAGCCTTTATGGTTCCGGTTCGAGCCGGACTCGCCACCTACAAGGGCGGAAAGCAGGCGGAGAGCGTCCCCAATCCCTCCAAAGGAGAGCGGGTATGCTTTGTCTCTTATCTAATAAGAGGACTCGGATTTCCAATACATCCGTTTCTCCGGGGGCTCCTGGAGTTCTTCGGCCTCCAGCTGCACCACCTTACGCCTGCCTCCATTCTGCACATCGCGGGCTTCGTGGCCCTTTGCAAACTATTTTTGGGCGTCGAGGCTCATTTTGCGCGTATGGAAGAGATTATTCTGCCTCGTACCCCGTTCTCCTGAGGGGTCAATATATCAAGTGGGCGGAGCCGAGCTATGGCGCATCGCCGGGACCGGATATCTATCCGGAACCCCGAAGAAGGCGTCCGAAGACTGGCCTTCGGAATGGTTTTATATAGAAGACGCCCCGCTACCGGATCCCATTCGGACCGGCCTCCCGATGTTCAGCAATGCTCCCTTGAAGAAACGCCTAAGTTGGCGTCCGCGGAGCCCTCAACGGGAGAATTACAGGGACGTCCTTTACCTGATGGGACGAATAAGATTATTGGCTCATTCCAGATTGACCATGATCGAAGTCATGGCCACATGCATTATGCGGGGGGTGCAGCCGCTCCAGTATAGGGGCCACCCCATGTGGGATTTCAACGGGGAGGATGATGCCACCCGTCATGACCGTAAGGGGCCGGGATCGGTTGTCGATCTGGTGAAGATATTATCCGTCCTGTACAAAGGGGAAAAGGAGGATTTTCTCCGTGTCAGTCCACTGAACGGGTTTTCTATGAACAATCCTCGAAGCTGGGTAAGCGGACATTTCTTTTTGCCTATCCGATCCACATTCCCATGGTTAAGTATCTCATTTTGTGATTTCGACGCAGGAACTGCGCCGGGCCGTAGACGATATACACAGCCCGCCTCCACAACCTGAGGATCCGGAACGGTCCCTCGATCCGGCCTCCGAAGAGGATCCGGACATAAAGGTGGAGCTGATCGATGGGGTGTTCCACCAACTTAGCATCGACACTGCTTTGGTTGCCATTACGGCCGACTACCCTGGAATACTTCCAGCTTCCCAGGTAACTGTGACCGAAGTCCTAATACCATGACCCATTCGTGCTTATTTCTGATCACCGCATACCAATGGTGTTCCGCAGGGGGTGCCTCTGAGGCGGGAAGCCGAGCCCGCGGCGGCTGGCCAACAAGGGGCAGCTCGGCCCAGCAGGCAGAAAAGAAGTGCGGTGTGGATCGAGACATCGCCGCGACGGTATGGCGCGCCACCGTGTTTTGAGGAAAGATTCCTGGAAGGCATACTAACGTTCGTGACCTTTTCAGGAAAAAGAGCGCTCGCCGGACTGTGTCTGGAGAGGTTGCCAATCGAGCCTCCGCCAGCCAGGCTCCAACGCCAGGTCCGGAGGGGGAGGCTAACACAAGGCGCGCGTCGGATGCTCCTCCAACGGAGGATGCCGACAGGTTATCCGCCACCCGATCTGAGGTGGAGAGCGCCATGAATCACAGGCGCCGCCGGACAGTTCTTCATGACGCGTGTTTCTCCCCAGAGGCATTGAATGCCTTTAATTCGGGAGATGCGCACCTCCGTGCCGCTCAAGATGGTCTAGCCAGAGCCACGGAGCAGTATGTGAAAGACATACAGGTGAGAAATTTTGACAGTTATATATGCCAGTAGCCCCCGAGACTTAAAATAGTTAGAATAATTGATTTAAGGATCATTTGTTATGCAAGATCTTACAGAAAAGAATACCCAACTATCCCAGGAGCTTCAAGAGTGCAAGGCCCAACTTGAGGCCGCACTAGCCGCGGAGGGGGAAGCCATAGAGACCCCCTCTGGTAATATATGCTTCTAAAGAGAAGTAATTTGCTAAATGCGGCATGTGTATAAGTCTGACAATAATATTGCAGATGGCGCCGGACTAGATCCGGACAAGCAACAGCTCCTGCGCCGGTTAAAAGCCGGCGAGAAAATGCTTACAATGGTGCGACAAGAGAAAAATAACCTCCAAGATGCCAACACCCAGTTGGGCGAGGAACTAAAAGATGTTCGTGCCCAGCTGTCTGACTCCGTGAAGGAGAATCGGCGGCTTCGTCGCGGCATTTATAGTAAGTGCTTCAGCGAACTTATGAAAAGAAGAGTTCGGCGAGGAAGTCCATTAACAGAAATATGTCTGTAGGTATGCTCACAGGTCGTCCTGCAGAGGAAATGCCCGGTTCGACGGGTGACCTACTTCCCGAGCTGCTGCAACTGCACGAACGAGTTCGGCAGGTGATGAGAGGCGTCGCCCAGGCCTTGTGGCCATCCATCTCCCTACCCGAAGGCCTTGGAGAGCTTGCAGAGAAGCTTCAGGGAGCACGGCGACGCTTCCGGCTATGGAAGATATCGGCCTGCCATCAAGGCGCCAGGGAGGCCTGGGCCATGGTGAAGACGCGGTACATGAAGGCTGACCCAAACCACATGGCCGAGGTTGGACCTGTGGGGCCCGATGGGAAGGAGATCCCTGTGAGCTTAGTGTACGGCCAAGTAGAGTTGGCCGCAAAGTATTCCCAGCGGGACTGTAAACTAGACAGACTATTAGATGGTATTGAGGAGGAATACAATCAGTCAATTTGACTATGTAATTTAAAATGACATGTAAAATGCCTTCTAGCCGGATTGTAGATCGTTTGTCGTAGCGGACCTTTTCGCTTCAACCTCGGGACCCGACAGTCCGGAGTGTGTCCGAATACCCTCGCGGTTATATAAAAAACCGGGGCATGCGTGGAGACCAGGCGTAGGGCTCATTAGTGCTTTATCAGACAAGTGCCCAACTAGTTATGTTAAATTACATGGTTAGTAAGAACATCTTCCAGGGAGAATAGTTCCGTTAGGGGTTCCTTTCCCTTGGAGGCATGCCCTAAAGTGCATGTTCGGACTGCGAAAAAAGCAGGAAAGCATTCGGGGGCAGATAAATAAATTGGTAAGAAATCGTCTTTTAGTTCACCGACCGAATATTCCCTTAAGAACGCTAGCTTTCGGTTTCACCCAGTCTGAGGTACACATCCGGCTGACCCGGCAGTAACAATCTCAGAGGTGCTCCCTTTACCACCTAGCCGAACAATCGGGAACGTAGGGGTAAGCACAGGAGCTAGGCAACCCAGCTTGGCCAAAATTTAAGTCATATCGATGCATATAATGGTGAATAAAAGGTACATGCGGAAGTGTGACACATGTGTTGGGCATAAAGCCCGTATGAATAAGCTTCTGTTAAAGAAGCCCCCAGGTATAATGAGTGCGAGTAGCACGTCAAGTGTGTGCGAACAATGCGCAGACGAGCCTCCAAAGGCTTTAAGAAAAAAGGAGGGAGAAGGAGAGAAATAAAAGACAGCTAAAGCAGAAAATGTAGACGGAGGAAGGTGACGAACTCAGAGTCCCGCGCTAGGCGTAGAATCTTCAGAAACGGGCTGCGTTCCATGGGTTTGGCTCGAGTCGGTTATCCGATGCGTTTCGCAGACGGTATGCTCCGCCGGTCAGGACTTGGTCGATGATGAAGGGACCTTCCCATTTGGCCTTGAGTTTGTCCTTTTTTTGTCCGGCAGACGTAGAACTAGTTCGCCAACATTGTAAGTTTTGGCCGGTACTTCTCTGCTTTAATATCTTCGAGCCTGTTGTTGATAGAATGCGGAACGAGCTTTTGCCACGTCGCGCTCTTCCTCTAAGGCGTCCAAACTGTCCTGCTGATCCAGCTCGGCTTCTCTTTCTTCGTACATGCGCACGCGAGGTGAGTCATGAATTATCTCGCAGGGCAAAACTGCCTCTGCGCCGTACACCATAAAAAATGGTGTGAATTCGGTAGTGCGATTCGGCGTGGTCCGCAGCCCCCAGAGTACGGAGTCGAGCTCCTCTACCCAGTGCGTGTTAGATTCCTTGAGGGACCGCACTAGTCTAGGTTTAATGCCGCTCATGATTAGACCATTTTCTCGCTCGACTTGACCGTTAGTTTGGGGTTGATAGACTGAAGCGTAGTCGAGCTTGATGCCCATGTTTTTGCACCAGAGTTTAACCTCGTCGGCCGTGAAGTTTGTGCCGTTATCAGTAATGATGCTATGGGGGATGCCGTAACGGTGTACTACCCCTGATATGAAGTCTATCAAGGGTCCGGATTCGGTCGTATTAACTGGCTTGGCCTCTATCCATTTGGTGAATTTATCCACCATGACCAATAGGTATTTTTGCTTGTGGGTTCCTCCTTTAAGGGGTCCAACCATGTCAAGCCCCCGGACCGCGAACGGCCAGGTGATAGGTATAGTTTTGAGGGCGGTGGGTGGCATGTGGCTTTGATTAGCAAAGAGCTGACAACCGACGCATCGTTGGGCTAAGTCCTGAGCATCTGCCCGGGCTGTCGGCCAATAAAATCCTGTACGGACGGCCTTGCCTACAAGGGCCCGAGCTGCGGCGTGGTGCCCACCGAGTCTGGCATGAATTTCAACCAGAAGATTTTGCCCTTCCTCTTCGGAGATACACCTTTGAAGGACTCCGGTTGTGCTTTTCTTATAAAGCTCTCCCTCATGGACCTTATAGGCTTTAGATCGCCGGACTATGCAGCGGGCCTCGTTTTGGTCCTCGGGAAGTTCCTGCCTAGTTAAGTAGGCTAGGAATGGTTCCATCCACGGGGCAATGACTGCCATTATTTCGTCGGCTGATTGTGTTATTTCATTGGCAGAACCACCGATTGTGTCAGAATGTTCGGTATCGGGCGGTGCGGTTGGGTCTGTATTGTTGTTTCCGGACTCCCCTTCCCATAGTACGGATGGCTTGAAAAGCCGCTCCAGGAAGATGTTGGGAGGGACGGCATCGCGCTTTGCGCTGATGCGTGCCAATACGTCCGCCGCCTGGTTATTATCCCGGGCTATATGGTGAAATTCGAGCCCTTCGAAACGAGCTGACATTTTTAGGACGGCATTACGGTAAGCTGCCATTTTCGAATCCTTGGCATCGAAGTCTCCATTTATTTGGGATATTGCAAGGTTCGAATCCCCGCGCACCTCTAGGCGTTTAATGCCCATGGAGACCGCTATCCGGAGGCCATGTAGAAGGGCCTCATATTTGGCTGCGTTGTTGGAGTCCGTGTACATTATCTGGAGTACGTATTGGACTGTGTCTCTGGTTGGGGACATCAGGACGACGCCAGCCCCCAGGCCGGCCAACATTTTGGAGCCGTCGAAGTGCATGATCCAATTGGAATATGCGCCGTACTTTTTAGGGAGTTCGGCTTCAGTCCATTCAGCGACGAAATCAGCCAAAACTTGCGACTTGATAGCTCGCCGTGGTTTATAGGTTATGTCAAATGGGAGGAGCTCGATGGCCCATTTTGCAATCCGGCCCGTTGCGTCGCGGTTGTTTATAATGTCATTAAGAGGTACTTCGGAGGCTACTGTTATCGAACACTCTTGAAAGTAGTGTCGCAGCTTCCGGGATGCCATGAACATCGCGTATGCTATCTTTTGATAATGTGGATACCGGGACTTGCATGGAGTTAGGACAGTGGACACGTAGTAAACTGGTTTTTGAAGGGGGGACTTGTGTCCGTCCGTTTCTCGTTCGACGACGAGCAAAGCGCTTACAACTTGATGTGTTGCCGCGATATATAATAACATTGGTTCGCCCATGTTGGGCGCGGCCAGGACCGGATTTGTTGCCAATATGGTTTTTATTTCTTCGAGTCCGGCTGTGGCGGCATCCGTCCACTCGAAGTGTTCGGTGCGCCGGAGGAGGCGATAAAGGGGTAATGCCTTTTCTCCCAAACGAGAGATAAAGCGGCTTAGAGCCGCCACGCATCCAGTCAATTTTTGTATTTGTTTGAGGTCTTCTGGGATATCCAATTGTGACAGAGCTCGGATCTTGGCTGGGTTTGCTTCAATTCCTCTACCGGATACAATGAAGCCCAAGAGCTTTCCGGCTGGTACGCCGAAGACGCATTTTTCCAGATTCAGCTTAATGTCGTATATTCGGAGATTGTCGAATGTGAGCCTCAAGTCGTCTACTAGAGTTTCGACATGCTTGGATTTGACGACCACATCATCTACGTATGCCTCCACTGTTTTGCCGATCTGGTTTGCCAGACATGTCTGAATCATGCGCTGATATGTTGCGCCGGCGTTTTTGAGCCCGAAGGGCATTATGTTGAAGCAGAATGGGCCGTATGGAGTGATGAATGCCGTTGCGGCTTGGTCTGGCTCTGCCATCTTAATTTGGTGGTAGCCGGAGTATGCGTCGAGGAAGCACAATGAGTCGTGCCCTGCAGTAGCGTCGATAATTTGATCGATGCGGAGGAGGGGGAAGGGATCCTTTGGGCAAGCCTTGTTAAGGTCCTTGAAGTCGAAACATAGGCGCCAGGATTTATCCTTCTTTGGTACCATCACCAGGTTTGCTAGCCAATCCGGATGTTTTATATCTCTGATGAATCCGGCTTCCAATAGTTTGGCTAGCTCCTCTCCCATTGCCTGTCTCTTGGGTTCGGAAAATAGCCGAAGAGCCTGTTTGACTGGCTTGAATCCTTTTAGGATATTTAGGCTGTGCTCGGCCAGCCGGCGTGGGATTCCTGGCATGTCTGAAGGGTGCCAGGCAAAAATGTCCCAATTTTCCCGTAGGAATTCTCGTAGTGCGGCGTCTACATCAGGGTTTACCTGTGCCCCAATGGAGGCCGTCTTTGTAGGGTCCGTTGGATGGACTTGGAATTTGACTATTTCATCCGCTGGCTTAAAAAAGGTGGACTTGAATCTCTTATCGAGTATCACATCGTCCCTGTTCACCGTGGAGCGCAGCGCAGTGAGTTCCTCGGCCGCTAGGGCTTCGGATAGTGCCTCGAGGGCTAGTGCAGCTGTCTTATTTTCGGCGCGGAGTGCTATGTCAGGATCACTCGCAAGAGTGATGATTCCGTTGGGCCCAGGCATTTTGAGCTTCATGTACCCGTAATGGGGTATAGCTTGAAAAA
This sequence comes from Aegilops sharonensis, assembly GCA_904067115.1. Taxonomy (NCBI): domain Eukaryota; kingdom Viridiplantae; phylum Streptophyta; class Magnoliopsida; order Poales; family Poaceae; genus Aegilops; species Aegilops sharonensis. Next base: position 690,494,332 of record LR880969.1, read on the forward strand.
TTGTGAATGCCTCTCGCCCTAATAAAGCGTGATATCCGCTGCTGAACGGGGCCACTTGGAACGTGACCTCTTCGGACCTGTAATTGTCCGGCGAGCCGAACACCACATCCAGTGTGATTTTTCCTGTGCAGCATGCTTCCCGACTAGGGATTATTCCTCTAAAGGTTGTGCTGCTTCGCTCAATGCGGCTCCAGTCTATTTCCATTTTTCGAAGTGTTTCCTCATAAATGAGGTTTAATCCGTTGCCACCGTCCATGAGTACCTTGGTAAGGCGAAAGTCGTCCACTATTGGACTGAGGACCAATGCGGCTGGTGCTCGGGCTGTTCGGAATTTAGGTTCGTCACTGGCATTAAAGGTAATAGCCGTGTCACTCCATGGATTTATTGTTGCTACTTGGTGGACTTCGGCAAGGCTGCGGAGTGTTCGTTTCCGCATATTATTTGATGCGAAAGTCTCGAAGATTGTTAATATCGTACTGGTGTTGCTGGGCTGGTTCATTGGAGCTAGAAGCTCTTCGCCACTTTTGGCCACCTGTCGTACTATCCAACATGCTCGAAGGCTATGAGTTGGGGTGGCGCCCTCTGTACTATGAATTTTGCAGGGTCCATTGAGCCATCCCTCCAGGACGGTTCCATACCCTTTAGGGGTTTTTTGCTTTTTGGTATTTAACCCAGGTGCCTGGCGATGATGCACCCTTTTATTTCGGACTAGGGTTGTATTCGGGGCCGGATTATCCCAAAATTTGGTTTCGGTTTTCCAGGCGTTCTCCATCACACAGTACTTTCGTACTATGGACGCCAAGTCGGCAACGCGTGTAATTTCACGACGACTTATGGCGTTTAGGATTCCCTTGTCCGTGCAATTATTGCAGAAAAGTGAAATTGCGTCTTCCTCGCGGCAGTCCTTTATCCAGTCCATAACCAGGAGGAATCTGGCCCAGTAATGGTGTACTGTTTCAGTGGGCTCTTGCCGGATTCGGGATAGATCTCTTATGTTCGGGTGGGCGGGTGGAATTAAATTCGGAAACCCGTCCAATCTAAGACTCAAGGGTTGAAAAGTTTCCAAACTTGGAAGCGTGGGTTTTTGGATATTGTCCAATGAATCCAGCCCGCTGCCTGACTTTAGGTTCAGGACTTGATCGACGTCCGTCCCTCCGCGGGAATCCGGCATGGAGGGGTCGAGAATCCGGACATAGCTAGTCCTTAATATAGAAGAAGGGTCGCTGTACTGTTCCTCTACCACAGCAACGTGGTGGGTAGACTGGGGAGAGTTGATCTCTCTCAGATCGGTTTTAGGCCCAATCTGATCGTAGTCTGTAGCGACTCCCAGGGCGGCGATGCGATCCAAGAGCTTGTTTAAGGAGGAGAGCTCCATCGGATCTAGCTGATCGGCGAGTTCCGAGTTAACGTGAAGATTTCTTTCGATGACTCGAGAAGTCATCGTCGGCGCGGCGGCCGAACAGGCGGTCATAATAAAACCGCCTAGTCGGAGAGTTTGGCCGATGGCCAAAGCTCCTTTGGCAACGGTGCCGTCTTTAAAGACGGGACGAGGCATCCTTCCTGATGGCGACGGCACAGAGGAACTCTCAATGAAAGCACCAATGTCGGTGTCAAAACCGGCGGATCTCGGGTAGGGGGTCCCGAACTGTGCGTCTAGGCGGATGGTAACAGGAGACAAGGGACACGATGTTTTTACCCAGGTTCGGGCCCTCTCGGTGGAGGTAAAACCCTACTCCTGCTTGATTAATATTGATGATATGGGTAGTACAAGAGTATATCTACCACGAGATCAGAGAGGCTAAACCCTAGAAGCTAGCCTATGGTATGATTGTTGTTCGTCCTACGGGCTAAAACCCTCCGGTTTATATAGACACCGGAGAGGGCTAGGGTTACACAGAGTCGGTTACAATTGTAGGAGATCTACATATCCGTATCGCCAAGCTTGCCTTCCATGCCCAGGAAAGTCCCATCCGGACACGGGACGGAGTCTTCAATCTTGTATCTTCATAGTCTAGGAGTCCAGCCAAAGATGATAGTTCGGCTATCCGGACACCCCCTAGTCCAGGACTTCCTCAAAGCCCATCATTGGAATATACAAGCCAAGTTCTATAATGAAAATTCCCACTAGTATATGAAAGTGACAACATAAGAGACTCTCTATATGAAGAACATGGTGCTACTTTGAAGCACAAGTGTGGTAAAAGGATAGTAACATTGCCCCTTTTCTTTCTTTTTCTTTCTTTTTCTTTTTTTGGGCGGGCTTATTTGGCCCCCTTTTTTATTTAGGCTTCTTTGGCCTCTCTTTTTTTATTATTTTTTATTATTTTTTTATTTTTATGGGGCAATGCTCTATAATGTTGATCATCAAACTTTTATTTACTTACAACCCAATATTACAACTCGATACTAGAACAAAGATATGACTCTATATGAATGCCTCCGGTGGTGTACCAGGATGTGCAATGATCTAGCGTAGCAATGACATCAAAAACGGGCAAGCCATGAAAACATCAGGCAAGCTATCTTACGATCATGCAAATCCATATGACAATAAATGCTCAAGTCATGTATATGATGATGATGGAAGTTGCATGGCAATATATCTCGGAATGGCTATGGAAATGCCATGATAGGTAGGTGATCACCCACAAGTACAGGGGATCTATCGTAGTCCTTTCGATAAGTAAGAGTGTCGAACCCAACGAGGAGCAGAAGGAAATGATAAGCGGTTTTCAGCAAGGTATTCTCTGCAAGTACTGAAATAAGTGGTAACAGATAGTTTTGTGATAAGATAAATTGTAACGAGCAACAAGTAACAAAAGTAAATAAAGTGCAGCAAGGTGGCCCAATCCTTTTTGTAGCAAAGGACAAGCCTGGACAAACTCTTATAATAGGAAAAGCGCTCCCGAGGACACATGGGAATATTGCCAAGCTAGTTTTCATCACGCTCATATGATTCGCGTTCGGTGCTTTGATAATTTGATATGTGGGTGGACCGGTGCTTGGGTGCTATTCTTACTTGAACAAGCATCCCACTTATGATTAACCTCTATTGAAAGAATCCGCAGCTACAACAAAAGTATTAAGGTAAACCTAACCATAGCATGAAACATATGGATCCAAATCAGCCCCTTACGAAGCAACGCATAAACTAGGGTTTAAGCTTCTGTCACTCTAGCAACCCATCATCTACTTATTACTTCCCAATGCCTTCCTCTAGGCCCAAATAATGGTGAAGTGTTATGTAGTCGACGTTCACATAACACCACTAGAGGCTAGACAACATACATCTTATCAAAATATCGAACGAATACCAAATTTACATGACTACTAGTAGCAAGACTTCTCCCTTGTCCTCAGGAACAAACGTAACTACTCACAAAGCATATTCATGTTCATAATCAGAGGGGTAATAATATGCATAAAGGATCTGAACATATGATCTTCCACCAAATAAACCAACTAGCATCAACTACAAGGAGCAATCAACACTACTAGCAACCTACTAGCACCAATACCGGACTTGGAGACAAGAATTGGATACAAGAGATGAACTAGGGTTTGGAGATGAGATGGTGCTAGTGAAGATGTTGATGGAGATTGCCCTCTCCCAATGAGAGGAGCGTTAGTGATGATGATGGTGATGATTTCCCCCTCCCGAAGGGAAGTGTCCCCGGCAGAACAGCTCTGCCGGAGCCCTAGATTGGTTCCGCCAAGGTTCCGCCTCGTGGCGGCGGAGTCTCGTCCCGAAAGGTTGCCTTCTATTTTTTATCATCGAAAGACTTCATATAGGAGAAGATGGGCGTCGGAGAGCCACCAGGGGGCCCACGAGGTAGGGGGGCGCGCCCCCCACCCTCGTGAGCAGGGTGTGGCCCCCCTGGCCTTCATCTTTGGTGATGATTTTTCTTTATTTATTTTAAGATATTCCGTGGAGTTTCAGGACTTTTGGAGTTGCGCAGAATAGGTCTCCAATATTTGCTCCATTTCCAGCCCAGAATTCCAGGTGCCGGCATTCTCCCTCTTCATGTAAACCTTGTAAAATAAGAGAGAATAGCCATAAGTATTGTGACATAACGTGAAATAACAGCCCATAATGCAATAAATATTGATATAAAAGCATGATGCAAAATGGACGTATCAACTCCCCCAAGCTTAGTCCTCGCTTGTCCTCAAGGCGAAAGCCGATAAAAATAAATATGTCCTCATGTTTAGAGGTAGAGGCGTCGATAAAAATAAAATACGGACATGAAGGCATCATGATTATTTCCATAACAGCAACATATATAGAGTTTGTCATATGATTACTTATGTTCAAGTGATGATCTTTTCACAATGCAGAAGTATGAATCAGAAACCTTATTGAGCACCAACAAATTATAACCTCAGTCATTGAAGCAATTGCAATTTATCATAACATCGGAAAGAGTCTATGTTAGAGCTTAAAAGCAAGTCCACATACTCAACTATCACTTAGTCCTTCATAATTGCTAACACTCACGCAATACTTGTGGTTACGGAGTTTTAATCGGACACAGAGAAAGATAGGGGCTTATAGTTTTGCCCCACAACCTTTTACCTCAAGGGTAATGTCAACAATAATAATTCATGCTCCCCTACATCCAATTAGATATATATATATCATGTTCTTTCCAACATGCTGAGCTTGCCAAAGGATAAAATGAAAAAGGAAAGGTGAAGATCACCGTGACTCTTGCATAATGTAGAGGATAATAATAAAAGATAGGCCCTTCGCAGAGGGAAGCAGAGGTTGTCATGCGCGTTTAGGGTTGATGCACAAAATCTTAATGCAAAAGAACATCACTTTATATTGCCCCTTGTATGTGGACCTTTATTATGCAGTCTGTCACTTTTATTACTTCCACAACAAGTTCGTACAAAGCTTATTTTCTCTGCACTAATAAGTCATGCATATTTAGAGAGCACTTTTTATTGCTTGCACCGATGACAACTTACTTGAAGGATCTTACTCAATCCACAGGTAGATATGGTGGACTCTCATGGCTGAACTGGTTTAAGGGTATTTGGAAGCACAAGTAGTGTTTCTACTTGGTGCTGAGAATTTGGCTAGCATGAGGGGGAAAGGCAAGCTCAACACGTTAGAGGATCCATAACAACATACTTTATCTCAGATGTAAGAAAACATAACTCATTATGTTGTCTTCCTTGTCCAACATCAACTCTTTAGCATGTCATATTTTAATGAGTGCTCCCAATCATAAAAGATGTCAATGATAATATATCTATATGTGAAACCTCTCTTTCCTTATTACTTCCTATTAATTGCAACGATGACCAAAGCTATATTTGCCAACTCCCAACAACTTTTAATCATCATACTCTTTCTATGTGAAGTCATTACTTTCAATAAGATCAATATGAACTCTTTGATTCTTTTTATTCTTTTTATTCTTTTCTTTTATTCACCCAAGATCATGGAAAAATAATCAAGCCCTTGACTCAACACTAATATTTATTATATAGCTCACGGACTCGATTACAAAGAAGGATCATAAAGCAAAACTCAAAACTAAATCATGCCATGACTTTATTCTACTAAATCAAGATACTACTAAAAGGATCGAACTAAGAAAAACGGTAAAGATAGGAGTTGTGATGGTGATACGATACCAGAGCACCTCCCCCAAGCTTGGCAGTTGCCAAGGGCAGTGCCCATACTCATGTGATTATGTCTTCGGGGGTGGTGAAGTAGGAGTTGTTGCTGATGGAGTTGTTGCATTTTTCTTCTCTAGCTTGCGTCTGAGGCTAAAATTTTCCTCCCTCAGATCCTCATTCTCGAGTTCAAGTTTCATTATCTATTTGCATAGTGCTGCCTTGTTGTCCTGCAAAAAATGAGGTGGGATAGATTGGACCTTAGGGAGGCTTGACTTCTTGAACTCCACATGCATATCACCAGGTTGAGGTAGTGGGTCGTCCTCTTCATCGGAGGTTGTTTCCTCCTTCCTCTTTGGATCATAGTCTTCTTCTTCCTCCCTGGTCCAGCCATAATGTTCTACATCCCCATATACTTTTGAGTTTGCAATATAATCATCCATGTAGCTCTCTCCCTCCGAATCTTGGGACGACATCTTGTTCCAAATCTGCAACAGGAACAGCTCGAAACGAAAACAGAGGATATTTGCGTGATACGGTGGTCAAAACCTTCAGGAGAATATATAATGAATTTTTACCGACCAAAATACGTACCGTGCAAGAAAAGGGAGTCCGGAGGGCACATGAGGTGCTCACGAGGTAGGGGGCGCGCCCAGGGGGGTAGGGCGCGCCCTCCACCCTCGTGGAGGCCTCGTGTCCTTCCCGGACTGCCACTTATTTTTCTATTTTTCTAAATATTCCAAAATGGATAAATATTGCCTTAAAAATTGTTTTGGAGTCGGTTTACTTACCGTACCACATACCTATTCCTTTTCGGAGTCTGAAACGGGCTGGAAAGTGTCCCTTATGTATTCCTCCGGGGTTACGGTTTCAATAATATTGGTTTCAACATTTATGAGATTACCTGAGATATAATGTTTGATCCTTTGACTATTTACCACCTTCGGATTTGTGCCTTCGAAGTTATTGATTTTTATGGCACCAGAACGATAGACCTCCTCGATAACGTTGGGACCTTCCCATTTAGAGAGAAATTTTCCTGCAAAAAATCTTAAACGGGAGTTGTATAGCAATACATAATCACCTACATTAAACTCACGCTTTTGTATCCTTTTGTCATGCCATCTTTTAACTTTTTCTTTAAACAACTTGGCATTTTCATAAGCTTGGGTTCTCCATTCATCAAGTGAGCTAATATCAAATAACCTTTTCTCACCGGCAAGTTTGAAATCATAGTTGAGCTCTTTAATAGCCCAATATGCCTT
>LR880969.1:690528531-690545063 GCA_904067115.1 Aegilops sharonensis
CATAATTATCATAACAATATTCAAGTATGGCAAAATTTTCAGATTTCTAGAGAGTAGCATCATACTTTTCAATCAAAGAAGCAATTTCATAAGCACCCATAAAAGCAACAAATTCTTCTATTTGTTCCACATCATAGTAATCATATCTACCATTAGCATAAGAAGCTAAGGTTTTATTATCATTGAATTTGCACGAAAAGTCAAGGTGTGGAGCCTTCATCCTAGAGCAACAAGTATAATCATATCTCAAGCATAGTTGCCTAGCATACCAATATAACATATAAATTTGATCCCATAATAGCTTCCCTTTTTGTGTCAAGCGATAATCCCTAAAGTATTCACGTTGATCCAACGTGTCTCCCATAACAAAATTGAATGGGGTTTTCTCAGGATTATAAAAGTAGTACATAATATCTTCCACATAATGAGCATCGAGGGATTTAGGAGGTTCCCCATCTCCATGAGTAGCAAGTACACCTAATTTTTTTGGTATTTCGTATTCCATATCCATAACTAAAGATGGAAAACAACTAAGAACAACAAATAAAATTACTTCGTGATAAAGCAAACAAGCACACACGAGAATATTCACCCCACGCTATGACTCCCCGGCAACGACGCCAAAAAAAGGTCTTGATAACCCACAAATGTAGGGGATAATTGTAGCCTCTTTCGATAAGTAAGAGTGTCGAACCCAACGAGGAGCTAAAGGTAGAACAAATACTCTCTCAAGTCCTATCTGCCACTGATACGACTCTACGCACGCTTTAGTGTTCGCTTTACCTAGAACAAGTATGAAACTAGAAGTACTTTGTAGGTGTAATAACATAGGTTTGCAAGATAATAAATAACACGTAACTAAAAAGTAGGGGCTGTTTAGATAAAGAAGCAATAAAGTAAATATAGCGAGTGTGGAAAAGTGGTGGTAGGAGTTGTGAAATTGTCCCTAAGCAATTGACTACGTTACTAAACCGGTAATCACTATTGCAATTCTATTTGAGGGAGAGGCATAAGCTAACATACTTTCTCTTCTTGGATCATATGCACTTATGATTGGAACTCTAGCAAGCATCCGCAACTACTAAAGATCATTAAGGTAAAATCCAACCATAGCATTAAAGCATCAAGTCCCCTTTATCCCATACGCAAACAACCTACTTACTCGGTTCTGTGCTTCTGTCACTCACGCCACCCACCATAAGCAAATCATGAACATATTGCAAACCCTACAGCAGGAATCCCTCACGCTTGCGCGACACGGAGGGCACAATAGGACAGCACCAATAATAAAACATGCAATTCAAACCAATCATAGCAATTCATCAATCACCAATAGGACAATGAAAATCTACTCATACATCATAGGATGGCAACACATCATTGGATAATAATATGAAGCATAAATCACCATGTTCAAGTAGAGGGTACAGCGGGATGCGGGAGAGTGGACCGCTGTAGATAGATGGGGGAAGGTGATGGAGATGTTGGTGAAGATGGCGGAGGTGTTGCTGAAGATCGCGGTGATGATGATGGCCCCCGGCAACACTCCGGCGCCACCGGAAGCAAGGGGAAGAGAGTCCCCCTTCTTCTTCTTCTTCCTTGACCTCTCCCTAGATGGGAGAAGGGTTTCCCCTCTGGTCCTTGGCTCCCATGCGTGGGAGGGGTGAGAGCCCCTCCGAGATTAGATCTATCTCTCTGTTTCTGCGCTCCCCCAGATTCTGCTCTTTCACTGTTTCTTTTATATCCGGAGATCTGTAACTCTGATTGGGGTGAATCTTTCGCCCAGATTTTTCTCATAAAATTAGCTTTCTTGCGGCAAAAGAAGAGCGTCAACCGCCTTACGGGGTGCCCACGAGAGTCCAGGGTGCGCCCCCTGTCTCGTGGCCCCCTCGGGACCGTCTCGCGTTGATTCTTCCTCCCAAAAATCACAAATATTCCAAAATAATTCTCCGTACGTTTTTTATCCCGTTTGGACTCCATTTGCTATTGGGTTTCTGCAAAACATAAAACATGCAACAAACAGGAACTAGCAGTGGGCACTGGATCAATATGTTAGTCCCAAAAATAGTATAAAAAGTTGCCAAAAGTATATAAAAATTGTAGAATATTGGCATGGAACAATCAAAAATTATAGATACGACGGAGATGTATCACTCTTCAACCACAGGGCCACTGTCTTAGCCGGTACTTCCTCTGGATGAACCCGAGCGGTGTCATCGACTCCAGAATACATCCACATAGGGTGGTCACGGGCCTGGAGAGGCTGGATGCGTCAACTGAGGAAAACCTCCAGCAGATCCATGCCAGTGACGCCTTGATTGATCAGTTGGACCACCCTCTCAACTAGCATGTTTGTTTCCACGCTCTCAGCGGCTGTCACTTTCAGCGAGGAAGGAGTCTGAACACGATCAAAGGTGAAATGGGGAAGTCCAGTCGACTGGCTTGGAGTTGCACGGTCCTGGCAGTAGAACCAGGTCGACTGCCAGCCCCTAACCGACTCAGGAAGGGTCATGGAAGGGAAAGAGCTCCTCTGCCTCTTCTGGATACCCAAGCCCCCACACATCTGAATGACATGTGTTTTCTCGTCACTCGTGTTTGCTTTCTTCACCGACTGAGAGCGGATGGTGACAGTGTGCTTGAAAAGACCCCAGTGCAGTCGACAACCCAGAAAATTCTCGCACATGGACACGAATGCAGCAAGGTATGTGATGGTGTTGGGAGAAAAGTGATGGAGTTGGGCTCCGAAGAAGTTCAGGAAACCTCGGGAAAAGGGGTGCGGAGGGAGCGAGAAACCCTGGTCGTCATGGGTGGCGAGCAGGACACACTCACCTGGTCGCGGCTGCGGCTCCGTCTCCCCCTCCAGCAACCGCGCAACACCCTTGGCGATCAGCCCGGACTCCACCAGCTCGTCCAAATCATCCTGCCGGAGCGAAGATCTGATCCAATCGCCCTGGATCCAACCCGGCGGCAGCGCCGAGCGTGATGACGACCCACGATTCTGCTTCTTGCCTTTCGCCGCCCCCGTCGCCTTCTTCGCGCGTTCCAGCGCCGCCGTCTTGTCCTTCACCATGGTGGCGGGGTGGCGGCGTCGAGAGCAGAGGAGCCGGATGCGGTGGAGAAGTAGAGGATAAAAGGGGAAAACAGACGCGCACAGTGTAGGCGCCTCGGCTCCATCGCCTTATAAAGGCCCACTTCCGAGTGGCTGACACATGGGCCCAGACGATCTTGTCAATCCCGCAACAGTCATGCGCTGGGTACGTGGCGAAAAAGGTGGCACGGAGATCGAGGAACCCCTGTCTATTCATCCCGCTTACCACGGCACGCTTCGTCCCGCGCGCTTCCCCGAGATTTCGAATCCCATGAGATCTGGGATACGCCTTAACCAATCGCGCCAAAGTTCCGCGCCCAAAAACAACACTCGACAGGTGACGTTATAAATTCACTCGGCAACTTTCTGAATCGATCAAGGGGACTGAAGCGAAGCTGAAGTTCTAACATGAGCCTTCAGTCCTGCGTAAATACCTGTGAAGCGCAAGGGTCGAAGCGAGATCAAATTCAATCTTCTTTCCACTCGGACCTTAATCCATTCGGGGGCTAATGATGAGGATACAGACCTAGGGTAGGGTCATAGGCCTGACCTATACGCCCTACCTAAGGTCACTACCCTAGAAGCAAAGAAGCTCAAGAGACAACAGGGAGTATCCAGTAAAGGCGTCGAGTGTAATCCACTCGACCAACGAACCACTCGGGTACCCCTCCTTCCCGAAGTCACACGACCAGTCAACCACTCGACCATACAAGAAATCACTCGACCTACTGAAGACCAGAAGTCACTCAGAACAGCAACGGGCGAGCATTCACTCCGTAGTCTTTAAGGCCATTAAAGGCACTTAAGGCTGGCGTTACCAGTAACACCTCAATCTTTATGTACATTGAACCCTCTGTAATGGGGGATGGCCGGGGTCCTGGCGGACTCTATATAAGCCATCCCCTCCTCTGGCACAAGGGTTCACACCCCCTGTAACACACACATATTCATACATTCCAGTCGACCGCCTCCGGCTCCGAGACGTAGGGCTTTTACCTCCTCCGAGAGGGGCCTGAACTCGTAAACACTTGCGTACAACCTTGCCGTAGCTAGGATCTTGCCTCTCTATACGTACCCCCTATACTTACTGTCAGACTTAGTACCCCGACAGGCACCCGCGGCGGCCGGCGGCCGCGGCAAATGCCCTAAGATCCAACAGAACACGCACGTAGATCAATCAATCGATCGGATCAATCACATTGTCAACATTGTCGCCGGCCACAACTACGCCTAGATGTATGGGCTATTGGGCTTTGGTCGTTTATATTCTGTGTTTCCTGGTTCAAAGAATAATATCTTTTATGGGCTAATGATACCATTAGCTGCGGCCATTAGCGAAATACAGTACACACAGCCCGCTGAAAAAGGTTGAGGGGGCGAGCGATTGGCAGGGGTCTAGCCCCTGCTCGCCCCCCCCCCCCCTTGTCTCCGCCCATGGACGGAGATACCGAGAGCATGCGAGGACGAGCACTCCTTTGAATTTTCGCTTCTTCAGCCCCTTTTTCATCAACCTTAATTTTACTAAACAAAGAATCAATAGAAGATACACTAATCACTTAAAGATTTTCATCATTTTTATCTTCTAATGAGATTGGTTTAGCGGCCATTTGATTTACTAGGGTAGCTTGTGCATTGGATATTTTGCCTAGCAAACTTTCAGCAATATATCATACTTAGATTGGAGATTGCAAACTTCTCTACTAATATCATCAAGTTGTTTCATTATAGCATCTAGCACAACGAAGTGCTCCTTAAGTTCTTCAGTAAAATATTTATTGTGCTCAAATTGTGTAGTCATATATTCCTTAGTACTTTTCTCAATTTCAAGCAAAATATTAAGGGAAGAAACATCATAATATTTTCTTTGAGGCATCATGACTACGCAAACAAGATTGCACGCAAAAACAGATCTGACGAGAGAAACGACAAACGAAAAAGAGGGCGAATAAAACAATAATCTTTTATGAAGTGGGGGAGATGAAAACTGAGAGGCAAATGACAAATAATGTAAAACGCAAGGAGATGAGATTTGTGATTAGAAACCTGTAGATGTTGATGATGTCTCTCCGGCTTGATGCGGCTTGAACTACGTCGGTATTTCCCCAAAGAGGAAGGGACGATGCAGCACAGCGACGGTAGGTATTTCCCCCAGCGATGAGACCAAGGTTATCGAACCAGTAGGAGAATCACGCAACACTACGTAAACGGTACCTGCACACAAAGAACAAATACTTGCAACCCGACGTGTTAAAGGGGTTGTTAATCCCTTTCAGGTAACGGTGCCAGAAATTGTCAAGTTGACGGGATAAAAATATGATAGTTGGATAAATAGATCATGAATAAATGCAGAATAAAATAAAGTGCGGCAAAGTATTTTTGGGTTTTTGGAAATATAGATCTGAAAATAAAAGCGAATAAAAATAGATCTTGATCGAAGGCAAATATGATAAAGAAGAGACCGGGGGGCGTAGATTTCACTAGTGGCTTCTCTCGAGAAAAATAGCATACGGTAGGTAAACAAATTACTGTTGGTCAATTGATAGAACTTCAAATAATGATGACAATATCTAGGCAATGATCATTATATAGGCATCACGTCCAAGATTAGTAGTCCGACTCCTGCCTGCATCTACTACTATTACTCCACACATCGACCGCTATCCAGCACGCATCTGGTGTATTAAGTTCATGGAGAAACGGAGTAATGCAATAAGAACGATGACATAATATAGACAAGATCTATTTATGTAGAAATAGACCACATCATGTTATCCTTAATAGCAACGATACATAAGTGTCGGTTCCCCTTCTGTCACTGGGTTCAAGTACCATAAGATCGAACCCATCACAAAGCACCTCTTTCCATGGCAAGAAAAATCGATCTAGTTGGCCTAAATAGACCAAAGATTCAAAAAAGAAATACGAGGCTATAAGTAATCATGCATATAAGAGATCAAAAGACTCAAATAACTTTCATGGATAAAAATATAAATCTGATCATAAACTCAAAGTTCATCAGATCCCAACAAACACAGGCGCGTCCAGGTGGGTTGTGCCCCCCTTGGTGCACCCCTCTGGTACTTCTTCGGCCCATCTAGTGTCTTCTGGTCCAGAAAAAATCTTTAAAAAGTTTCGCTGCGTTTAGACCCCGTTTGATATTGATTTTCTGCGAAGTAAAAAACAAGCAAAAAAAAAAACAGCAACGGGCACTGGGCACTATGTTAATAGGTTAGTCCCAAAAAACGATATAAAGTTGCTGCTATAAAATGATTGTAAAACATCCAAGAACAATAATACAACAGCATGGAAAAATAAAAAATTATAGATAAATTGGAGACATATCACCCCCATTGCTGCTTCTACGAGCTTTTTAATCTAGCTACATTGATACTCTTCTCTCCGTCAAGCAACATCGAGAGGCGGGCATAGTCAAAGGGAAAATGTCCATCTCATATGATAGTAAGAATGCTGCTGTTCGGGCCAAAGAAAGTCAGGAGGTGTCCGGTCGGCCCGATGCTCGCTGGTGCAAACCACCTCAGGGGTAACATAAGCTGAATGTGGATGGAGCCTTCGACGAGGAGCATGGCGTTGGTGGGGCGGGGATGATCCTACACGATGATACGGGTGGTGTCATATACTCTTCTTGCTGCTACCTTAGAGCCCGCTCATCGGCGTTGAAGGCGGAGCTGGCGGCCTGCATGAAGGGCATAAGTGCGTGGAGTATGGCCCCAATGATCCTCGAGACTGATAATCTGGTTGCTGCCAACATTCTTAGGAGAAGAGAGATAAATAGGTCACCATGTGCGTCCTTTGTAGGGCAAATAAAAGAAACTTCTTTGCGGAGATGAGTGAGCATGCTATATCTCATGTAGGCAGGAATGAGAACATTGTAGCACATGAACTGGCTAGGATGGAGGAGAATAGAGCAACATACTGTGGTTTGGTTGCCCGGGGCGCCGGATAATATTAGCAACTTATGCACATCTGTAATGATCCTCCTTAATCAATGATAGCCTTTCATTCGGAAAAAAAAACACCATCTAAAGGTGAAGACAAAGAAAAAAAAATTCTGCAAAAAAATGATGCAAAAAATACTTCACCTGAGTTTTGAACCCACGACCAAGATCCTTTGTGCGGAAGGACGTGAACTCAGCTGGTCTGTTTTGTCGAAATTACTAATTAAGGAGTACTCCTTACGAAGATCACTCCAACTTCCTCAGGTTGTGACAAGTGACGCGATGTACGTGCGCCACAACCTGAGAGTTTTCCCTTTTTCCATAGATCTGTTTATTCAAAACGTTTTATCTCTTAAACCGTACGTCCAAATCTCCAACCGCTTTCGCCGTTGGATTCCTCGCGTCGAGATCTTCAAAACTATATCCCATGTTGATAGGTTTTGACGAACTTTATTTTTCACAAAAAATCCGGACGAAAAAAACTGACGAAAAAACCGACCGGGAACACGGGTTTTTTCCCTTTCCGAAAGAGGCACAACCGTGCCTCTGACGAAATCACAACCGTGCCTCTCGCGGAAGCAAAACCGTGCCTCTCGTGAAAGAAAAAAAACAGAAAACGCGTATTTTTTTTCTTTCCGAAAGAGGCACGCCCGTGCCTCTCGCGAAAGTACAACTGTGCCTCTCGCGGAAGCAAAACTGTGCCTCTCGCAAAAGAAACAAAAAATAGAAAACACTTTTTTTCCCTTTCCGAAAAAGGCACACCCATGCCTCTCGCGAAAGCACAACCATGCCTCTCGCGGAAGCAAAACCGTGCCTCTCACAAAAGAAAAAAAACAAAAAACACGTTTTTTCCCTCTCCGAAAGAGGCACGCCCGTGCCTCTCGCGAAAGCACGACCGTGCCTCTCGCGGAAGTAAAACCGTGCCTCTCGCGAATGGGAAAAAAAAGAAAACACGTTTTTTTTTCGTTTCCAAGAGGCATGCCTGTGCCTCTCGCGAAAAAAAATGTGTTTTTTGTGCAAATTTTTTTTGGTCGAAAAGCTAGGGAAGACCGGTGAAAAACCAAAATGTAAAAAAAACCCGAAAAAAACCCGTTTAAAAAGCCGAAAACGCGTGCAGAAAAATAAAGAAAACAAAATCCGCAGGGAGCGCCCAGAGCGCGACACGTGGCGAATGGCTGAGAGCGTGCCAAGTGGCGCTGATCGTTGCGAGGCTCCCGAAAGAGCGCTCGTTAATTAATTGCTCCCCTGTTTTGTTCTGCAAAATTGTGTCCCTTTCGATATAATAGTCCCACATAGCTTCTTTGCACTCTATTCTATCGACTTTTATACATCGGCGGACTTGCCGTAGCAGAAGTCAATAAGCAGAAGATGGAAACAGAACGAAAGAATTAACCCCGGAAGCTCGGAGAGTGTCGCATTTTTTTTAAACGCAGTCCCTTGGGGCCCGATTCGTTAAAAAAAGGAAGAATAGAGTTGCCCGGTTAATTACAGAAACCCGGGCAAAAACCGTTACAACACGCTCACAAAGGGCACCCGGCCGACTTGGCACCAACAAAACCACACACACAACCGAGAAGAGAACACCGTCGAGGCTGCATGCATTGTCATCGTTATCACCTCTCCTCGAATAGGCGACTCCAACTTCGCCGCAGACGGCCCGTCAAGACCCCTTCGAACGACACACGATGACCTCGCCAGCCACAAGCCAAACAAACGACCGACGATGTTGAGGACCGGCAGCTCCGATTTTGCTGATGCGCTTCACAGGAGAAAGTTGCACACCTCGCACGGACATAACCCAGCGCAACCTCCAGAGAGCACCATCCGCTCAAACCACCCTCCTGGAGTCATTGTTGCCACACGGGCCCGCCGCACACAGCTCCGACTTCTCTGTCACAATGAGAAACAAGCATAGACACACCCGATGGTGATCCGGACCGTCGACAACAGAAGGCCAAGCCGCGACCCAGCTCCGCACACCATCATCGTCATCGCCACACAAGTCGCGACGCCAACCTCCCACATCGCCGGTCGAAACATCTGCCGACTGCGATGCCGTGCACGTCCAGCCTGCCGGAAGCGCAAGAGGGAGCAAGATCTCAAAGACAGCACCCCCAAGAGGGAAAGCGACGCAGAGACGCCGCCGCCACCCGATCCAACAAGGATCCTGACTTTCGTCCCAAGATCTTGACCCGAGAGGAGAGGTTGCACGAAACTCCTTGACGGCGCTTCCAAGGAAGATAGGGACGCCCACAGGCAGAAGAGCGGGGCGGCCAAGAGCTTGACTCCGGTCCTCGCACGGTGTCACGGCTGCTAATAATCCATCAGCTGCTAGCGGCGCTGCTATAGCTAATTGTGAGTGCAGTTTTCTATCAGCCTTTTGTGTATGCAGTTTCGCCGTTATTTTGTAAAAACTTGTATATGTTAATTTCTAACATACAATAATTGTGAATTTGTGATTGATAATTGGTTTAAATTATACTTTACACACTTTTCTGTAACTTAAAGTCTGCATTTTTTAGATGTACAGTACTATTACATATCTAACGTACATAATAAACTCTTTATAGGTCTCTGTTGTCCCATATGCCCATTTGAAATTTTATGCTTGGTCCACTTATTTTAGCTCAAGGGTGATATGAGTGGTAAGAAACACTTGCAATTGTATGTCGTGTGTATATAAATGTGTGCTCGGGAAGATAAATATGGTCACAAAAACTAAGTTTTCTTTTAAAAAATATTGTCAAACGTGAAGGATCTTACAGGCATATGTTTGATTAAATTGATACTTATAAAAAAGATAGATGCACTAATTAAAAAATATGCATTTAAAGTCAATCGTTGCCATTTGCCTGTATCAACACATGGGCCATTGTGCTAGCTACTTAGAGCTAGATATTTCTTTTAAGTGAGTTTAGCTACTAATTTTAAAGGGGTTCTCTAAATCTCAGTCAATTGAGATTTAACGTAGTCTCAATCACCTTCCCAAGCCGTTGGATACATGCACACTAAGATTATGTGCTAGGAAACTCTTCTTTGTTATTGTGATGTGGAACAGAAAGAGATGCGCGTGTGCCGTTCTGGACTATTCGAAGTGTGCGTGCTTTTTCAAGGAAAGAGCCCACAATCTACACGAGAAGCTTGTGTTTGGGCCAAGTCCAAGAAGTGCAAAAAAGAAAAGGAACATAATATAATTTGACAAACCAAACAACCAATATTTTCTAAAAACTAAATCAACATAGCAAAAACATGTTTGCTTTCGAATATTAATAAATAATTGTATATAAACAATCCCACTTCAATGCACCACTCCCCTCACATCCGGTGATAGTGTGATGTTGATTGAGGCAACATCCAAGGACATGAATGTAGTTTCATTAATCTTTTTCCGAATTGCGGACACCAAAAATTGTATCATCATTGACGACGGTGGCAAACGTGAAAAGTGGCACCATGAACAAGTCACTGAAAACATGTGAAGCTTTCTCCTTCCGGTGCAACGCACGACACATTAAATGATGCATACAAAGGTTAAAGGGAACCTTCTTTAAAAAACAAAGACAAACACAGACTCAAAAACTTGTACATACACTAACACCTAGAGAGATTGAGCCGACAGGTCTTGAGATTGATGAACACATCACAAGTGTCTCGCTTCGACCCGAACGTCACCATCCACTGAAACAATATTTCACCTTTGTGCGACATGAAAACGTCAAAGCTAGGTTTTAATTCTTGCTGGTACTGGGTACCACCACCCTCCAAACCATCCAATCAGAGGTTGGTTCTCAGGGTTAAAAGCAAAACTGACCAATCTATTTGCATGCGCCTCCCTGTATACTGATGGGTGTTTTGGTGGACACATCAATTTTCTCTCCGGTTGCAACGCGCGTGCATATTTGATATGAGAAAATAAACCCTTCCAAACCAAACAAACAACTATCTCTAAGAAATCCAACATAGTAACAATGCTTTGCATTCAAATGTTTTGAAAATTCAAAAAAAAACTTTTGGATTAGTTATTAAACTCTCGATTAGTATAGAACATTCCAATGTTTGTATGTCGCACTAAACATAAATACACCACTCTTTCACCTGGTGATAGTGCTAAGCTAACGGAGTGCCAAAGGACACCACTACGACTATCTTAACTCTACTCCATGGTGGGAACACCAATAATCATTTTTTATTTATCAACACGGAGGCATGTGTTTTTTTAAGATAGTGAGTGTTTCTAAATGTTCTTGGTTTCAAAAAAATATTCATGTTTTAAATATGTTTAAACTTTTTAAGAAATGTTGAAAATTCCCCAAAAATGGTTCCAATTAAAAACCAGTTATATCTGTTCACAAAATCATTAAAAAAATCAAGAAATCGCGTGTTTATATAATGTTCGACTTCAAAACATGTTCCAATTCTAATAAAAATAAAAATATTCAATTTCCTAAAAAATAAAGAAATATTTGTGTTTTTTTTCGAAAAGCAAAACATATAACCGACTCACATACTATTCCATGCACAACTACTCTTCCAACAGATGTAGGAAGTTAGGTTGGTTCTTCATGTCCACACTTCAAGCTCTGAACAAAAAGAAGAGTTTAACGTTATTACTCTGGTTTATCAGCCTTGGATATAAGAAATGGCACATGAAACACATTTTTTTTGCCTGTTGCAACGCACGAGCATTTGTACTAGTGTTGCGTAAAAAATATCCACAAGGCAATCTCTGTTACTCCTGTTGTGAAGTATTTTTTTTCATGATAATACGTGTCTTATTCATATCATAAAGAACAAAGTACAAGTCACGTAATAACCGATATGACAAAACTGAAAAGATAGCAGAACATCTGTGAGCTTGACACTAACGCCCGTCAACTGCCTCCGACACCACCACAGCAGCCACCGAAAAAAGAATGACGGATCACCTCCTCACTCGAGCTCGACGCGGCTCCATCGCTGATATGCAGCTTTGCGGACCTCCAAGGTGGCTCACCAAAAGTGAAGCCATTGCCGTTGAACGGATCAGACCGGGGCAACACCCCGGACACGCCATCGAACTCCAGATCTGACACCCCACCACGACTAAGACGCCGAAGGAGGAAACCATACCTGCCATCCACGAACCACGAACCCAGCACATGTTCCGTCTTCCAGATGTCGTCGATGCAGACCACAATCTGCATCCGCTCCTGGACTACCTCCCAAGCTCCACGCCGACGCTGGAGCAAACGTCGTCGCAACGACAAAGCCCGAGGACACAGGTCCACCACGAGGATGCCGCCGCCGCCACGCCATCCTTGCTTGAACAGGCTGATTTCCAGATCCATCCCCAACCATAGGACCGATGGCCTCGTCAGGAAAGGATCCGAAGAATATTTATTCAGCGTCGTCATCGTGGCCGCCGAAGCAAAAATGATGAACAACCTAAAAACCTAGACTACGGATGAGTAAAAATGATCCACATGTGTGGATCCGGCGACCCCCTCACCACCGACGACCGAAGTCGCCGGCGGAGGGGAGCCGCCGGAGAACGGCGTTGGAAGATCGGCCCAGCCGCCAGGTACGACTCCTGTTGTGAAGTAGAGGCAGCGTTTGTGCACCAAGATCCCTGTTGTGAAGTAAAGGAAGACGTTCGGCCGGTTGATTTTTTTCAGTTTTTTTTTTCCCCGTAGCAGCCCCCAAAAGGAAACCGGTTCAGTGAAGGTTCCCGAAATCAGGGAAAAACACGACAGAAAATAGACATAATTGGGCCGGCCCATGTAGCGTTGAGGGTAGGCGTTTGCTCTCTAACTCTGACGCGGTACGCGCAGCGGCCCTCGCTGAACAAGACGGGGCTCGGGTGGCACCACGCAGACGACGACGCCGCCGCCGCCGCCTCCACGCAGACGCCACCGCCGACTCCTCCACGCAGACGTCGCCGCCGCCGCCTCCACGCAGACGTCGCCGCCGCCGCCGCCTCTGCCTCTTCTCCGGCCGGCAACCTTTCTAGCCGGAGGTACGTCCCCGCCACCTCCTCCCCTCCCCTAGGGTTTCCAGACCCCACCTAACATGGCTACCGCCTCGTCCTCCCCGGCAAGCTCGCCAAGCACGCCGTCTCCGAGGGCACCATGGCTGTCACCAAGTTCCACTTCATCCTAGGCTCTCACGTTCTTATCTAGGAATACCATCTCTTTGTGGTTCCTTATAAGTTTTCAGATTCTGTTGTACTCTGTAGTAGCTGTCTGAGTGCATTCTGAATGTCTTATCATGGTAATAATTGTGCTCATTACACCACTGATAATTTGATCTATAGATATTGAAATGTCGCTGAAGGCCCTCATGTTGCTGCCTTACTGCTTTACACACGTGTTGCCATTTTGATTCTATCTAGACATTAAACCGATAATTAATTAATTGATTGATTGCGATTGGGGCATGAAATCCTTCTTCTAGATGCAAGATAGCTAGAGAAAGTAGGACAGGGACAGGCACGGTCTGATAACATCTTCAGGTCAGCATTTTTATGTTACTTGCTCTTGCAAACCTCTCCAGGTAGGAATTAGAGGCTCAGATAAAAGAGAGGTTCTAGCTATTCTTGATGCAACGTTAGATTCTGGGTATCAGTTCTGATTAATTGATTGATCATAGAATGCATTTGTTGTGCGGAATCTATTTAATTGTGAAGTGCCTGATGGAATATGTGCAGAATCTATTTAACTGTGAAGTGCCTGATGGAATATCCTAATTCTTTCATCTGTCAGCTTCTTTAGCATATTATGCATAGATGATACTAGCACACTCTTATCCAACATTGGCAAGTGGAATCCAACGTATGGCTTGTAGTTACCTTTCCTTTGACTAGTTTATCTGAAACTAGATGTGTTAGTGCTGGGTGAAATTTATTGGATGTTTCTAGCAAGTGTCTCTTTTGGGAAGCTCCAATCTGGAATAGCAATGTGCATTTCTGCTATATGACTTGTTGAACCACTATTTTTTATCTGCGAGTGCTGCAAGGATATGGTCATATGGCAAATTGGCTAGCCTCTAACCTAGTAATCTATCGGACTATTTTGATGGTAGTAATAGTATAAGTGCTTTTTAGTCTTGTATCATGCGGCAATGCTGATCTGATTATTTGATTTTGTAGTCATATTTTTTACCTACTTGTAGGATTTGACTTCTGATTGATCTCGATTTTTTTTCCGTTACAGATCTTGACGCCTGCACCTCTCTTATCCGCTCCACGCCTGCGTCTCCTTGCTCCGCTCTGCCGACATTAGGCTAGTGTGCTGCTCTTCCCTCTCTGGTTATCATTTTTCTGGTACCAGCGGCATTTGGTTTCACAGTTTTTATGCCCACTGCCCTGGAAAAAAGATATCATGAGATATTGGTTCGATTTCATGCTTGCAGTTTCTGTGTTTACCAGTGATCGGCACATATCACGTGCAACTATAAGATGGCTCCGAAATCAGGTATTATATCTCCTCCGTAATGAACCTGTCTCTATGTGATAAGAACATGGTAGTAGCCACACTTACTATTAAAGTTTCTACAGGCCAACCTGAAAGAGAGGACGAAATAAAGAAAGGAAAGTTGGAGAAAGGAACGGTATTGATCTTTGTCTTTTCTTGCCGAACCATTTTGTTTGTGCATTAATTAGGGGGACAGCCAGCTCTATCCATCATTGAAATAAGGGATATAACCCTATTAGTTACAATTTTGTAGATCCATAAGGTTCCATGGCGCTTGAAGGGCGAGGGTATAGCTTTCAACATGAAACGAGTGCAAGGTCAACTGATATTTCCATCATCAGTATCAAAAAGGCGCAAGGGGGAATGGATTCATCCGCATGTGATGTTAGATGTTTATCCTGAGAATGCTGACACGATTCATGCCCTCACAATGATGCGGGATAGCACCAGTACTAATATTTTACATGCCAGTTTGGTGTTTAAGGGAGTATCTAATGATATACTTGCATGGGTTGAGCCATTCACTGGAAACCTGCAAGAATGCTTCAAGTCAAACAACCTGGGCATCTTCTCTTCCTCCGCTGCAAATCTTAAAATCGTTCTCCCTACTTGTAGTCTAAGTTCAGCAGTGAAGTATGTTCGTGAGAGTATTTGTTTTAATTTGAAACAATGGTCTATAAGCATGAAAAACTTATGCAAATTTGTTTTTATGCTCTCAGCCAGATTGTTGATGGGATGGGTGATCTTGAAAGGTCTGGACACTACCATGGGAATTTTTCCCTTGTCAACACAAGATATCTTAGGGATAACTCTGGTGCACTTGCAATAAAGTTGTGCAATTTCAGAAAGAAGAAAGGTATGCTCCTATTCTTTGAGGCAAAGTTTATTAAGTGTGGTGATGGTTCAGTAAAACAATTGGCGCATGTATCATTGAATTTCAGATGGAACTTACCAGATGAATCTCGCTGAAGATTGGCATTCTGTTGCAAAGGGGCTGGAGGAGATCCGTAAAATTGCTATGAAGCTGAAAGCTACCTATAAAAATCTGGATTGGTGCCAGTTGGATGGTCTTATTAAACTAATGAAAAACATAGGCTCGTAAGTATATTTTTGCATGCTTATCTTGCTTTGCTGATCATCGTTATCATCTTGAACCATTTTCCATACCATGTCACGGAACATAGACTGCGGCCTTGCAGCAAGCCTTTCGTTAGCATCTTTGGTGCAAAAATGTTTGCCTAGATTCAAGAACAATGCTCCCTCATGTAACTTCTGTTCCATCTGATCGGTCTATCTCTTGTAAACGACTTCTAGTACTCCTTTTTGTAAAGCAGGTTTTCCTTTCAAAGCTTCTTCGATAGTTGCCTTTGCACCACATGGAAAGCACAGTTTTTCCCCCTTCTTCCCTGCTGGAGTTGTCTTTAATTTGCTATATCACCCCATTCGTTGCTAACAAAGAGCTTTCAATGCTTGCCAAAATAAGGAGCGATGTTTGCAAAACCGTAACTGCTGGCCTTACAAGATCACCACCATTGCTCTTCTTCCTCATGAAATCAAGAATTCTTCCATGACTGTACATAAATCTGCAGACCTGCTTTGCTTTAGTAATGCATTCACTGAACTCCGATATCTTCCCAACATCCTCCGGCATGAGATGCAAGCATGGGCAGCACAAGAGGTACCAAAAAGATGAGTGAGTCTATCCATTAGAATTCTGCCGGCTGCCTTGTAGTTGTATCCATTGTCCTTGATGAGCTGCACCACATGCTCTCTTCCAATTGCATCACTATGTGCCTCACTGCCTCTGGTAGCAGCCAGCATGAGGTGTGAGGTTGTGAGCAGTGAGCAAAGCAAGAGCAAACAACAAATCACAGAACATACATTCGTGACAGGCAGATCAAGAATAAAGATAAGAGTTGGAAATCCTGAAATCAGATAGTATCTATGGTACAGGTGTAGATGTGAGTCACAACTCACAAAGCAAAGCAGAGCAGTAGCAAAAACACAAGGGCACACCAGATCGAGGAGAGAGGGAAG
>LR880969.1:690549617-690562334 GCA_904067115.1 Aegilops sharonensis
ATCTACAACATAATTTGCAAAATACTACCAGGACTAAGTTCATGATAAATTAAAGTTCAATTAATCATATTACTTAAGAACTCCCACTTAGATAGACATCCCTCTAATCTTCTAAGTGATTACGTGATCCATATCAACTACACCATGTCCGATCGTCACGTGAGATGGAGTAGTTTCAACGGTGAACATCAATATGTTGATCATATCTACTATATGATTCACGCTCGACCTTTCGGTCTCCGTGTTCCGAGGCCATATCTGTTATATGCTAGGCTCGTCAAGTTTAACCTGAGTATTCCGCGTGTGCAACTGTTTTGCACCCGTTGTATTTGAACGTAGAGCCTATCACACCCGATCATCACGTGGTGTCTCAGCACGAAGAACTTTCGCAACGGTGCATACCCAGGGAGAACACTTCTTGATAATTAGTGAGAGATCATCTTATAATGCTACCGTCAAACAAAACAGAATAAGATGTATAAAAGATAAACATCATATGCAATCAAAATATGCGACATGATATGGCCATGATCATCTTGCGCCTTTGATCTCCATCTCCAAAGTACCGTCATGATCTCTATCGTTACCGGCACGACACCATGATCTTCATCATCTTGATCTATATCAATGTGTCGTCACATGGTTGTCTCGCCAACTATTGCTCTTGCAACTTAGCGATAAAGTAAAGCAATTATTTGGCACTTGCATCTTATGCAACAAAGAGACAACCATAGGGCTTCTGCCAGTTGCCGATAACTTCAAAAAAACATGATCATCTCATACAACAACTTATATCTCATCACGTTTTGACCATATCACATCACAACATGCCCTGCAAAAACAAGTTAGACGTCCTCTACTTTGTTGTTGCAAATTTTACGTGGCTGCTACGGGCTTAGCAAGAACAGCTCTTACCTACGCATCAAAACCACAACGATAGTTCGTCAAGTTAGTGCTGTTTTAACCTTCGCAAGGACCGGGCGTAGCCACACTCGGTTCAACTAAAGTTGGAGAAACAGACACCCGCTAGTCACCTGTGTGCGAAGCACGGCGGTAAAACCAGTCTCGCGTAAGCGTACGCGTAATGTCGGTCCGGGCCGCTTCATCCAACAATACCGCTGAACCAAAGTATGACATGCTGGTAAGCAGTATGACTTGTATCGCCCACAACTCACTTGTGTTCTACTCGTGCAAATAACATCAACGCATAAAACCTAGGCTATGATACCACTGATGGGGAACGTAGTAATTTCAAAAATTTCCTACGCACACGCAAGATCATGGTGATGCATAGCAACGAGAGGGGAGAGTAATGTCCACGTACCCTCGTAGACCGTAAGCGGAAGCGTTAGAACAACGCGGTTGATGTAGTCGTACGTCTTCACGGCCCGACCGATCAAGCACCGAAACTACGGCACCTCCGAGTTCTAGCACACGTTCAGCTCGATGACGTCCCTCGTACTCCGATCCAGCCGAGTGTCTAGGAAGAGTTCCGTCAGCACGACGGCGTGGTGACGATCTTGATGTTCTACCGTCGCAGGGCTTTGCCTAAGCACCGCTACAATATTATCGAGGAGGACTATGGTGGAGGGGGGCACCGCACACGGCTAATAGATCTCAAGGATCAATTGTTGTTGTGTCTTTGGGGTGCCCCCCCTGCCCCCATATATATAGGAGCAAGGGGGGAGGCGGCCGGCCTATGGAGGAGGCGCGCCAAGGGGGGAGTCCTACTCCCACCGGGAGTAGGACTCCTCCTTTCCTTGTAGGAGAAGGAAAGAGGAGGAGTAGGACTCCTCCTTTCCTTGTTGGAGAAGGAAAGAGGAGGAGAGGGAGAAGGAAAAGTGGGCTGCCCCCCTTGTCCAATTCGGACCAGAGGGTGAGCGCAGGCCTCCTTCCTTTTGGCCTCTCTCCTCTATTCCCGTATGGCCCAATAAGACCCATATACTCCCCGGCGAATTCCTGTAACTCTCCGGTACTCCAAAATATACCCGAATCACTCGGAACCTTTCCGAAGTCCGAATATAGTCGTCCAATATATCGATCTTTACGTTTCGACCATTTCGAGACTCCTCGTCATGTCCCTGATCTCATCCGGGACTCCGAACTCCTTCGGTACATCAAAACTCATAAACTCATAATATAACTATCATCGAAACCTTAAGCGTGCGGACCCTACGGGTTCGAGAACAATGTAGACATGATCGAGAACTATTCTCGGTCAATAACCAATAGCGGAACCTGGATGCCCATATTGGCTCCTACATATTCTACGAAGATCTTTATCGGTCAAACCGCATAACAACATACGTTGTTCCCTTTGTCATCGGTATGTTACTTGCCCGAGATTCGATCGTCGGTATCCAATACCTAGTTCAATCTCGTTACTGGCAAGTCTCTTTACTCGTTACGTAATACATCATCCCGCAACTAACTCATTAGTTGCAATGCTTGCAAGGCTTAAGTGATGTGCATTACCGAGAGGGCCCAGAGATACCTCTCCGATAATCGGAGTGACAAAACCTAATCTCGAAATACGCCAACCCAACATGTACCTTTGGAGACACCTGTAGTACTCCTTTATAATCACCCAGTTACGTTGTGACGTTTGGTAGCACCCAAAGTGTTCCTCCGGTAAACGGGAGTTGCATAATCTCATAGTTACAGGAACATGTATAAGTCATGAATAAAGCACTAGCAACATACTAAACGATCAAGTGCTAAGCTAACGGAATGGGTCAAGTCAATCACATCATTCTCCTAATGATGTGATCCCGTTAATCAAATGACAACTCTTTTGTCCATGGCTAGGAAACATAACCATCTTTGATAAACGAGCTAGTCAAGTAGAGGCATACTAGTGACACTATGTTTGTCTATGTATTCACACATGTATTATGTTTCCGGTTAATACAATTCTAGCATGAATAATAAACATTTATCATGATATAAGGAAATAAATAATAACTTTATTATTGCCTCTAGGGCATATTTCCTTCAGCTACGTCCCTGGCCGACTAGGGGAAGCGTGGCCGCCTTCGGGTGTCTCTCTGACCGAAGGGGCCCGTCGCCTGTGGGTCGTACTGACAGCCCGTCGTGGGTGATGTCATGGTCAGCATGGCGATAGCGCCACGTCGGACGGGTCATGGCTGCCCCGTACGGTGTACTGTAGCCATGCGTACTCCGGGATTCAGGGGTGGCAGGCTTCACTGTTGCCACGCCCCATCCCATCTCCGTTATGTGGGTGCAGACTTTGAGGGCACGGTCTTGGCCGCCTGTCGGGGGCCGGCTTCTTGGAGCCGGTCATCTCGCAGTCGGCTTCTTGGAGTCGGCCCTCTCGACGCTTTTTCATGAGGGTTTTAAGGCTGGGTCGCCTTCCGGTAGTCGGCTTATGGGATAGCCGGCCAGGGGAAGGCGGCCCCGTGTCTTGGGTGCTTGTAGGCTCGATCGGCCCATTATTTCCTGAAGAGCCAGTGGGAGCTGGCTAGGCTACCCGTGGTCATTTACTCTGACAGTAGTCCCCGAAGCTGGTTGTGCTTCGTGGATGAATGGGGAACAAGAAGCTCAATCAGCTTCCTATCCTGAAGAGCCGGCAACTAGGAGCCGACTTTACTCAAGCGTGCCATCTCGGCGAAGTTTTTTGAAGTCTGAAGGCGGGAACTGCTGGCGCGCAAGCCAGGCGGCGGGCTGGCCGCCCGCTGCCTGTGCGCCACATGGCACCCTTCGGCTGGAAGGGCCTGCCAGCCCACGCGCGTGACGGGACGCCGCTGCAGACCGGGGCCCGCCACTACCACGCCTCGTCCCAAGCGCGGATCTTTTGTGACCCGAGCGGGCTGCTCGCCTTCTAGCGGCGGTTTCTGCACGCCGTTAAGGCATGATAATCGCGGGGTGTGGGGGAGTGGGTGCAGTTAATCCCATGTCCCCCCACGCCTCGCCTCCTCGGCTTCGCCACGTGAGGCTATAAGTAGGGGGAGGAGGGGGAGCGGCAGACGCTCGCACGCTAGCCCTCGCTCCGCCACTCTCTTCTTCTTCCTTCTCTCCGTCGCCGTAGCTGCTCTCCACCGCGCCACCGCTCCCCCAATCTTCTTGGCGCGCCGCAGTCTTGTCGCAGCCGAATCGCGCGCGCTTCACCGCCACGCCTTCCCCGTCGCTTCTCCGTCCTCATGGCTCCAACGTGGAGCTCCTGGGACGGCTCCAACGTCCATGAAGACCACATCGACTTCCTCCGCAAGACGCGGCGGTTGCCGGGCAAGGACTACGTGCGAGTCCGTCTTGCGCCGGAGAGGGAGATCTCGCCGGCGCCGGAGGAGGGTGAGCGGGTAATCTTCCGCTCGCACTGCCTGCGTGGCGTCGGCCTGCCCACGAGCGGCTTCTTCCGCTCGTTCCTCGAGTTTTACCATCTCCAGCCGCACCACCTCACTCCAAATACGGAGGTGCTGCTGTCGGCCTTCGTCACTCTGTGCGAAGGCTTCCTCGGCGTCCTCCCAACCCTCGAACTTTGGGGGGAATTCTTCCAGTCCAAGCTCGGCACCGTCGTCGCGGGCGTGCCGGCTCCATGCGGCGCCTTCATCGCCATGCGGAGATCGACGGCCAACAATCCGTTTCCGGCCATCGTGCTGATCCAGTCGGTGAAGCTCTGGCAAAAATCCTACTTCTACGTGAAGAACGTCGCTCCGCAAGGCGACTATGTTAATCTGCCGGCTTACGTAGCCGGCCCGCCGGCTGGAATGCAGCCTTTGTGGTCCTACCGGGCCAGGTCGCTGACGCCGGCTGGGGCTGGCGCCGTCGCCCGGCTCCGGGTGCTGGTCCAGTCGGAGGGGCTGACCGGGCCCGACCTGATAGCCGCCTTCGTGGAGCGCCGAGTGCTCCCGCTCCAAGGCCGCCCTCACCTGATTTGCCAGATGAGTGGCCGCTTTGACCCCAGTCAGCTAAGCACCAAGAAGATGCCTCATGACGAGGTATCTTACATGGTGAATTACATCGCCAACTGCAAGCTCACCGAGGAATGGCGGTACGGCAAGGAGCCGTACTCTCGATCCCTCGCCTGTGGTAAGCCTTCTTTCTTTTCTTCTTCTCTTGTTGCCCAGTTCTCACTGGCCGGTTCCTGACCAGTCGGCTTGTTTTTAATCAGAACCCCCTCCTTCATCCCTCGGCCGGAACCGCGGGGGCAGAACGCGAGTTCGCTCCCGACCGTGCGGCGGATGACTTGGACGACCCCGACTTGGGGGCGGCCGCCTTAGACGATGACGCTGTAGGGGGAGGCGACGAAGCAGGCGGCTCCGGGCTCTCCGCCACTTTCGAGGACTGTCCGGATGACGACAAAGCCGAGCCTATTCCGCGCCGCCAGCCGGCATCCGACCATCAAGGCGCGGGCTCATCTGCCAGGCCGGCTGCCCGGGGCGGCGCATGGAAGCGCTGGGCGGTGCCGACCCTCTTCGGAAGTCGGCCGAAGAAGCCGAAGGGTACTGCAGCGACGACCAAGCGGGACGAGGCGGCTGCGAAGGCAGCCTGCTTCCGCAAGATGGTGAACCAGCCGCAGACGGTTTCGGCATAAGTATTAATTCTCGCACGCCTTTCTTTTTTCTCTTCGGTCGGCATTCTTCTAAGCCTTTTCTTGATTTACTAAACAGGGCTCCGCTCTCTCTCGAGCGGACTACAGCCGCCTCCATAGTCGGAGGGGCGGGAGGATCTGCCAGCTCCCGCCGCGTGGACCCCCATGCCGAGCTCCAAGCGGCAACGGAGCGGAATGCGCGGGAGGCGCGGCAGGAGCGGGAGGCGGAGGAGCAGAGGGCGGCCGCCACCAAGGCGGCTCAGGAGACGATGACGGAGTCGGCAGAGGCGCAGGCCGACGCGGCGGCCAAGGCTCAGGCGGAGGCCGCGGCAGCGGAGAAGGCGGCGGAGGCCGTGCGCAGCTAGCCTCCACAACTCGTCATCCCCCTCCGCACCGTAGCCCCCGATATCCCGGTGCCCCCGCCAGAGGAAGCCGGCCGCGACCAGCCGGCGATGGAGAGGGAAGGGGGCGACACAGTCGTCCCGAAGGGAGAGGCGGTACCGCCACCATCGGCCGGGACGGGCCAAGGCGGCCAGCCTGAGGCGCCGCCTGAGCAGCCGGTTGGAGGCGAGCCGGCTGTGGGGGCGGATCTTGTGGTCCTCTCGCCGACTCGTCGGCGCGTAGGGAAGGCGACTTCAGAGCCGGACCCGCAGAGGGCTGCGGGCTCCAGCTCGTGGTCCCATGACCTGGAGACGGCCAGCGTCAGCTCGCCGGGGTGGACGCCGGGCGGTGGGACGGCCGTGCTAAATGTGGCGGCGCAGGACGTCCGGACCCGGCTTCAGTCCCAGGCCGCCGCGCTGAAGCAGTATACCCAAGAATTCCTTGCAACACGGTCGACCATTCGAGTGAGTCTTCTTGTTCTCGATTTCTTCCGTGGGGGCGCGTCAGCGCACCCACTGGGTGTAGTCCCCGAGTTCCGAGTCGGCTGCTGAGCAGGCGGCTTGGAACTTTTTAGTAGTCTTTGATTGATGTCTTGTTCTTACTCCCACCTTTTGTCCTATTTGCAGGATTATCACAAACCCCATGCGGCTACCTTCAACTCTCAGGCCCGGGAGATGAATCAAAAGACCGCCGATCTGACGGAGAGCCGGAGTAAGTGCTTATTTTTTATCTCATGTGGGGGCGCGTCAGCGCACCCACTGGGTGTAGTCCCCGAGATTCGGGCCGACTGCTGAGCAGTCGGTCCGGATCTTTCCTGACGACTTCTTCCTTATTTTTTTTCTTTTTCTTCATATCTGCAAGGGCCAATGCCGACTTGAGGGAGCAGCTAGGTGTGGCCCAGACCGCCCTTCGCGCCAAGGAAACCGAGTGCAACGCCTTGGCTCAGGAACATGATCGCCTGGCCAAGAAACTGGCCGACCAGGAGGAGGACCACAAGGCGGCCCTGAAGACGGCGCAATACAGCGAGGCCGCCCTCAAAGCCGAGTACGAGACCGAGGCGGCGAGCTGGGCCGAGGCGAGGCAAGTGCTGAGCGAGGGTCACGGCCGGATTGAAGATTTGATTGACGGTAGGCCACCCTCTTCTTCGTTCTTTTGCTCGCCCCTGTCATCTGATCTGTCTTCTGACTTGTTCTACTTCTTTCTTCTTTGTGCAGAATACTTCCCCGGCTACTCCGTTGCCGCCAACCAAGCCATCTAAGCTCACCGCAAGGCCCGACGGCAGGCTGGGGTTGAGATCGCACCGGGTGCCAACCGGACGCTTGAAGAGCAGCTTCTGGCGATTCAAGCCCGCCTCTAGCCGGCTTACCGCATGCTCCGCCGTCTTTAGCGTGCCGGAGCGCAGGTGCTGGCCGCCCTCTGGCCCGGCGAGGTGATTCCCCGCACCCCCAGTCGGACTACCGACTGGCTGGAGGTAGCAATCGGCCGCTTCGAGGCCTGGAAGGCTTCTGCAGCTCGGTGCAGGGCTCGGCGGGCGCTAGAGTTCGTCCGGGCTTGGTGTCCTGGGCTGAGTTTGGCCCAGCTGCGCACCTGGCGGCAGGAGGCTGACGAGGAGCTGGAGGCGGTGCGGCCGGCTATCATCCAGCGCGCCTCGGCGATCGCCGACTTCACCAACACCAGCGCCTTTGCCCCTGAGGTGAATGAAGACGGCGTCGCTCAGCCGGAGGAGTGGTTCGGGCTGAACCCGGCAGAAGGAGAAGACTCGGCGGAGGAGATCGACTCCAGCGACGAGGGCGAAGAGGAGGAGGAGGAGGAGGATGGTGAGGACGCCGTGCCGGACGGTGGAGCGACCGGCCAGCCTCAGCCTGATCGTGCCTCTAGCAACGGGGCGCGTGCGAGCACGCCGCCTGCAGCAGGCAGCGATCAAGCCGAGACTCGCCAGCCGGCCACTCCTCCAGCCGACACTGCCGTCTCCACCAACCTGCCCGACACGCCTGTTGCTCCCTTGGCCTGACTTGCCGTCCTTGCTTTCCTGCCCGTTACTCCTTGAACAATTTTTATTTATTTTGCGCAGTTCGACCCACTGGGGGTGTATTCAAACTTTGTTGAATGCTGGCCTTTCGAAGGCCTTTTGTGTAAATATAATTATGCGTCTGTTTGGCTTCCATTCCTACTTGCTTTTCATCTTTTGGCTGTTTTCCTTTGCCGCCCTCCCTTGGTCGCCGCCTTCCCAGCCGGACAGCTGCTCTGCAGTCTGTGGCCGGGTAAGGGCTTGGCCGTCTAGGAGGACAAGTACTCGAGCTTTCTTAGATTGTAGCAAAGTAAGAAGGGAAGCCGGCCAGTCGGCTGCTCTGACAGCCGGTTGGCGGGGGGGGGGGGGGGGGGGGGGGGGCGGAGGGGGAGAACAACTCCTGGTTTTTTTTAATTGGAAAAAAAAGAAGGGGGGGGGCCGGGCGGGGGGGGCGCTCCGGGGGGGGGGGGGGGGGGGGGGGGGCGGAGGGGGAGAACAACTCCTGGTTTTTTTTAATTGGAAAAAAAAGAAGGGGGGGGGCCGGGCGGGGGGGGCGCTCCGGGGGGGGGGGGGGGGGGGGGGGGGCGGAGGGGGAGAACAACTCCTGGTTTTTTTTAATTGGAAAAAAAAGAAGGGGGGGGGCCGGGCGGGGGGGGCGCTCCGGGGGGGGGGGGGGGGGGGGGGGGGCGGAGGGGGAGAACAACTCCTGGTTTTTTTTAATTGGAAAAAAAAGAAGGGGGGGGGCCGGGCGGGGGGGGCGCTCCGGGGGGGGGGGGGGGGGGGGGGGGGCGGAGGGGGAGAACAACTCCTGGTTTTTTTTAATTGGAAAAAAAAGAAGGGGGGGGGCCGGGCGGGGGGGGCGCTCCGGGGGGGGGGGGGGGGGGGGGGGGGCGGAGGGGGAGAACAACTCCTGGTTTTTTTTAATTGGAAAAAAAAGAAGGGGGGGGGCCGGGCGGGGGGGGCGCTCCGGGGGGGGGGGGGGGGGGGGGGGGGCGGAGGGGGAGAACAACTCCTGGTTTTTTTTAATTGGAAAAAAAAGAAGGGGGGGGGCCGGGCGGGGGGGGCGCTCCGGGGGGGGGGGGGGGGGGGGGGGGGTGGGGGGAGAGAGCGAATTGTAGGAAGCCGGCTTGTGTTATATAAGTTCATTAGTCCTTAGCCATTTTTCGTGTGGGCATCCTTTCCTGCCTTTGGCTCTTGTCAATCGGACAGTCGATTCTTCGAGCTGCGACTTTCAACAAGAGAGGGCTTGGGTGCCGGCACACTACTTCTCTGACTGCAGGTAGAACTTAAATATAACCCAAGGCGGCAAGTCCCCGGGCCGACTGATCGAACCCGGTGCCGGACGAGAAAATGAATGTAATAACATAACCATGGGCATGATACTCATTGAGGGAGTCCCGGATTAGGGGGTGTCCGGATAGCCGAACTATCATCTTTGGCCGAACTCCTGGACTATGAAGATACAAGATTGAAGACTTCGTCCCGTGTCCGGATGGGACTTTCCTTGGCGTGGAAGGCAAGCTTGGCGATACGGATATGTAGATCTCCTACCATTGTAACCGACTCTGTGTAATCTTAACCCTCTTCGGTGCCTATATAAACCGGAGGGTTTTAGTTCGTAGGACGAACAATCATACCATAGGCTAGCGTCTAGGGTTTAGCCTCTCTGATCTCGTGGTAGATCTACTCTTGTACTACCCATATCATCAATATTAATCAAGCAGGAGCAGGGTTTTACCTCCATCAAGAGGGCCCGAACCTGGGTAAAAACATCATGTCCCTTGTCTCCTATTACCATCCGCCTAGACGCACAGTTCGGGACCCCCTACCCGAGATCCGCCGGTTTTGACACCGACATTGGTGCTTTCATTGGGAGTTCCTCTGTGCCGTCGCCATCAAGAAGGATGCCTCATCCCGTCTTTAAAGACGACACTGTTGCTAAAGGAGCTTTGGCTATCGGCCAAACTCTCCGGCTAGGCGGTTTCCTTATGACCGCCTGTCCGGCCGCCGCACCGACGATGACTTCTCAGGTCATCGAAAGCAATCTTCACGTTAGCTCGGAACTCGCCGAGCAGTTAGATCCGATGGAGTTCTCTTCCTTAAACGAGCTCTTGGATCACATCGCCGCCCTGTGAGTCGCTACAGACTACGATCAGATTGGGCCTAAACCCGATCTGAGAGAGATCAACTCTCCCCAGGTTACCCACCACATTGCCGTGGTTGAGGAACAATACGGCGACCCTTCCTCTATTTTGAGGACTAGCTATGTCCGGATTCCCGATCCCTCCATGCCGGATTCCTGCGGAGGGGAGCACATCACTCAAGCCTTGAACCTAAAGCCAGGCAGCGGGCTAGATTCATTGGACAACATCCAAGAACCCAAGCTTCGAAGTTCGGAAACTTCTTAGCCCCTGAGTCTTAGATTGGACGGGGTTCCGAATTTAATTCCACCCGCCCACCCAAACATAAGCGATCTATCCCAAATCCGGCAAGAGCCCGCAGAAACAGTACACCATTACTGGGCCAGATTCCTCCTGGTCATGAACAGGATAAAGGATTGCTGTGAGGAGGACGCAATTTCATTCTTCTGCAATAATTGCATGGACAAGGGAATCCTCAACGCCGTAAGTCGTCGTGAAATTACACGCTTCGCTAACTTGGCGCCCATAGTACGAAAGTACTGTGCGATGGAAAGCGCCTGGAAAACCGAAATCAATTTTTGGGACAATCCGACCCTGAATACAACCCTAGTCCGAAATAAAAGGGTACATCATCGCCAGGCACCTGGGTTAAATACCAAGAAGCAAAAACCCTCTATAGGGCATGGAACCGTACTGGAGGGATGGCTCAATGGACCCTGCAAAATTCATAGTACAGAGGGCGCCACTCCAACTCATAGCCTTAGAGCATGTTGGGTACTACGGCAGGTGGCCAAAAGTGGCGAAGAGCTTCTAACTCCAGAGCACCAGCCCAGGGATACCAGTACGGTACTAACAGTCTTCGAGACTTTCACATCAAATAATATGCGGAAACGAACACTCCGCAGCCTTGCCGAAGTCTACCAAGTAGCAACAATAAACCCATGGAGTGACACGGCTATTACTTTAATGCCAGTGACGAACCTAAATTCCGAACAGCCTGAGCACCAGCTGCATTGGTCCTCAGTCCAATAGCGGACAACTTTCGCATTACCAAGGTACTCATGGACGGTGGCAGCGGATTGAACCTCATTTATGAGGAAACCCTCCGAAAAATGGAAATAGACTGGAGCCGCATTGAGTGAAGTAGCACAACCTTTAGAGGAATAATCCCCAGCCGGGAAGCATCCTGTACTGGAAAAATCACACTGGATGTGGTGTTCGGCACGCCGGATAATTACAGGTCCGAGGAGGTCACGTTCCAAGTGGCCCCGTTCAGCAGCGGATATCATGCTCTATTAGGGCGAGAGGCGTTCGAAATTTTTCAAGCTATGCCCCATTACGGGTACATGAAGCTCAAAATGCCCGGGCCCAACGGAATCATCACTCTTGCTAGTGACCTGGACATAGCACTCCGCGCTGAAAACAAGACAGCCGCACTGCCCCTTGAGGCACTATCCGACGCCCTAGCGGCCGATGAACTCACTGCGCTGCGCTCCACGGTGAACAGGGACGATGTGATACTCGATAAGAGATCCAAGTCCACCTCCATTAAACCGGCGGACGAAATAGTCAAATTCCAAGTCCATCCAACGGACCCTACAAAAATGGCCTCCATCGGGGCACAATTAAACCCTGATGTAGACGCTGCACTACGAGAATTCCTACGCGAAAATTGGGACATTTTTGCCTGGCACCCTTCAGACATGCCAGGAATCCCACGCCGCCTGGCCGAGCACAGCCTAAACATCCTAAAAGGATTCAAGCCAGTCAAACAAGCTCTTCGGCGTTTCTCCGAACCCAATAGACAGGCCATGGGAGAGGAGCTAGCCAAACTATTGGAGGCCGGATTCATCAGAGATATAAAACATCCGGACTGGCTAGCAAACCTGGTGATGGTACTAAAGAAGGACAAATCCTGGCGCCTATGCGTCGATTTCAAGGACCTTAACAAGGCTTGCCCAAAGGATCCCTTCCCCCTCCCCCGCATCGATCAAATTATCAACGCTACTGCAGGACACGATTCATTGTGCTTCCTCGACGCATACTCCGGCTACCACCAAATTAAGATGGCAGAGCCCGACCAAGCCGCAATGGCATTCATCACCCCATACGACCCATTTTGCTTCAACACAATGCCCTTTGGGCTCAAAAACGCTGGCGCAACATATCAGCGCATGATTCAGACATGTCTGGCAAACCAGATCGGAAAAACAGTGGAGGCATACGTAGACGATGTGGTCGTTAAAACCAAGCATGTCGAAACTCTAGTAGACGACTTGAGGCTCACATTCGATAATCTCCTAACATATGACTTCAAGCTCAACCCGGAAAAATGCGTTTTCGGCGTACCAGCCGGAAAGCTCCTGGGCTTCATTGTATCCGGCAGAGGAATTGAAGCAAACCCAGCCAAGATCCGAGCTCTGTCACAATTGGATATCCCAAAGGACCTCAAACAAATACAAAAATTGACGGGATGCGTGGCGGCTCTAAGTGTCACGCCCAATATGCGACCCTATCCAAAAGGAACTCGACGGTCCCACCAAGGATAGACCCGCATATTGAAACGCTTTTGCAAGGTGGATATCATTACATCAACATTACATAATAGATGGGGATACATACATAAGGCACAAATGCCA
>LR880969.1:690622704-690640578 GCA_904067115.1 Aegilops sharonensis
AATCCTAAGCTTGGGGATGCCCCGGAAGGCATCCCCTCTTTCGTCTTCGTCTATCGGTAACTATACTTGAGGCTATATTTTTATTCACCACATGATATGTGTTTTTCTTGGAGCGTCTTGTATGATTTGAGTATTTTCTTTTTAGTTTACCAAAATCATCCATTCTGTACACACCTTTTGGGATAGACACGCATGAATCGGAATTTATTAGAATACTCTATGTGCTTCAGTTATATCTTTTGAGCTAGATAATTTTGCTCTAGTGCTTCGCTTATATCTTTTTAGAGCATGGTGGTGGTTTTATTTTATAGAAATTATTGATCTCTCATGCTTCACTTATATTATTTTGAGAGTCTTTTAGAACAGCATGGTAATTTGCATTGGCTATAAAATTAGTCCTAATATGATGGGCATCCAAGAAGGGTATAATACAAACTTTCATATAAAGTGAGTTGAATACTATGAGAAGTTTGATGCTTGATGACTGTTTTGAGATATGAGGATGGTGATATTAGAGTCATGCTAGTAGAATAAATTGAGAAATACTTGTGTTGAAGTTTGCAAGTCCCGTAGCATGCACGTATGGTAACCATTGTGTAACAAATTTGAAGCATGAAGTGTTTCTTTGATTGTCTTCCTTATGTGTGGAGGTCGGGATCGCGCGATGGTTAACTCCTACCAACCCTTCCCCTAGGAGCATGCGCGTAGTGCTTGGTTTTGATGACTTGTAGATTTTTGCAATAAGTATGTGAGTTCTTTATGACTAATGTTGAGTCCATGGATTATATGCACTCTCACCCTTCCGCCATTGCAAGCCTCTCTAGTGTCGTGCAACTTTCGCCGGTACCATAAACCCACCATTTACCTTCCTCAAAACAGACACCATACCTACCTATTATGGCATTTCCATAGTCATGCCGAGATATATTGCCATGCAACTTTCTACCGTTCCGTTGATTATGACATGCTCCATCATTGTCATATTGTGTTGCATGATCATGTAGTTGACAACGTATTTGTGGCAGAGCCACCATTCATAATTTTTTCATACATGTCACTCTTGATTCATTGCACATCCCGATACACCGCCGGTGGCATTCATATAGAGTCATATTCATATCCAGTTGGACAGAGAACTAGCTACACCCCTTCTAACCCCAACCCCAGTAGATAGTAACCCAGTTCCAGTTGACACAACACTGTCTCCACCACAGAGCACCCAAACATGATCAGTTAGTAAGGGAACTGCAGTGCCCAAAGGATGAGTACCACCACTCTGAATCCCAACTCAACGCTTAAAGGAGAAGAAGAATTGTTCTCAGGTCAGGTTTTGTGATACGTCTCAAACGTATCTATAATTTTTTATTGTTCCATGGTATTATATTATATGTTTTGGATGTTTAATGGACTTTAATATGCTCTTTTATATTATTTTTGGGACTAACCTATTAACCGGAGGCCCAGTGCCAGTTTCTGTTTTTTTGCCTATTTTAGAGTTTCACAGAAAAGGAATACCAAACAGAGTCCAAACGGAATGAAACCTTCGTGATGATCTTTCTTGGACCGAAAGCAATCCAGGAGACTTGGAGTCGAAGACTGGGACTCCACGAGGAGGCCACGAGGCAGAAGGGCGCGCCCAGCGGGGTAGGCATGCTCCCACCCTCATGGGCCCCTCGTAGCTCCACCAACGTACTTCTTTCGCCTATATATACTCTTATACCCTAGAAACATCAAGGAGATCCACGAAACCACTTTTCCGCCGCCGCAACCTTCTGTACCCATGAGATCCCGTCTTGGGGCATTTTCTGGCGATCTGCCGGAGGGGGAATCGATCACGGAGGGCTTCTACATGAACACCGTTCCCTCTCCAGTGAAGCGTGAGTAGTTTACCACAGACCTTCGAGTCCATAGTTATTAGCTAGATGGCTTCTTCTCTCTCTTTGATTCTCAATACAAAGTTCTCCTCGATGTTCTTGGAGATCTATTCAATGTAATACTCTTTTGCGGTGTGTTTGCCGAGATCCGATGAATTGTGGATTTATGAACAAGATTATCTATGAATATTATATCATTCTTCTCTGAATTCTTATATGCATGATTGATATATTTGCAAGTCTCTTTGAATTATTGGTTTAGTTTGGCCTACTAGATTGATCTTTCTTGCAATGGGAGAAGTGCTTAGCTTTGGGTTCAATCTTGCGGTGTCCTTTCCCAGTGACAGTAGGGGCAGCAAGGTACGTATTGTATTGTTGCCATCGAGGATAAATGATGGATTTTATATCATATTGCTTTATTTTATCCCTCTACATCATGTCATCTTGCTTAATGTGTTACTCCGTTCTTATGAACTTAATACTCTAGATGCATGCTGGATAGCGGTTGATGTGTGGAGTAATAGTAGTAGATGCAGAATCGTTTTGGTCTACTTGACACAGACGTGATGCCTATATTCATGATCATTGCCTTAGATATCTTCATAACTATGCGCTTTTCTATCAATTGCTCGGCAGTAATTTGTTCACCCACCGTAATACATGCTATGTTGAGAGAAGTCACTCGTGAAACCTATGGCCCCCGGGTCTCTTTCCTATTATATTGCGTCTCCTTTATTTACATCGCATCTCGTTTACTATTTTGCAATCTTTACTTTCCAATCTATACAACAAATATACCAAAAATATTTACTTTACTATCTCTATTATATCTCACTTTTGTGAGTGACCGTGAAGGGATTGACAACCCCTTTATCATGTTGGTTGCAAGGTTCTTGATTGTTTGTGCAGGTACTAGGTGACTTGTGCGTTGTCTCCTACTGGATTGATACCTTGGTTCTCAAAACTGAGGGAAATACTTACGCTACTTTGCTACATCACCCTTTCCTCTTGAAGGGAAACCAACGCATGCTCAAGAGGTAGCATTCTGTAGCTATGGTTCATACTCCTTTGCTCTTGCATCACTGTATTTACTCATACCAACTATTTTCAAATTTGAAGGATCGAATCGAAACTCCAATGGTGCAACAGGTATGTTTTAAACCTGTTTCTTTAACTAGTTTGTTGTTGTAACTTGCTCTACGTTGATTTCAGTTTCAATTGAATAAACGATTATGTTCTCATGTCATGCACATTACAAGTGTTGTTATTGCTCTGTAGTTTCCCACACATATATTTTGTCTATTCTGCTTTGTCTTGAACAAATATTATTTGAACTGTGTCTCTATCTTGATTTGGCAACAAAAACTAGAATGATATAGACCATAAAGTGAAAATTGTACATAGATATATGTTTGTTTCATGATGTTATCCTGTCCACTTTACTACTGAACTGATTTACCAAAATGAGTTTCATATACAACATGGTAAACACGTGATGTGTCTGCTTGTTTCTCTTTTAGAATGTGGACAAAATATTGGAGAACAGTACCCCGTTATGCAATGGTAAAGGAAGTAATGCAGATAAGGTTCAAGATAGTGAGACATCCCTGTTGGTCTCCAAGAAAGCTGATAAAAACTATCTTGGCGACAGTGAGAGAACCCAAAAGTCCTGTCTTGATGTAGTGTTCGAGTTACTGGCCACTACTGCTGGCACAAGCTCTTCGAACTCGCTGCCTGAATCAGTTAGTCTTCTTGAGTCTCAACTTCAAGTTGAAAGACATCAATCAGATGTGCTGCGACAGGAAGCTGAAGGACTGAGGAAGTCCCTGAAGAATTCAGATGCATACTTTGTGGTGCAACAGCAAGCGCTGGAGGATTTAAGCGCCAAACAAGAGAAAGTTAATAAGCTTGCTAAGTATCTTGCCAGCATTATGGGTACCCAGGATATTGTTTCTTGAGATCTTCTAAAGTAGTTTCAGTTCTGGACTTGTTTTGCTGCGGCGTTTATTTGCACTGGTTGCCAACTTTGACAACTAGTGTATATGATATGCTGCCTTGTTCCCTATATTTGCACTGGTGGCGAACTTTGATGCCTAGTGGATGTAATATCTGTAATAGCCGTGATAGCCTAGCGTAAGTAGCTTGCTATTTATTTCCTTGTTGTCTTGTTTATTTGTTTGCTTGTAGTCAGTGCAGTTCTTTTTCCGCGGTTTGGCCGCAATAACCTATTTTTTAAAACTAGGCCACAATAACCATGGGCTACATATTTACTGTAGTTACCATGGGCCTCCTACGGGCCGTAAAAACAATGGGCCTTGTAAGGGCCGTAGAAACAATGTGCCTTGTAAGGGTCGTAGAACAATGGGCCTTCTACGGGCCGTATGATCGATCGACCAAACATGGGGTAATAACAGACCGTGCCGTAAACGGGCTAGATTTGGAATCGTCCGTTCATGGGCCGACAATAACGGGCCGTCATTAATCGTCCATATTTGATGACGCTATGAAAACGGGCCAACGGATTAACGTGCCGCAAACGGGCCGATTGTAACCACGGGCTGAATTTGGCCCACAAGCAGAAAAGGCCAGTAACGGGCTGTAAGTAACCGAATGCTGGAAATAAGCCCAAGAATAAATGGGCCCTGAGAAGGCCGAAAGATAACACGGGTTGGAAACGGCCCAATGGAATAATGGTCCGTTAGTGGGTATGAAGCGATACACTGTTCATTGCGGGCTAGATTCACTACAATTCATTAATGGGCCAACAGTTACAAATGGCCTCGTATGGGCCGAAAGACATCATGGGCCATACATGGGCCAGAAGTTACAACGGGCTGGAATCATATTGGACGGCCCAGATGAAGCTACTGGGCTTAATTCCGATAGGCCGTGCCGTGAGTTAGCGGGCCGTAAATGGGCTATATAGGAACATGCTTTCCGTGGGCCGGCCCGTTACCTTGTGACCTTTTCACCGGAATGGGCCTCTATTGGGCCGTGCCATGTGTCGACCTATCATAGGCGCCTCCTATCCAATGAATGGATGACATCCGACCCAACTGTGAGCCAACACGTGTTTCCTCCGGCCAATGAGAATTTTACACATGGAAAATCCTCATTGGTCTGGGCTATTAACGGGCTATCAGATCCAAAACCAGACCTGATAGCTTAACGGTGACCCGTTATGGTGGATGCCACATGTCGGTCACCCTTGACGAAAGCACTTCCATGACGCGCGATTTATCGTCATGGAAGTGGACACTTCTGTGATGATAATTTTGGTAATGTCATGGAACACTTCTACGACAGCACATGTATGACTATCTTGATTCTGTCATAAAATCGTCATGGATGTACATGCATGACAGAAAATGTGACCTACTGTGACAAACACTTATCATCACGGAAGTGTATTTTTTTGTAGTGGTTGATTTGATCTTGCTGAATAACAGAAACTTTTGCACCCAGTCACAAAACTTTTAAAAATCACAGAAGCATGATAAAATTATGAATTTTTTACACAAGATTGATATACAAATTGCCTCTGTTGTGCTAATTTTTCAGAAGTTTTGGAGTCACGTAAGTATTCGAACTACCCATATTACTACAGACTGTTCTATTTTTGACAGATTATGTTTTCTTTGTGTTGTTTGCTTATTTTGATGAATCTATGGGCAGTGTCAGGGGTATGAACCATGGAAAAGTTGGAATATAGTAGATATTACACCATAATAAATATTGAGTTCACAACAGTAACTAAAGTGGTTATTTCTTTTCTTATACTAGCAGAGCTCATGAAATTTTCTGTTGAAGTTTTGTGTTGTGAAGTTTTCAAGTTTTTGGGTAAAGATTTGATGGATTTTGGAATAAGGAATGGCAAGAGCCTAATCTTGGGGATGCCCAAGGCACCCCAAGGTAAAATGCAAGGACAACCAAAATCCTAAGCTTGGGGATGCCTCGGAAGGCATCCCCTCTTTCGTCTTCGTCTATCGGTAACTTTACTTGAGGCTATATTTTTATTCACCACATGATATGTGTTTTGCTTGGAGCGTCTTGTATGATTTGAGTATTTTTCTTCTTAGTTTGCCACAATCATCCTTGCTGTACACACCTTCTGACAGAGACACGCATGAATCGTGATTTATTAGAATACTCTATGTGCTTCACTTATATCTTTTGAGCTAGGCAATTTTGCTCTAGTGCTTCACTTATATCTTTTTAGAGCACGGCGATGGTTCTATTTTATAGAAATCGTTGAACTCTCATGTGTCACTTATATTATTTTGAGAGTCTTGAAACAAAATGGTAATTTGCTTTGGTTATAAATTTAGTCCTAATATGATAGGCATCCAAGAGGGATATAATAAAAACTTTCATATAAAGTGCATTGAATACTACTCCCTCCGTTCCTTAATATAAGGTGTATAGATTTTTGAAAAAAAGTCCGAAATATATGGTGTATTGCATTGCACCACTCGTTTGGATAATTTTTTTAGGGATTTGATTACATTTCCTTATATTGGGCAAGCTCCTCTATTTCCTCATGTCAATTAGTCAGGTGTAATCTCGCCCAAAACTTGTAAAATTTTCCCTCCACGCGCGTTCTTTAATTTCCGTGCCAAAAACTATACACCCTATATCTAGGAATGGAGGGAGTATGAGAAGTTTGATGCCTTATGATTGTTTTGAGATATAAAGATGGTGATATTAGAGTCATGCTAGTGAGTAATTGTGGATTGGAGAAATACTTGTGTTAAAGTTTGTGATTCCCGTAGCATGCACGTATGGTGAACCGTTATGTGATGAAGTCAAAGCATGATTTATTTATTGATTGTCTTCCTTATGAGTGGCGGTCGGGGACGAGCGATGGTCTTTTCCTACCAATCTATCCCCCTAGGAGCATGCGCGTAGTAATTTGTTTCGACAACTAATAGATTTTGCAATAAGTATGTGAGTTCTTTATGACTAATGTTGAGTCCATGGATTATACGCACTCTCACCCTTCCACCATTGCTAGCCTCTCTAGTGCCGCACAACTTTTGCCTGTACCATAAATGTTGGAGATATGCCCTAGAGCTAATCATGTATGATGATATTTCCTATGTGTTTATGAATAAAGTAGTCCTTGGACATTATAAATGATGTGTATCAGCAAGTACGTGACTTGTTTGTGGGACTATGCATTGTATGATGACTGTTCTAAAAGGTCCCTAGTCGAAAGGGTTGTGTGGACGCGCAGCCGACTAGACTAGCATATGACATAGTCCATGGCTTGGTCTCACTATCCATGGAGCATTGGATGCTAACCGGATAATATGGAGTCGGAAGGATCTGGTCAGACTCGACGTAGTCGGATCCGAGTTGAGATAAGGTCAGAGTCGGACAGACGACCCAACTATGAGACGCGGCGATATGTCATCTGTGAGTCTCTAGTACAACATACGTTCTATGTCCTAAGACCTGAGCTGGCGCATGTACTCGGGGTGCTGACAGACATGCTTTGGGCCGACCAAACGCTACTCCATGACTGGGTAGTTACAAAGGTAGGTTTCAGGCTGGTCCAGACCCATGCCACGAGACATGGTCAAGCAAGATGGGATTTGCCCCTCTGATCAGGAGATATATACTCTGGGCCCCTCGTGTGATCTGACCAGGATAAGCATGGCCATGCGATAAGGATTATTAGATTATTCGGTTTGTGGTGGGCATCACTAGAACGAGAAAGAGGTCGGGCCAGCACAAGGATGACAGACTCGCCTTGAGCCCGACAACATATATCGTATGGCAAAAGAAATGGAAGTGTGATGTACAGGTTCGCCAACCGGCTTCATTGTCTACTTGGTGGTCGGCACGCCTTGCTAGAGGCTGCTACCAGCCGAGCAGGTCGGAGGTGATCCGACCTGCGACCAAGCCGACTTGAACCTAAGGGGTCACGCGCTTAAGGGAAGGAACCTGTTGTCGGTGTCAAAATCGGCGGATCTCGGGTAGGGGGTCCCGAACTGTGAGTCTAAGGCTAATGGTAACAGGAGGCAGGGGACACGATGTTTTACCCAGGTTCGGGCCCTCTCGATGGAGGTAATACCCTACTTCCTGCTTGATTGATCTTGATGATATGAGTATTACAAGAGTAGATCTACCATGAGATCGTAGAGGCTAAACCCTAGAAGCTAGCCTATGATTATGATTGTTGTTGTCCTACGGACTAAACCATCCGGCTTATATAGACACCGGAGGGGGCTAGGGTTATACAGAGTCGGTTACAAAGAAGGAGATCTAACATCCGGATCGCCAAGCTTGTCTTCCACGCAA
Source organism: Aegilops sharonensis (assembly GCA_904067115.1). NCBI lineage: Eukaryota > Viridiplantae > Streptophyta > Magnoliopsida > Poales > Poaceae > Aegilops > Aegilops sharonensis. Next base: position 690,630,885 of record LR880969.1, read on the forward strand.
AGGAGAGTCCCATCCGGACACGGGACAAAGTCTTGAGTCTTTTATCTTCATAGTACAACAGTCCGGCCAAAGTATATAGTCCGGCTGTCCGGATACCCCCTAATCCAGGACTCCCTCAGTAGCCCCTGAACCAGGCTTCAATGACGATGAGTCTGGCATGCAGATTGTCTTCGCATTGCAAGGCGGGTTCTTCTCCAAATCCAGTGCACCAGTTGTAGCGAATAGTGTCCGGCTTCCCATCAATGTTGCATTCCTCGGCTTCTGTGCCTCAATAATGGCCATCTCCACATGTCGGGCGAATACGAGGAGCCGGAGCATTTTTACATTTGCCACCCCGACCCTACAGGCAAACCGTCTATATGAAGAGACGGGGATCCTCAGATCCAAATCTCACCTTCTTCCCTCAAGCAAGCATTCAATAGAGCGCATCCATAAAAACCATTCCATCATGGCCGGTCGCCGCAGCTCCTCTTCTCGCTCCCTTAGCTCTAGGCCAGGCGATTGGGAAAAATGTTTTGTCCCCCACAGCCGTTTAGTATAGTTGCAGACCCAAGGGTTTCTTCCACCGGCGTACATGGTCCCCGTATGAGCCGGACTAGCCACCTACAATGGCGGGGCGTAAGCGGAGAGATCTCCTAACCCGTCTCAGGGGGAGCGGGTATGCCTCGTCCCATATTTGCTAAGAGGTGTCGGGTTTCCAATCCACCCATTCCTCTGCGGGCTCCTGGAGTTCTACGGCCTCTAGTTGCATAACTTTACCCCCGCCTCCGTGTTGCATATCACATGATACGTTGCCCTCTGTGAATTATTTCTGGGCTGCGAGGCTCACTTCGAGTTATGGAAGAAGTTATTCTGCCTCGTCCCTCGTAATCAGGGGGGTCTATATATCAAGTGGGTGGAGCCGAAATATGGCGCGTCGCCTAGACCGGATACCTGTCCGGCACTCCAAAGAAGGCATCCCAAGACTGGCCCTCGGAGTGGTTTTATGTAGATGACGTTCCCCTTCCGGACCCAGTCCGGACGGGCCTCCCTGAGTTTAATAACGCTCCGCTGAAGAAACGCCAGAGTTGGCGCCCTCGGATCCCTCAGGAAGAAGATGCCAGAGAAGTCCACTTCCTAATGAGCAGGATAAAGATACTGGCCCAATCAAGGCTGACAATAGTCGAGGTTATATCAATATGCATAATGCGGGGGGTACAGCCACTTCAATATCAGGGGAACCCCATGTGGCACTTCAACGGGGAAGATGATGCCACCTGCTGCGGTCGTAAAGGTCCGGACTCCGCCACTGCTCTGGCGAGAATACTGTCCAATTTATATAAAGGAGAAGAAAGGAATTCCTCCGCATCAAACCGCGGGATGGATTTTCCATGTACAACCCCCCAAGCTGGGTGAGCCGTTACTCTTTACTCAACTCTATTCATTCTTGCGCCCTTCATCACAATCATTTACCTTGATATTTCTAAGCAGGAACTGAGGACGGCCGTGAAAGAGTTCAACAGCCCTCCTCCGCAGCCAGAGGATCCTGGCCGGGCCCTCGACCCCGTACTTGAAGAAGATCCGGATATATCTGTGGAGCTTGTCGACGGGACATTTTATCAGGCAAGCCGCAACGGCACCTTGGTGGCTATTATCGCCGATTATCCCAGACTGCTCCCTGCGTCGCGTGTAAGCAAAGCTGAAGCTTTAACTTCTGAAGAGGATTCCTTCCTTATACCATGCCTTATGCACAAATATCTTATTTTTATAGAGGCGACCATCGGAATGCGACGCCGAGCCCCTGGGGGCTCATCAGCAAAGGGCATCCGGGCCAGGCAGGCTCAAGAGGAAGGCGGTTAGGGTTGAAACGCCGTCACAGAGGTATAGTTAAAATCTGCTCTGTGATTATCGTGTTTGAAATGTAACAGTGTACATCATGTCCTGGCAGAAAGAGTAGTCGCCGGAATATATCCTGAGATCCTGCCGGTCACGCCTCCACCAGCCGGATTCCAAAACCGGCTTCAAGAGAGGAGGCCAATGCGGGGCCGATGCCGAATTGTCCTCCGACAGAGGATGCGGATAGGCTCCCCGCCACGAATTCTGAAGTAGAGAGCGCCATGAATCAGCGGCGCCGATGGGCCGTACTTCGCGATGGTATCTTTTTCGAAGAGGCATTCAATGCCTTCAATTCAGGAGACGCATACATCCGAGCTGCCCAAGATGGACTCGCCCGTGTGACGGACCAGTATGCCAAAGATATACGGGTAAGAAAATTTGATAAGCATGTATATCAGTAGCCCCTGAGACTTGAAACAGTTGGAACAACTGATTTAAGGATCATTGTATGCACAGGTTCTTGTAGAGAAGAATACCCATTTGTCTCGTGAGCTAGAGGAGTGCAAGACCCAGCTGAGGGCTGCAGTTGCCAAACTAAAGGAATCCCAGAAGGCCTCATCTAGTAACACTTGTCTTAATAGAGAAATTTTATGGACATATACCAGTTAGTATTTGGCTTGCTTTATAAGTCTAACAGAAAATTATGCAGACAATCCCGGGGAGAATCCGGAGATCGGAAAAGAGAGTGAGTCACATCTCCAAAGACAGCTAAAGGCTGGCGAGCATGTGCTTACGCAGGTTAGGCGGGAGAAAAATAATCTCCAAGATGCCAACATCCGGCTGGGCGTCGAATTAGCAGATGTTCGAGCTCATCTTGCGGACTCCGTGAAGGAGAACAGAAGGCTTCGTCGCGCCATATATGGTAAGTGCTTAAACGAACTGCAGTACAGTTCGGTGAGGAAGCGTATTAAAAGGGTTTATATCTGTAGGTATGATGACGGGCCGTCCTGAAGAGGAGATGCCCGAGTCCGCAAGCGATTTGCTGCACGATCTCTCACAACTGCACGGATGAGCTCGGCAGGTGATGCAGGGTATTGCCCAGGCCTTGTGGCCATCCGCTTCCCTGCCAGGAGGCATGGGGGAGCTCGTGGATATGCTCCAAGGAGCACGGCGGCGCTTCCGGTTATGCAAGGTATCAGCCTGCCGACAAGGTGCAAGGGAAGCCTGGGCCATGGTGAAGACGCGATACGCCAAGATTAACCCGAACCATATGGCCGAAGTCGGACCGGCGGGGCCAGATGGGCACGAGATTCCCGTAAGTCTGGTGTATGACCAGGTAGCATTAGACACAAAGTATTCCCAACAGGATTGCAAGCTAGATAGCCTGTTGGATGGTATAGAGGAAGAATATAGCCAGTCCGAGTGACTATGTAATTCAATGTACATATGTAGTCCCTAGCCGGATTAAAAATCTTTTGTCATGGCGGACCTTTTTGCTACAGCCCCCGGATCCGACAGTCCGGGGTGTATCCGAATACCCGCTCTGTTATGTAAAACCGGGGTATGCGTGGAAACCAGGCGTAGGGGTCATAAGTGCTTGAACAGACAAGTACCCAACTAGTTATGTTATATTACATGGGTAGTAAGAAACATCTTCTAGGGAGAATAGTTCCGTTAGGGGTTCCTTTCCCTGGGTACGCATGCATCGATCTGCATGTCCAAACTGCGAACAGAAACGCAGGATATAGAACATCTGGGGATTCACGTTGTAATAAACGAAAGAAACATCTTTTGTTCACCGACCGAATATTCCCTTAAGAATGCTAGCTTTCGGCTTCACCCAGTCTGAGGTACACATCCGGCTGAACCGGCAGTAACAATCGCAGAGTGCTCCCCTTATGCCCTAGCCGAATTAATGGGAACGTAGGGCATAAACACAAGAGCCAGGCAACCCAGCATGGCCAAATCTTAAGTCATATCGATGCATATAATGGTGAAGAAAAGGCACATATGGAAAAAGGACGCATATGTGGTAGGCAGGAAGCCATAAAAGTAATTATATTTAGCTTCCGTATACGAAGCCCCCAGGTATGTTGAGCACACATAGTGCGGTCGGAGTGATCCGAGAATCCGCACTGTATTTAATAATTTGTGTGAAGAAGGTAAAAAAGGCAAGAGAGGAAAAAGGGAGAACATAATTAAAAGAGCGGGGGTAAGGAGACGAACACTGAGTTCGGCACTAGGCATAGAATCTCCGGAGTCTGGCCGCGTTCCATGGGTTCGGCTCAAGTATGTTATCGGATGCATTGCAGAGGCGGTACACTCCTCCGGTGAGAACTTTATCAATGATGAAGGGACCCTCCCACTTAGGTTTGAGCTTGTCCTTCTTCTTCTCCGGTAGGTGTAGAACGAGTTCGCCAATGTTATAATTCTTGGCCCGCACTTCTCTGCTTTGATACCTTCGAGCCTGCTGCTGATAGAATGCGGAACGGGCTTTTGCGATGTCGCGCTCCTCCTCCAGGGCATCTAAGATGTCCTACCAATCTAGCTCGGCTTCCTTCTCTTCGTACATGCGCACACGAGGTGAGTCATGGATTATGTCGCAGGGTAGTACTGCTTCTGCGCCGTACACCATAAAAAATGGTGTGTATCCGGTGGTGCGATTCGGCGTGGTCCGCAACCCCCAGAGTATGGATTCGAGCTCCTCAACCCAGTGCGTGTCTGATTCTTTCAAGGATCGCACTAGTCTGGGTTAGATGTCGCTCACGATGAGACCATTTGCATGTTCGACCTGGCCGTTTGTTTGGGGATGATAGACGGAGGTGTAATCGAGCTTAATGCCCATGTTGCCGCACCAAGTATTCACTTCATTGGCTATGAAGTTTGAGCCATTGTCAGTGATTATGCTGTGAGGGACACCGTAACGGTGTACAACCCCTGATATGAAGTCTATCACTGGTCCGGATTCGTTCGTTTTAACTGGTTTGGCTTCTATCCATTTGGTGAACTTGTCCACCATGACCAATAAGTATTTTTTCTTATGGCTTCCCCCTTTAAGAGGTCCGACCATATCCAGCCCCCAGACCGCGAAGGGCCAAGTTATGGGGATTGTTTGGAGAGCGGTAGGGGGCATATGGCTCTGATTGGCGAATAGCTGGCAACCTACGCAATGTTGGACAAGGTCCTGTGCATCTGCTCGGGCTGTCGGCCAATAAAAACCTGTATGGAAGGCTTTGCTGACAAGTGCCCGAGCCGCAGCGTGGTGCCCGTCAAGTCCGGCATGGATTTCAGCCAAGAGCTGCCGCCCTTCCTCTTTGGAGATGCATCTTTGGAGCACTCCGGTGGCACTTTTCTTATAGAGCTCTCCCTCATGGACTTTGTAGGCCTTGGAACGCCGCACAATACAACGTGCTTCATTTTGGTCCTCGGGGAGCTCCAGCCTGTTTAGGTAGGCCAAGAAGGGCTCGGTCCACGGGGCAATTACAACCATGATTTCGTGGTCCGAAGTTGTTATTTCGGTGGCGGAGCCCCCGATTACGTCAGATGGTTCGGAATCTGGGGTTGTATTTGGAGACGTACTGGTGTTGCCGGACTCCCCTTCCCATACCACGGATGGCTTGAACAGCCTTTCCAAGAATATATTAGGTGGTACGGGGTCGCGTTTAGCGCTGATGCGGGCGAGGATATCCGCCGCTTGATTGTTTTCTCGGGCCACATGGTGGAATTCGAGCCCCTTGAACCGAGCTGACATTTTGAGGACGACATTACGGTAGGCCGCCATTTTCGGATCCTTGGCATCAAAATCTCCGTTTATTTGTGATATTGCGTGGTTTGAGTCCGCGCACACTTCTAGGCGTTGAATGCCCATAGAGACTGCCATCCGAAGACCATGCAACAGAGCCTCGTATTCGGCTGCGTTGTTGGAGTCTATGTATAATATTTGGAGTACATATTGGACCGTGTCTCTGGTGGGGGATGTCAGGACTACACCCTGCTCCCAATCCGGTCAGCATTTTAGAGCCGTCGAAGTGCATGATCCAATTGGAGTACGTGTCGTACTCTTTAGGGTGTTCGGCTTCTGTCCATTCGGCGACAAAGTCAGCCAATACTTGCGACTTAATGGTCCGTCGTGGTTTGTAAGTTATGTCAAATGGAAGGAGCTCGATAGCCCATTTAGCAATCCGTCCCGTGGCATCGCAGTTGTTTATTATGTCGTTGAGTGGCACTTCGGAGGCCACCGTAATCGAACACTCGTGAAAGTAGTGTCGTAGCTTCCGGGATGCCATGAAGACCGTGTGTGCTATCTTTCGATAGTGTGGGTATCAGGATTTTCATGGAGTAAGGACAGTGGACACGTAATATACCGGCTTTTGGAGCGGGAACTTGTATCCGTCTATTTCTCATTCGACGACGAGCACTGCGCTTACAACCTGATGTGTTGCAGCTATGTACAATAGCTTAGGTTCGCCAGTATTTGGCATGGTCAGGACTGGATTGCTGGCCAATAGGGTCTTTATTTCATCCAGTCCGGCCGCGGCCGCATCCGTCCACACGAAGTGTTTGGTGCGTCGAAGAAGGCGGTAAAGAGGTAGTGCATTTTCTCCTAATCGGGAGATAAAGCGGCTTAAGGCAGCCACACATCCAGCTAGTTTCTGGATATGCTTGAGGTCTGTTGGGATAGCCAACTGCGACAGAGCTCGGATTTTTGCCGGATTTGCTTCGATTCCTCTATTGGAAACGATGAAGCCGGGCAACTTCCCGGAGGGTACGCCAAAAACACATTTTTCCGGGTTGAGCTTGATGTTGTATGTTCGGAGGTTGTCGAACGTGAGTCTCAAGTCATCTATTAAAGTTTCGACGTGTCTTGTTTTTATGACCACGTCGTCCACGTATGCCTCCACTGTTTTGCCGATTTGCTTCTCCCACTACTAGGGAAAACCCTAGTAGTAGCGCGGGTTTTGAGGCTAGCAGCAGCGCGGGTGGCCGCGCTACTAATAAGGCGCTACAGCTAACTCATAGTAGTAGCGCGGCCCTAACCCGCGCTACTACTGTTGACGATATCAGCAGCGCTTTTTGTGAACGCGCTACTATTAACTAGCTATAGCGATTTCGCCATCCCTCTCTAATGCTATATCTTTCATCATTTTCCCATTACCCCTTCCTCTTTCAGTTCTCCTTTCAGATACTAGATACTAGATACTGCTAGTAGATATCAAATTCATAAACCATTACTAGGTAGTACTCCCTTCGTTCCAAATTACTCGTCGTGGTTTTAGTTCAAACCACGACTAGTAATTTGGAACGAAGGGAGTACTAGATAACAATTTCATGCATAGTCAACATGCATCCTCAAGCAGTACAAGGTCATATCAACGGCCATCATCATATGTAGTTCTAGATGATATAGCCACACACACATATGTAGTTCTAGATGATATAGCCACACACACATATGTAGTTCTAGATGGTATCGAAGACAATCATCATCCTCAAGCCTGGGCGGTTGGTGTTCCTGATAGTAATTAGGATGGCCTGTCCAACACGAAGATTCTTGCCATCGAGGAATTTCTTCCACCCAACCGAGTTTAAGTGTGTGCAACCCTCCGTGTCCACGCGGTAAGTAGAGGTTGTGACGGAGCCCCTTGCAGTAAGGCGTAGTCCAGCTGAGCCTTCTTCATCAGGCTCGATACCATAACTCACAGATATGCTCTTTTCCAATTTCTGAATAAGAAAAACATATCAATTAATAAATAGCCTCACAAATAAGTACATATGGATTATCTACACTATTAATAGTTTCCTTAGATTCTACACTAATAAGCATGTGATCGAACTCTACACTAAAACATATCATCGACTAGATTCCACACAACATACCATATCATTGGACTGTACACTAAGTAATTCACACTAAAACATATCATCGACTAGATTCCACACAACATACCATATCATTGGACTGTACACTAAAACATATCATCGACTAGATTCCACACAACATACCATATCATTGGACTGTACACTAAGTAATTCACACTATTAATTTGCATTTGTAAGTATAACATACCATATCATGTCGATCAACCATGGTATTTGTCAAGCGGGTCACGAATGGCACCCCGACGAAGTCAGCACATGGCGGAATTATGTCCCACAGGTTGGACACCTCCTCCTCACTCAGCCTTGTTCTTTGAGCTACGATGGCTTCATGAAGTGGGTCCTCATCATCTTCATCGAGTGGGTCCTCATTATCTTCATCATCTTCATCATCTTCGTCATCTTCATCATCTTCCACCAGGTTGAGATAAATGACAGCTAGCTTGGGTCTTTCTGCTCAGAAGTTGAAGCTGATCAACTCACCACCGTAAGATGCATGCGAGCGATGAAACGGTCCCATCCATCTCCTCCAATCTGCGACATATTGTGTCCTTTCTCGACCTCCATAGTGTACGGCCCCCAGGAGCCTCAAATGTCACAGTGTCTCCTGTCAGCTTGTTGTATTTCAACCTCACATTGCATGGGACGATCTGTGTAAAATAAGCAAAATGACACAATGCAGTAATGCCAACACTAAAAATAAAATAGTTATTACATTTCATCTAATTTCTTACCGCCGCATGACGAAAACTCGGCTGGAAGTAGATGCCGAACAGCTTGCCAGTTGCAAGGCTGCTGGCGCATCTTGACTTGCACAGTCGACATAGTGGTGGTGGTGGTGGCGCCATTCTTCCTAAAGCAATATGAGCAAAGGATTAACGATCAACTAAATCAAAATTTTCTAAGTGAACTAAATCAACTAGCCTACTAAATCAACTAAATCATATCAACCAAATCAAAATGTTGCATATGAACTAGCCTATTAAATCAACTAAATCAAAATGTTCTAAGTCAACTAAATCAACTAGCCTACTAAATCAACTAAATCAAAATGTTCTAAGTTAACTAAATCAACTAACCTACTGAATCAACTAAATCAAAATGTTCTAAATCAACTAAATCAACTAGCCTAATGTCAGGACCCCGATTCCAAGTCACATCGACCTAGCCGGTAACACCTCATATCACTTTGCGGCCTCACGCACGGTATTCCCACGGGTGTCGCCTTACCATGGCCCGGGACCGTTTGCGCCTTTTGGCTCACGTATATGATAGTGTCGCTAGCATCCATATGACAAAGAACCCGGGCCGACATGGCTAGTCGTGAACCCAAAGCGGCGCTAACCCATGGGGATAGACATACATGAATCACATCGAGCATGTCGGTCATCAACGTATGAATTCGGGCTGTAGCACTGGGCTAACAGGACTCCGGTATCCCGGGCTATAGCAGGCTAGGCAGGACTCCGAATATCACCGCGTGACATTTCCCCGAAGGGACAGACATAGGAACGAAGTGAAACACATGCCGGCCAGTCAAGTGTCCAAGCAGTAGTGCTGGGCTAGCAGGACTCCGGTGAACCGGGCTGTAGCGGACTACTATCTCTTAGAAGCACGAGACTACATTTCCCCATATGAGAGGCTGCCAAGGATAAACAACTAGTTTGTCGGATCCCACTCATACCAAGCATTTCAATCATACACGCAATATGCCCGATATGAGTACATACAACAAGGCATCACAACAAAACTCTACAACTCAAAGTACTTTATTTAAGAGGCTCCGAGGAGCCATACATAACATATCCATACAGATAGGGGTCACATGACCCAACACTCAAGTCATACAAACATACAAGCACATGCGGAAGCAAACTAGTCTGAGTACAGACTCTAAAAAGAAAGAAAGCTTGTCGAAGCCCTTCTATCTACAGCGGCCCTTCACAAGCCTTGGATCACCACCTGGGTGGCTAGTTCACTCGTCGATGTCAAGGTCTACATA
>LR880969.1:690649721-690673847 GCA_904067115.1 Aegilops sharonensis
GCCAAAGATGGCGGTTGAGGCAGATTTACATTCCTAGCTGCGCTGGCTTCTCCCTGCTCCGGAGCAGCAGGATTGTTGCGGGTGTTGACCATCCTAGGAAACAAAACAACGGTTTAAACCAGGATGGCAGAATTTAGCAAGGAAGTGCGGAATGTAATGGATAACACAGAATGCAGAGATGTTCATCCGTATGACATGGTAATATAAAACTGCCATATATATACCAACGGTCATACACACCATTCATAATTTAGTACAAGCCCGACGGAGTACAACTATAGTGAAAGGCGTTACATCTCATCGGAAGCATTCCAAACTCCTATACATTATTTTTCTACACTTCCGGAATGATACACACTAAGTCATATTCCACAAGTCACGCAGGACGGTGGAAATACAACTATTACAATACTAGGGAAACTACTACTAACTCAGACAGCTCCGTAGTAGTCCTCATAGAAGTCACCACCCAAGCCTGGAAGTGGAACATGATCATCCGGAAACAGACGATCCTGTGGAGCTTGTGGACCATAGGGACTCGGATGTGGCCGTGGTCCAACAAACGGTGGCAGACGAGGTCCACGAGGAGGAGTGATGCCTCCCACCTCACGCCACTCCATAAAGTCTGGCAGACCAGCCCGCACAGGGTACAAGTCCCTCATGTCCATGTATCCGGCTTGCACGGCAGGTGCAAACCGAGTCAGAGTGGCCCAGTGATCAGAACGGGCATTAAAGAGCTCCATACGCAAGGCCCGGTTTTCACGGTCCTTGTCTTCCAGCATCTCCGTAGTGGTGCGGAGGAGTGAGTCCTCATGGGTTGCATCACTGTACATACCCTGAAGGTAACCATGCGCCCCAGGGAGGGATGCTGGCATGTAGCGGAAATCGGTGTTGCATAGCAAGGCAGTTCTGGCTCGAATAATAGTCATCATTGAGTAGGCTGCATCTTGCACGGACATCCCAATAGTGATCCCAAGTCCATAAGAACAGTGGAGCAGTTCAGTAGCTCCGGGATAAGATGGATATATCCTGACCGTGCACAGATATTGGCTTTGATTAAAATCTCTAAACTGCTCCTCGACGGTATATTCAGGATACCATCGGTAACCGGTCTCGACCATCACCCGAACCAACATTGCCGTGTGACCACACACATCAATGCAACGGGTCAGACGAACCACTTGGTTCTGGGGACGGGTGGCCATCTGAAAGCACAGCCACAATGCAAAGACATTAGAATTTCTAGGGAAAATCGGGCAGCATAACATCTGTAAATGCTCAAAAACAGATTTGAGACATTCAAAATCAGATTGCAAAGCCACTCAACAACATCATATCAAGGTTCTGGTTCAACTGATAGCATACTAAAAAGTAGTAGAAACTGAACTGAGGCTGTAACCAACAATCCTATAAGTTACTACGGATTAGTAACACGTGAACCTGATAGAGAGAAGAGAGCCTAGTCCTATACCCACGTAGAATGAGAAGAGGATGACTCAGATCAGAGGGCATAAGGTAAAGGAGTAAAAAGAGCCTTACGTTCCCTCCCACAATCAATTCCCCTACATATAACTAAAGCATTTATAGACTCAACATCGACCAGTTTGGCTTAGCGAACCTACAGGCAGCCCTGCTCTGATGCCAACGCTGTCAGGACCCCGATTCCAAGTCACATCGACCTAGCCGGTAACACCTCATATCACTTTGCGGCCTCACGCACGGTATTCCCACGGGTGTCGCCTTACCATGGCCCGGGACCGTTTGCGCCTTTTGGCTCACGTATATTGTCGTGGATTTGTCACGGCAGATGTCCTTAATGTCAGGACTTAGTCGCGAGGCCAACGCATCTATGTGGTAGCTTGAGAGGGGTTGAGCGGAATCGAGAGACGCAACACAAGACAAGGATTTAGACAGCTTCGGGCCCCGGGAAACATCATCCGGTAACAACCCTACATGCTGTTTGAGGCTAGGTCTCATTATCATCACGAGGGAGTCGCCGTAAACCGGCTCTCCTCTTTGTGTCTAGCCCTAAGATTGTTTCTTCTTGCTTGTCGCCTCCTCTTTTTGGGGAGCCCTGCCCCTCCTTATATAAGTTGAAGGGGCGGGTTACATGTAGAGTCCTACTAGGATTAGGACAAACCTATCTCTAATACAAACGGGATACAAGTCCAGGTCTTAACTCCTTGTAAGACAAATATTCCTTATGCCTTTCCTTATAAGCCGGCCCACCGTAGTTTGAACCGGCCCTCATGAACCGCCAGTCGGGCAACCGGGTCTTGTCGCTCCTCTGACCCGCCTGCTAGATTACCAATGAACCGTAAACCGCCAGGTCGCAAGTGAACCGCCAAGTGCCAGCGGGTTCTTCAGGTAAACCGCCAAGTCCGGCCGGGTTATACTTCCGGCCGGTTTACGCCACGGGGTATATCCCCGACATTAGCCCCCAGTTTAATTTGGATTTATTCATGTTAAACTGATCCTGTGAAATAAACACAAGAACAAACTTGACAGATTATGCTCCGGGTTAAGAATTCTTGTAAACCGGCATCTGATCATCCTTAAATCCTTGTCATTTCCTCCTTCTAGAAAATCCGGTTTAATAGGCCAGCTTCATAATCAACTTGCTGACATTGGTTTCTCATAGAAAATATATTGTGAAGAATAACTCCTTTGATTCAGCTCCCAATGCTTAAAAACAATATTGGTCCTTGAAATACTCATCCGATCTTCAGCCGGTTTAAGGACGTAGAACTTGCCGGTTTATCATTGCCAAGATCACCGGTTTATAAATATTGATGGCACCGGGTCATACTTGTAGTTAACATCCAGCTTGAAAATATACCTCTTATATACCTATCACTTGTAGCCCCCAAGTCTTTAAGAAGGTAGCATAGCAACATCTTAAGACTTGTTTCAATATAAATATCACCATCTTGAAGAAATCCAAGTTGTTCATCTCAATCACTAGTCAGAATTGAGTATTCCACATATGTAGCCCCCAAGTGCCGGGTTGTCATGCTTGCAGCAACCTGGAACTTGTAATTGCCTGATGCTCATAAAAACTTCAACCAGTGTAGCCCCCAAGGGTCGGGTCATTATGCAATAATGAGCAGGGACTTTGTAAATATAATCATGTAGATTTGAGCAATGATGTATAGCCCCCAAGGGCCGGCTTAGCAAGATAATATTGAGCTGGGACTTGATATATACTTCAGTGAAAATAACATCATATGATATAACCCCCATCATGGGGCTTGAATCCACGTCCACAAGGTTAAGAGCATTGTGCTTTACCAACTGAGCAGTGGACCCTTTAGTATAATGGATAAAAAGGTTTGTACCTTGAATTGTTGACAGGAACAATTGGTAGCCCCCAAGGGCCGGCTCATTATAATATGATGAGTCGGGTCTTTAATAATATGAGCAAAAAATTACATTGCATTAGCCCCCAAGTGTCATGGTGCATGCTTGCAGCGACATGATACTTGCATATTTGATATAATCTCAACTTAACTAATGTAGCCCCCAAGTGCCGGGTCGTAAGCCTGCAGCGACTCGGGACTATTCCCTCCATTGTAGAATAAATCATATCCATTGATAAAATAATAGCCATTGCGCTGAAGCGACTTTGAAAACCTCAATCATAATATTGGTTATTGATAACCGTAATAAAAATCCAGCCATGTTGGCTATTAAAGATTTGAATAATATACCCAATGATTTATAAGCGCATGATTCCAATGGCGCAATCCAAATATATACTGGCGACTTATAGTCAAAAGCCAGGCCGGTTTAATAAACACCGGACAATTTCTCATCATATACTAGTGACTTATCGTTTTAAAGCCAGGCCGGTTTAATAAACACCGGTGATTTATAATCATGCTTTATTCAACCTGTTTCTGCATACAACAAGTTTAAAGTGTCCTTGCGGTTTACCGCCGGACGGGTCATAATGCCCAACATATAACCTGGGTTGATAACCAAGGCTGCACTTAAGAATAATCAAATATGAAATATATCATACCTGTGACATTGAATCACATCGTTGGTTTACCAACTTTTTGTAGTAACGGTGATGACCCCAATCTTGAGTAATGATAACTCCTTTCATACTGTGTCGGTTTACGATGAAACCGTACCGGGTTGTAATAACCACCGGTTTAACCATATATAATACTGGCGACTCGTAGTCAAACCAGACCGGGCTGATAGTCTCCGGATTACGATTTGATCATGTACTGACAACTTGTAACTGAAAGTCAAGCCGGGTTAATGAATACCGGTTTACTCCATAATAAGATGGTAACATAAAATCAAACCGGGCAGATAGTCTCCGGATTAGGATTTGACCGTGTTCCGCCAATTTGTAATTGACAGTTTGAACCGGATTAATAATGTCGGTTTTAAAAAACGCAACAAAAAGTAAATAACAGCTATGAAAAGAATATGGAAGCAAAGGCAATGATAAGACTGTTTGCAAAAAAGGGGCTTTACTGAGCCGATCAGATGGTGTTACCATGGTCGGACACGACCAAGCTCCCAATAAGGTGTAGCTATGGTTCAAGTCCGCCAGGTCCCCAACTGAAATCGTGGCATTATGCCGATCAAGTGGCGTGGCAATGGTTCGGGTTCGACCAAGCCCCCAAGTGACTCTATGGCCTTAGGCCGATCAAGAGGCGTGACTGGTTCAGACTTGACCATGTCCCCAAGTGATCTGGTGGCTTTCGCCTATCAAAAGGTGTTGCATTGGTTCGGACACGACCAAGCCCCTAAGTGATGTTGTGGCACTAGGCCGATTAAGAGGTGTGACTATGGTTCAAACATGACCAAGCCCCCAAGTGATCAATGATAAGCCAATAAGGCATGATACCCATGTTTGAACCGCGCATCATGGCAGCAGGCCCTCTTTGGCACCTTTTAACTTATTGTAAGAGATAAATCCTTCTTGAACCGGGATTTTGAACCGGATTTGAGAGCTTTAAAGCTTTGTGGAAGATATCTTCCCCCTGAACCGGATTTTAAACCGGAATCTCTCTTTTTAAGCCGGAAATTTTCTGACGGCCTTTAAATTTGCACCAATATGGCGGTTTAGGGTCCTGCATTAGACAACTTTGCAGGCCAAAGTAATTGCTCTTTTAAAGAAGGCAATATACAATATAAAATATATTGGATGGATTTCACCTGATATATCATGCCAGGGGTTATTCACCGTGGAGTTGATGATCACCATGGTAAAGCTGAAATTAATGACGGCCGAGTCGGCCGCGGCATTGTAAACCGGCGCGGTCGCGAGAGACAGCAATGGCGTTATAAACCGGTGAGGACGCGTGAACTGGCCGCGAGGGCGGACGGGCGAGTCGTCCGGCGCGTTGATGTAAACCGGACTGCAGTATGCGTGTCCGTGAATGGCATAAAAATTGTCCTGTGTAAAAATATTAGAGGACAGAGTAATTGTTCCTTGATAAAAAAACAATAATTGTTTAATACATAAACTTGGATGAATATCACCTGATTTGTTTGGACGGCGGATGATCCGTTTATCGCGAGAGAGGTGACTCGGGTAGACCGGCGACTCAATATAGTTCCGGCAGCTCAGGCAGACCGGCAACTTAATATAGTTCCGGCGGCTCAAGCAGACCGGCAACTCAATATAACCCCGGCGGCTCAAAGCGGCAAGGGCGGCTCAACACGGCTCCGGCGGGTTGATGTAAATTAAGCTGCACGGGCGGCGACTTGCTCACACCTGTTCCATCAGTAAGCGGGCACGGACGCCGGCACGTGATGGTGCTGACGTACACTTCATAGGCACAACATGGCACCACCTTAGCTGCACATAAAAATATACAGACCCAAGTAATTGTTCTTGGATAAATATGTATTAAGAAATAGGTAGAACAAATAGCACCTGGTATTTTTGTCAGATAAACGCGGACACTTATGCTGGACAATGCTTGGTGCGCGTCCTGATTTTTCCAATGTACGTGGTACTAATGGTCGTCATGTAGTACTCTTGTGAGAAGGACTATTAGTAGTGGACTTTGGATTTTCTCCTCCACGTGAGCTAATAGCACCTGATTAAGGCTCGGTTAACCCGGCTATCATGGATACTTCTGTCATTATATTCCCCTGTGTATCACATAAGGAAAAAAGGGATTTGTGGTCATTGTTGATTGTTCGTCACGTAGTGTCCGGGCCTGCAGCTTTTGACAGCATGCTGCTGCCCCACATGGCCTTCTTTGCAAGTTTTGTCTTAGCACGTGCGGCTGTGCAGATCGGAGACCGCCCAACCTCAGGTAGCAGATCCCTGGCTGCCGCTAATCGCGGCAGCGGTGATTATTCTTTTTCAAGCTTCTGGTTCTGATGGATTGCACCTGCACGTGTGCGCGCCGAACAGGGCTAGCCAGCGCAGTTCTCGGTGCCGCCACAACCACGTATTCGTAGGTACTTGTACAACTGCGGGTGAAAAATTTCCTAGGACTTGATCCGGCAGTAGCCCTTGATTTCTGATTATTGACAACGTGATTAAGAGTCTGTAGATTGGAAAAATCCCCCATTGAGCTTTCTTCCCTCACACTTACGACCGTGCATACAGCAACTGCGGTGGCAGAGCGAAAAAGGAGTCGGGCGGCTTAGCGGCCGGAGGAGCATAGGCAAACGGCGGACCAGCGGTGCTTGAGGCGGTCAACTTGCGAAACGGCTTAGAACCGGCTCGAGGCGCGAGACAACGGCGGCGGCCAAACGGCGCGGGGCGGAACTGTAGCCGCGGGCTGAACGAAGTGCGGAGACCAGGCAACTCGAGCAAGGATCTCAGCTCGGACAGACGGGTTTGTCACTGTCCCCAGGAGAGGCCATGTGTGAGGGCGACGACGGCTTGCAGCAATAGCAAGGTGGCAGGGCCGCGCTTGAGACAGAGGTGCAAGGCCACAGCTGAGGCGGACGCGAGGCCGGACGGTTCGACGCCGGCCACGGCGGCTCGACGCGGCGGGGAAGGCCGCGATGACGGCAACCACTGTGGGTCCCCCGGCAACCCGGAGTGAGGGCGAGGCGGCGATGGCGAGTAAGGCCGCGCGTGCCCAAGCGGGCGGCGGGGCGAGGCTGCGCCGACGAGATGGGCGGAGGTCCAGTCCGTGACTTCCCATCGTTGAATCCTCCTGGAACACGAATCTGGACCACCCTTTTTTTTCTTTTGAGGTTTGGCCACGTGACCAGCTGCTTTGGCCGGTAGATGATTTTTTACCTCCTTCTTTTTTTTCTTTCTATCGGGACTTGCTTCCCTTGTAGGACTCTGACTTCCTTTTATTGCATGTACTCATCAATGCAGAGTTTGCCCAGGAGCCGATCGAGTTGGAACGATACGGACAACCAAAAAAACAATGGAGACAACCGACCCTGACAACGATGATTCTGTTGATCTCGACTCCGGGTGATTCAAATCTCTGAACGCTCGCCGGAAAAATCCCATACCTCCAGTAGATACGAACATACAAGCCATCCGGTGCGGCGATGGAGCCACTGTTATTTGGACTGAATTCCAGTGAAGTCCCAAGGTTGTCCATAACGGGTTATCGTGCATGATTTTCCCGTGCTAGTTCTTCTTCATCGGACCAATCGCGAGCTTCTCGATCCCTGAGAAAAAACCCTCTAAGAACTCAACACCACCGTGCGCGAGCCCCACGGTGGGCGCCAACTGTCGTGGATTTGTCACGGCAGATGTCCTTAATGTCAGGACTTAGTCGCGAGGCCAACGCATCTATGTGGTAGCTTGAGAGGGGTTGAGCGGAATCGAGAGACGCAACACAAGACAAGGATTTAGACAGCTTCGGGCCCCGGGAAACATCATCCGGTAACAACCCTACATGCTGTTTGAGGCTAGGTCTCATTATCATTACGAGGGAGTCGCCGTAAACCGGCTCTCCTCTTTGTGTCTAGCCCTAAGATTGTTTCTTCTTGCTTGTCGCCTCCTCTTTTTGGGGAGCCCTGCCCCTCCTTATATAAGTTGAAGGGGCGGGTTACATGTAGAGTCCTACTAGGATTAGGACAAACCTATCTCTAATACAAATCGGATACAAGTCCAGGTCTTAACTCCTTGTAAGACAAATATTCCTTATGTCTTTCCTTATAAACCGGCCCACCGTAGTTTGAACCGACCCTCATGAACCGCCAGTCGGGCCACCGGGTCTTGTCGCTCCTCTGACCCGCCTGCTAGATTACCAATGAACCGTAAACCGCCAGGTCGCAAGTGAACCGCCAAGTGCCAGCGGGTTCTTCAGGTAAACCGCCAAGTCCGGCCGGGTTATACTTCCGGCCGGTTTACGCCACGGGGTATATCCCTGACATATATGATAGTGTCGCTAGCATCCATATGACAAAGAACCCGGGCCGACATGGCTAGTCGTGAACCCAAAGCGGCGCTAACCCATGGGGACAGACATACATGAATCACATCGAGCATGTCGGTCATCAACGTATGAATTCGGGCTGTAGCACTGGGCTAACAGGACTCCGGTATCCCGGGCTGTAGCAGGCTAGGCAGGACTCCGAATATCACCGCGTGACATTTCCCCGAAGGGACTGACATAGGAACGAAGTGAAACACATGCCGGCTAGTCAAGTGTCCAAGCAGTAGTGCTGGGCTAGCAGGACTCCGGTGAACCGGGCTGTAGCGGACTACTATCGCTTAGAAGCACGAGACTACATTTCCCCATATGAGAGGCTGCCAAGGATAAACAACTAGTTTGTCGGATCCCACTCATACCAAGCATTTCAATCATACACGCAATATGCCTGATATGAGTACATACAACAAGGCATCACAACAAAACTCTACAACTCAAAGTACTTTGTTTAAGAGGCTCCGAGGAGCCATACATAACATATCCATACAGATAGGGGTCACATGACCCAACACTCAAGTCATACAAACATACAAGCACATGCGGAAGCAAACTAGTCTGAGTACAGACTCTAAAAAGAAAGAAAGCTTGTCGAAGCCCTTCTATCTACAGCGGCCCTTCACAAGCCTTGGATCACCACCTGGGTGGCTAGTTCACTCGTCGATGTCAAGGTCTACATAAAACCCATCGGAGGGGGCAGTGTTGTCGTCTGAAAAACATTAATTAAGCAAACATGAGTACGGAGGTACTCAGCAAGTCTTACCACAGAATCCTATCATACATGCACATTCTCAAGAAGGTGGTGGAGTTATTTGCAGCAAGCCAGCTTTGACTCTTGGCTAAGCTATCCTACGTGACACCACTTGAAAAGCATTTGTCGTACACGAGTCCACTAATCACCATCACAATACTCCACCGTGGATCCTCTCTCGTCAACCACGAGAGGGCCATCCGCGGCACTCACACTTTTCTTGAGGCTTTTAGTAGTATCCATTTACTTGTCTATGAACTGTTATAGGTAACCCAGAAGTCCTTCTACGTGGACGCGGCTATTCGAATAGATCATATTAACCCTGCAGGGGTGTACTTCTTCACACACGCTCTCACCACTTACCGCCGTTTACACGACATGTACTCGGCAACCTTCAAGCGGAAGCCCAACGTGGGTGTCGGCCACAGCCTACCTAAACACTCAAGTCCCTAGTCCAGGTTTATCGCCTATTCAGGTTCCATCCGCAGGGAGTCCGGCCGAGGTTTCCCATACAGCCCCGAACGATGTGTGCAGGGTTCCCGAAATACCAAACGGGCATTCGGTACACCGGGCCACGTGCCTACCGCAACACAACCCACCCCTAAGGTCAGCGTTGCATGCGGCCCCCAGCATGCTACAAACACCAGAAACTACTTGCAACTCCCGGACTGAGAACAAGGGTGGTTAAGAAGCCGAGAGGGTCCATTGGTTTCGGGCCCAATGCGTGGTAGTAACTGTTTCATGGATCACAAACACAGAACTCAGTTCTTAGGGACGGCTTCAATGAAACAACCCACCATGTACTCCTACATGGCCTCTCATCGATACCTTTACCAAAACGTGTTCAACACTTTCACTCTTGAACCGACACAACCTTTCACTCCAGTTCATCATCCCGATGAGCCAGACCTGACACAACTCTAAGCATAGCAAGCATAGCATGGTAGGAATCACAAACATGGCTCAATCAACTCCTACACATACTAGTGGGTTTCATCTAGTTACTGTGGCAATGACAGGTCATGCAAAGGAAGTGGGTTCAGCTACCGCAGCGCACAACAGTTTGAATCGCGTTGTCTTAATGCAGTAAACAAGAGCAGAAGCGAGAACATGGGTTTGTATCGGAATGATCAATGGGTTGCTTGCCTGATGTAGTGGTGGTAGGATACTGCCCTTCAGACGGATATTCGGGATTATCCCCGGAGGCAGAACCTATCACGAAAGACATACCGAAAATAAACACACATGGCAATATGCAACAATATGATGCATGCTATGACATGGCAATATGGATGTGTGTTGGCCTAATGCAAGCTGAAACAAAAAGGGATGAATTCATTTGAATCAAAGATTCAAATGTTAGCTCATTTAAAATAGCCCTAAAGGTGCATTATCTTAATCTGCTTAAACAGCAAGGTTAACTTGTTCTATCATGCATGAAACCTGTACCAATGGATAGAATGGATTTTTCTGATCATTTTTCATATATAACTCTTTGCATTTGGAGTTACAGATTAATTTCTATGAATATTTGAAGTTTGAACTATATTCTGGAATTTCCTATAACAGAATAATTGCAGTAATTTATTTACTGCGTCAGCAATGCGTCAGGGTGATGTCATAGTCAACGGGGACGTCCAGGTCAAACCTGACTGGTGGTCCCGTATGTCAGTGCAATTAGTTTAACTAAATATTAATTAAAACTAATCCTAGTTAGTTAACAGGGCTGGGCCCCCCCTGTCATTGACCCAGGAGAGTCAACCAGGGCCCACCCGTGGTCAAAGTCAGCGCTAGCTACACCGGCGTTTAGCCGGCGGCGAGCCAGACGCGGCGGCGGAAGTGGTTTTGGTCATTTCGGCAACCAAACGAGCCGCGGAGGGCATCTAGGTGGAGCTGGGAACAAGCCGCAGCTTTTGGTGGAGTTAGTTGAGCTCGGGGCGGCCGGAAACGGCGCCGGCGACGACCTAGGCGGCCGCCGGAGTTCGGGTGAAGGCGAACTCGAGCTACGGTGTGTGGTGAGGTGCGTGGAGTAGTGGGTTAGACCCTACGTGATGTGGTGAGTGCGTTAGACACCGAGGGGTGGCCGGTGGATGGCCGGGAGCACGTCGGCGACGAGCTCCGCTTCTGTGGTTATGTTTTTTCCTACTTAGGTTCACATGTACATGCCATCTTTTTTGCTTTCAGTGGTTATGTTTCTTCTAGACTGTTGTGTGTGATCCGCTTGCTTTTCCCATTATGAAACATTTTTGGTTATGAGTGAAATAGTTTCCGTCTGGTGAAATAAGTTTACACATAGTAGTTTTGCTAGTGGTGCTTGCCTCGGTGTTTGGTTTTGCTTGAGCATGGATGCGAATGGCTGAAAGCAGGAGTGGCGACACATATTAGTTCATTATGTATACAAAAATAAACTGTAAAACTAATCTGACAAAGGTATGCATCGACAAAATTCGGGTAAGGTTTGGTTCCCTACCTATGAAGAGAAGCACCCAAGATAATTGGTAAGAAAAAGTTGGTCTTCCATTAGTCCGCAAGTTAGCAATTGAGTTTAAATATGGGAAGTTTCTTGGTGTCCTTTTATTTCTTTAAAATATGTATTTGTGATTGAAAATATTTTTTGGTTGGGCTAAAATGATTTGTGCTCCTCCTACTTGCATAGTTGCAGTGAGCGTGGCCTCTTGCCCGTGCCGGCCGGACTGATAGACACCTTGATAGAACTTGCTATGCCGATCACCTCTATTATCTTTCATGAGGGAATCAAGCGCTCGATGTGCTCGCGGGACCAGCCTGCGGTATCTTCGCCTTTTAGATTTTGACAGCTCTTGGATTGTGCTAATACAGGTACATCAAAGTTATCTAATTTCATGCAGTTTTATTATGTGTATTGTAATTGTGTGGTATTCCTAAATGGTGATGACTAAATGCATTGTTTTGATTTACCCAAGTGTGGCCTTTTCCATTTATGGAGGTCAATGTTCTTTTGATACTTATCTGCATTGCCAGTAATTTTCATGTCACGCCCAATATGCGCCCCTATCCTAAAGGAACTTGAAGGTCCCACCAAGGATAGAAGCGCATATCGAAGATGCTTTTGCAAGGTGGATATCATTATATCAACATTACATAATAGATGGGAATACATAAAAGGCATACAAATGCCACAAGAATACATCAATACATCATCCATAAGATCAACATCCGACTACGGATGTAACACAAACAGAAGCTCAAACAACATCCACCCTGCTAGCCCAGGCTGCCGACCTGGAACCTATCCCCTGATCGAAGAAGAAGCAGAAGAACTCCAAAACAAGTAACATCGCTCTCGCGTCAAGATCATCGCATAACCTGTACCTGCAACTGTTGTTGTAGTAATCTGTGAGCCACGAGGACTCAGCAATCCCATTACAATGGGTATCAAGACTAGCAAAGCTTAATGGGTAAGGAAGGGGTAAAGTGGTGAGGTTGCAGCAGCGGCTAAGCAAAGTATGGTGGCTAACTTACGAAAACAAAGAGCAAGAAGAGGAGCTTAACAAGCGGTCGTCTAGTAATGATCAACAAGTGATCTTGAACTCCTACTTACGTCAAACATAACCCCAAAACCGTGTTCACTTCTCGGAGTCCGCCAAAAAGAGACCATCACGGCTACACACACGGTTGATGCGTTTTAATTAAGTCAAGTGTCAAGTTCTCTACAACCGGATATTAACAAATTCCCATCTGCCACATAACCGCGGGCATGGCTCTCGAAAGTTTAAAACCCTGCAGGGCTGTCCCAACTTAGCCCATCACAAGCTCTTATGGTCAACGAAGGATATTCCTTCTCCCAGGAAGACCCGATCAGACTCAGAATACCGGTTACAAGACATATCGACAATGGTAAAACAAGACCAGCAAAGCCGCCCGAATGTGCCGACAAATCCCGATAGGAGATGCACATATCTCGTTCTCAGGGCACACCGGATTGTCCAAACTTCCGGTAGGCCAGCCCAGAGTTGCCCCTGGTGACCACCGGCGGCTGACAGGTTGGACCAACACTCACGACGAGCACTGGCCGGAGGGGGGGGGGGGTAAAAATAAGATGACCCTCGGGAGCCGACTCCCAAGGGAAAAAGGCTAGGTGAGGCAAATGTAAAACCAAGGTTGGGCCTCGCTGGAGGAGTTTTATTCAAAGCGAATTGTCAAGGGGGTCCCATAAATCACCCAACCGCGTAAGGAACGCAAAATCAAGGAACATAACACCGGTATGACGGAAACTAGGGCGGCAAGAGTGGAACAAAACACCAGGCATAAGACCGAGCCTTCCACCCTTTACCAAGTATATAGATGCATTAATTAAATAAGAGATATTGTGATATCCCAACATAATCCTGTCCATCATGGAGCAATCTTCAACTTCACCTGCAACTAGCAATGCTATAAGAGGGGCTGAGCAAATGCGGTAACATAGCCAAACAACGGTTTGCTAGGAAGGGTGAAAAGGTTAGAGGCTGACATGACAATTTGGGAGGCATGGTAAACAAGTGATAGGTAGCGCAGCATAGCGATAGAACGAGACAACTAGCATAGCAATGATAGTAGCGAGATCCAGGATAACGGTCATCTTGCCTGAAATCCGCAAGGAAGAAGAACGAGCCATGAAGAAGACAAACGGACATAGTCGAATGAATCCTCACAACTCCGGAACGAAACCGAAGCTAACGAGAGAAGCAAACAACATGGTAAACACACAAACATAATCATGGCATGATGCACAATCAAGTATGATGCATGTCCGGATTAATGAAGCATAGCATGGCAAAGTGCAACAAACAATACTACACTTTAAGTGGAGACCAATATGCAACGGGTTGCATATTGATGAAACACCACATTCGACTATTTAGTTCACTCTCGTTTATCCTACCCAACAAGTTTAAAGGTTCTTAACATGGCAAGAGGTGAAGCATAATAAAACTACCTATCTAGGCAATTTTAAATGAGGCTGGAAACAACAAACAACAATTCCGGAAAATCCCCATATGTCATTAAGCAATTTAATGCAACAATAATTTTAAGCATTTTAAATATTGTTATCATGATGCGGATGACATATGCAAGTTTTATGCAAATTTTATGAAAATGTTGACATGAGCATGTTATGAAGCCTTTGTCACCGTGGTGGAAAGAAAGGGTGCCACGACAACGAATTCGAAAATGATGCCACGGCAACATATCGATTCCGGTAGCTCATGGAGATACCGGTGCAAAAGGAAGTGTGACGTGAGCGAGTCATGCAAGATGGTGGGGTGCTCCCGGATGCCGGGTTCCCATGGGTCGACGGCATGGCAAACGAGGAGGAACGTGCAAGGATCAACTCGAACACGGTGCAAGCACGGGCATCTCATACAACACACATGCATTCCTTCGCGGGCGTCGTCTCGGGTTATACCTTCGAAGCGTCGAAAGAATTAGTGGTACTCACGGGTCATGGTGGAAGCAGTCGTTCACGTTTCGTAGTCGTACATGTCGGCGGTACTGAAAGTAGTGGTACACGGTGACAAGTAGTTGTACACGTTTTCGTAGATGTTCAGGTCGACGATAGTGGTACACGTTTTGTAGACAAACTTTGACAGAACATGGGTGTCGTGGTACTTGGCGATATCCGGGATGGTCTTGCGTCTTCGTGCGTGGAGATACGGTCCATGTAGTCGATGCATCCGAAGGGTACTTTTGAGCCCACGTAGCCGTACACGTCTCGTAGACGTCCGGTGCGTCCGTAGATGTACTTGGCGTGTCCCTGAAATGTCTTGTGGGTGGTCACGGCGACGGCAACAAGTCTTGGCGGACCATGAGGGAGTCAACAGGCCGGTGGTGCAGCGGGAAGCAGCCGGAGGTGCACGAAGGCAGCGAAGAAATGTGGTGCTCGTGGAACTGGTTGCGACCCATGTGGACGAGGAAGACGCGGTCAACGGGCGAAGCGGGACATGGCTCTGGTCATGGGGATGGCCGGCAGCAGGCAACCGCGGGAGGCCGAGGGCGGAGCAGCGCAAGGTCCGAGGCGAGACGGGGGAGCTCGGGGCGCGGCGGAGCTCCTGATGGTCGCCGGTGTGCGACGAGGAGACGCGGGAGGCAACGGGGTCCAGCGGGTCGCTCCAGCAACCTGCCCGCTGGGTCGGGTCACAGCGGCGAGGGGCGAAGTGGCCGGCGCTGCAGGGAGCCACTCGAGGCGGAGGAAGGCGACGATGCAGGGTGGTGGAGCGGAACAGCAGCTCGTACGGCGTGGTGGCGAAGCGGCGGAGGGAGGCGATGGCGACGCGGGGGAGAAGGAAGGGCGAGGTGGAGGCGCACAGGAGGGGAAGGGGAAGATCGAGGAGAGGGGCTCCTCTGGCGGCGCGAGGGAGGAGAGGGAGAGGGGATGGATCGAGAGGTGGCCAGCGAGCGAGGGGATCGAGCAGGAGGGATGGCGGCGCTGCGGGAAGGAGATGGGGATCGAGGGGGGTCAAGGGGATCGGGGAGGCTGGCTAGGGGCTCGGGCCGACTGGTGGGTTGGGTGCATCTCTCTCTCTCTCTAGAGAAGAAAAAAAACAAAGATAAGAAAGAAAAGAAAGAGTGGTTAGGGGAAGAAGTTGGACACGCGGATAATTTCCTCGGACTCACAAAAATGAGCTTGATCCAAGAAAATAGAAGTTGGTGCGAGAGCAAGATTTAAATTCAAACTCATTTGAATTTAATTCAAATAGTTTGAACTAGGACAAGGTTTAGGAGAGGCTAAAATGTTGAGATTTTTGATGGAGCTCCGGAAAGTGAAGAAAGAATTTAGGGCAAAGTTTGGAGACCAAACTTGAAGCAGAAAAGGAACGAAATTATTTTGCAAGTGTGTTTATGGGTGATTCCGAAATAGTGAAATATTTAATATAGCTCCCTAACAATATTGAGAGACTTTTGTATGTTGTAAAGAGAAATCACCATGTGCATTTCCCTCGATTTAAATGGATCAAGGATCCATGCAATTTTTTTAGCTGAGTTTTTAAAAGGATTGCATGATGACATGATGTAATGCAAAAGATGCAATGATGAAATGCAACAAACAAAACAAAATCCACGACGAAACTAGGAATAGCTGGAAGTCCTTTGGAGCGTCGGTCTCGGGGCGTTACATTTCGGTCCATGCTCTTCGCACTAAAGATAGGTTGATGTCTTTTAAAGCTATGATTTTCATATACTGATGAAGCTGATTGTGTTTAATGTTTGTTCTTCCATAGAGATATGTGTTCACCCAGCTACCTATTGTCAGTCGTCTTCATGATGTAACTAAGACACTAAGGGTGTGTTTGGTAGGGTGCATGGAGGGTGCATGAGGGCAAAAGTTTTCAATCCGACCCACTTTTGCTTGTTTGGTAGGGTGCATGAGCTCACATGGGCTATGCTCATGTGATGCATAAAAGGGCCCTCAGCTATGCTCATCTCATGCACCCTAGACAGGGTGCATGGAGGCAGCCATGCTGCCCTGACACTCGTCCCCACCCACTAGACCCAGACCACGTCCAGATATGTTTATATTTTCAAAAAATGTTCAGAATTTCAAAAATTATTTAAATTTTCGAAAAAGTTTAGAATTTCAAAAAAAATAATTTTTTGAAAAAGTTTAGGATTTCAAAATTGTTTAATTTTTCAAAAAACTTTCGTAATTTCAAATTTTGTTTGAATTTTTAATAAATGTTCAGAATTTCAATTTTTTTTAAAAAATCAACAATGTTCGGAATTTCAAAATAAAATCAAAAAATGTTTGAATTTTTTTTAAAAAAAAATCAGAATTTCACATTTTATTTAAATTTTTATAAAATATACAATTTTCAATTTTTTCTTTAAATTTTCACAAAAGCTCAGAATTTCAAATATGTTCAAATTTTCAAAAAGTTTAGAATTTCAAATTTTATTATAATTTTCCAAAAAATATTTAGAATTTCAAAAAAAATCAAAATATGTTTAAATTTGTGTTCATCATTCAAAAAAAATATTCGAAATTGGAATTTGTTCAACATGTCTAAACACATGCATGCTGCCAAACAAAGTCTCAGCTCAGCATGTCTCGACGCATACATCGCTACCAAACAACAGCAACTGCATGGATTCATCATGACTACACTCAGCATGTATGAGAGGAGAACAACTAGGCTAGGTCCATGCATGCTACCAAACACACCCTAAGTGAATTGTGGTGTGTCAATGCTAAGAAACAATCAGCGCAACAAAGGCCCAGCCTAAAAGTAGCGCATAGGTTGTTTTCCAGGCACACAGTCGCACCCAAGCTAACTTAGTTACGTAGCTCTTGGCAGAGGAGACATAAAACCAGTAGGAGCTCTCTTTTTATCCTAAACGAACAAGTTATTGTGCCGTCAAGTAGATATTTTTTTCTTGCAAATTTCCCTTTTTAGTGCCTAATTAGAATTGACCCTCTAAATTAAGACTAGATCCGGTGAGATGGCATAGAGTAATTTTGTTCTCAAGGTTAACAAAGCAGAGAAATTTGAGAGTAAGGATATACATCCGTCAAAAAAAAGTTAAAGAATTATTGGAATCAACTCTAATATGTGAGCATTTAAGTTGTTGTTTTGTAGAAATTTCAGTCAAACATATGTTATGCACATGTTGCCTCAAAAATATATTTTTATGTCTTGCTCACCACAGATGCCACAGGAATATTTACATCTACGGATGGCTAATCATGGTCAGCGCCTATTGTTTTTTTTGTTAATTGTACATGAAGTCTTCGGTGGATTATAGTGGTGTCTTGATGATGGTGTTAACATAGCGTGCTTGTGTATGTCCTCTGTTTTTGTATTTTGTCCTCCAATAAATGATGGATTGGTTGATTTATGGCAGTATGGCTATCATCGTCTTATAATCTCCTCGGTACTACGTAAGAGAATGAACAAAAGACCTATTGAAATGACTGGCTAGTTTATTTTTTTCCTTTGTAGGAGTACATGTTTTATGTTTGAAAATGACTAATACTATTATTTATTGGTAACACATGGTTGGAGCTCCTCTTGTGGGATGACATGCCCGATTGATTGAGCATGGAAGAGTTGTGGAAGTAATGGTTTTGCAATACGCTTTCATCTTGCTTTGGATAGTTCTGTATGTAACATTTTTTGACCTCCAGAAAAGGGACATTGCAAGCTTAAGATATGAAGCATTCAGCATTGTTAAGTAAAATAGATTGATTGCCTATTGAACCATTTTTATAACAACAGAGAAAAAAACGGCGTGGTGAGGCACGCGTTTCCTTGTAGTACATGTCCAAAACAGAATACTATGTGCAGTGCTGAATGGAGGCACAGCCAACACACGAGCCAGCTCGTGTTGTGGCGGTTAGCACATTTTTATTAGCAACACAAAGAAAAGGCAGAGTGTGTGCAAACAGTTCAAATGTTTGTCTCCAAATTGTACGCACAGACCAGTTAAAGAACCGTGTTTCACTATATGTATATACTTCCTCCAATTATCTATCGGAGAAATGGATATTCCAGAGGGAGTGAGCATAAAGAGAAAGAATAATGATCTAATCTAGGAGCCAAGAGAAAACAAAACAAAATGAATATAGAAAGACTAGAGAAAGGAAGACATGAGAATCCAGAGGAGATCTGGCCGTGGTACAGTGGAGGCCCGAGAGGACTGTGTAGATTGCTTTATGGTAGTATGGCAGGTTAGTACTACTACTACAAGTGTAGTAGGGGAGGGTAAGACTAGCCATAGTGGGAGTAACTTCAGCAGTAACATCGAGTCCAACTCAGCAAATTTGCTTATGTGGCAATGAGTTAATGAGGAAAGAGGTAGTTGTAGTAACTTAGCTAGTTACTGTAACATCACATGTCCCAATACAATATGAGTCTATAACATAATAAATGAAGCTTTGCATGTTACCACACTTATGTTACTACCCATTATGAAGGTAGTAACATAGTCTAGGGATATGTGTATGTTACTAGTGTATGTTACTATGCACTATGGCTAGTCTAAGTAGGGCGTCACGTCCAGCACGGAATTTTTGGTTGATACGGTGGGTGGACGAGTGACTCTGCATGCGGGCCCAGAGCAACCTGCAATAACTGAATCCCCCCCCGCCTCTGGGTAGGGTTAGACTTGGCGTACAAGAGTAGTTAAACACGGCTCTGGCAACCGCATCTTCTTCCTCCCAGCCGCCACTCCATGGCGGCCATGGGGGGCCGAGACAAGTCTATGGATCTCTATCCCCCTTCCAACCCACTCCATATTTAGCTCGAATATGCCGCCAGCTGGTGAGGAGGAGAAGGAGGATCCGGGACGGGCCGGGGTTCCCCGGGTTGAATGTCTGGAGATTGGCGGCCGTGAGCCACCGGCAGCCAGCAACGGCGTACGTATGTTTTTTTAGATCTGCCTTTGATTTCTTGCTGACTCTCCTGTCCTCGCGCTCTCGGATCCATCTCATGGTTCAGTCCGTACGCCTATAGACTACAGAGGGAGGAGCGTGCGCGACACATGCGAGCTGCAGGTCTCTCTTGTCCGGACAGATCTCGCGAGCCCAGCTCCGTCTAGCAAGCGGGAATTGAACGTTCGAGTTCGAGAGTGCTACCAACAGGTAGCAGCTGGACTGGTCGAGAGGATGCCCAAGCACGCAGGAGTAAAAGATCCACGTCAGACGGACGGATGGTGGCAGCTTTGATCTACATCGGCAGATGGGAGATCGACAACTGATGGAAGGATTGGTTGCATACCGATAGATCAGTCTTTGACCATGTGACCTATCTCGGCAGGATCGACCGAAAAAGCATTTCCAGATCCCCCTCTATGTTGCACAAATATGCTAATGGAATATGTATCTTCCGGTTTTCTCAGGATTACTGGGGGATTAGATCCCCCTCATGTCCACAGATTTAACTAATTTTTTGGAACATGTGTACTGTTTGTTGCTAAAGAATGCCCACATATAAGAAAATATGTTCAAATGAGGGGTGTGTAAAAAAAAAGATAACTGTGGCTGTTAACACACATGTACTGTTCATTGCTCAAAGTCCATGATTTTATTTTATTTATTGTAAAGGTCGTAATTCAAAGTATTTCGTGTGAAATTTTACACGCATATACATTACATCCTTATATACATGTATATTTTTTCAGAATTTTTTGAAACTGAAAAGCTTACATTTTATTAATTTTCTTAAATTTCGGCTTTCATGGAGAACGGTCACCAAAACGCGCTACTCAACACTGGGCCTCTAATAAAACAGAAGGGCAGCAACCTTTGCTTAATCAAAGAAAAGAAAACAAGTTTGATATACCTACATCATTTGACTGCAGATTTCCCATGGACGCTGATGGCCGCTCTGCAGATACATCGATCTTACGTTCGCCGGCCGGTCGTGGCGCCCTCAGCTCGGATGCGCCGTATGTGTGCCAGGGCCAACCGACTAACAGCTGGCACAAGGGAATTAAAGCTTCGTTCTGCGTAATGTAACTTGACATGTACTACAGAATCCCACTGGTAAGGCTGTTTCGATCTGTCAACTCCTTGATTACATTCATTTTATACTTTTGTCCCTCTGATCCCGTGATATTCATAATAAAATCCAATCTCTTTAGTTTTGTTCGGGGTACATGCTACCTGCAGGTCGGTGGCTGCTGCAGGTTCATCTTGTACGTGTGTGTCTTATGGGGTGGGGTGGGGCACGAGGAGAAAGAGCTGAATCTTCCCTCCCGCTACGGCAGTTGGGTTTGGAATAGCTCCATATTGGACGTCCAGAACCTCAATGGAGGTTGCGAGGTCGTTTATGGAGGGGGCTACATAATTATGGCGATCCTAAGGCATATGACGACGGGTAGAATGCCATTTAGGATTAAAAAAAATGCCATATGGCGAGTCTGCCAAAGTTGCTCTTGGTTTGCTGTAGCGAGTGGACCAAAATTAGCCCAGAAATAAAATAAATGAATAAATTTATATAATAGCATCTTCAACAGATGGTGTAAAAGTTGGTGCCGAAAATTGTAGCACTGGAGGGAGAAGGTTTTAGAACAACAGAAATTTCCCTAGGATGCCCTAAAAAATCATCCTTGTTTATTACTCCACAATTGTAATTGTAAACATATTGAAATAAAACATGACATGATAGGTAAACCTTTTCGAGATCACAACACACATAAATCAAACAACATATAAGTTCAAATCCACTTATCAAATTCAAATTCAAACCATGAGCATTGTGCATCACAACCACAAACAAAAGTGCATATAATATGAAATGCATAAGATAACCCTCTTAAATGTCATTGCCTCCATTTCCATCACTAGTGCTTGCATTGTCTCCATGACTTGCTTCCTCTTTGTTGAGTGCTTCGTCTCCATTGCCATCATTGAGACCATTGTTTTCATTGCCTCCTACCATGCCTCCCATGACACCCATGTCGCCATCCATGCCACTCATGTCTCCTCTGTGAATCCTCCCATGAAGGTACTCATATATACACTTCCAATAAGTGCTCATTGGTTGCTCAACATCGATGACTGGATCAAGATTAAATTTCTTTCATGCTACACATAGAAACTTGTCTTTGTCGGTAGTGTAGTTTGCACTTCTTCCCTTTAGAGTTGCATCAAGAAAACCCTTCTCATCCATGTCAAGAAGGGCTCCTCATCTTGGGTTTCATATTCTTGAAAGGGGATTCCTTTTAGAGACAAAATCTTGAGATATAACATTTGTGAATTCCAAGAAAGTTTGATCATCCACACTTCACATCACATCGCATCACATCACATGTGATAAATCAAATCTGAAGAACATACACGCGCATCACATCACAAATTGCATACGAAATGTAGAATGCCATGACAAAGATTTTTTAAAAACTGGTGTAAGTAAACTTTTTTACCTTTTGGTCATTTCTCGAACATGTTGGGGGCGCCGACGGTAGTAGCGACGGGTGACGCTGGCTCCTTCATGTGTGGCAGCGAGAGTGAAGGGGAAGATGCCCTTGGTTGTTCCAGAGGAGCCACTTGAGTCGTGAAAGGATTCGCCGACTAAGATAAACCTTACTTCTTCGTGCGGGCATCAGCCACGAGAAATGGATCTCACGGTAGCCTCTTCCCGGCGGCGGCTTGTGGCTTTTGGGAGGCTTGGGGAAACATCGTGGAATAACTGCAGACCCGACGTGAGCAACGGCGAGCCCGGTGGGGTCAGTGGCTTCATCGCAGGTGTCTTCCATGGCGGATTGGTGGCGGGTGGCTGGAACTTTCAGCCTGGCGATTGGCGTTTGCACGACTTTGTTTTGTTTTTGCGGCAGCCGGAAGAGGTGCTGCAACTTGGAGCTGCTGTAAAAAAATTTGGGTTGCACCGAATACAATACATCATCTGTTGGAGCAGTATTTTTGCCTCTAAATGCCTTAAACAGCGGTTTTTTAAACACCACTACCGTTTTAGATCATCCGTGATGGTCCAAGTCCGTGGAGGTAAGTGGCAAATGCTGATCCACAACGTTCAGATTGAGTTATTCAAATGCATACATCTTTTTTGAACAAGAAATTTACCTTAGGATTGACCAAAATTTACATGGGCTGGAACAAAGACGCCCAGGCTGAACGAACCAACACTTCTTTACATTCCCGAACAACCCACCGGGCGCTGCGGCCCTAGCGGAACAAGACGGGGCTGGAGTCGCACAACGAGGGAGAGGCCGCCTCCACGCCGCCGCCGCCGCCGCCGCCACGCAGACGCCACCGCCGACTCCTCCACGCAGACGCCGCCGCCGCCGGCTCCACCACCCCGTCGCCGCCGCCGCTGCCGCTTCTCCGGCCGGCAACCTTTCTAGCCGGAGGTACGTCCCCCCCACCTCCTCCCCTCCCCTAGGGTTTCCAGACCCCGCCCAACATGGCTACCACCTCGGTCCGCCTCGTCCTCCCCGGCGAGCTCGCCAAGCACGCCGTCTCTGAGGGCACCATGTCTGTCACCAAGTTCCACTTCATCCTAGGCTCTCACGTTCTTATCTAGGAATACATCTCTTTGTGGTTCCTTATAACTTTCCAGATTCTGTTGTACTCTGTAGTAGCTGTCTGAGTGCAATCTGAAATGTTATCATGTAATAATTGTGCTCATTACACCACTGATAATTTGATCTATAGATAATGAAATGTTGCTGAAGGCTCTCATGTTGCTGCTCTATTACTTTACACATGTGTTACCATTTTGATCCTATCTAGACATTAAACTGATAATTAATTAATTGATTGATTGCGTTGGGGCATGAAATCCTTCTTCTAGATGCAAGATAGCTAGAGAAAGTAGGACAAGGACAGGCACGGTCTGATGAGCATCTTCAGGTCAGCATTTTTATGAGTTACTTGCTCTTGTGAACCTCTCCAGGTAGGAATTAGAGGCTCATATAAAAGAGAGGTTCTGGCTAGTTCTTGATGCAACGTTAGATTCTGGGTATCAGTTTTGATTAGTTGTTTGATCATAGAATACATTTCTTGTGTGGGATCTCTTTAATTGTGAAGTTCTTGATGGAATATGCTAATTCTTTCATCTGTCACTTTCTTTACCACATTATGCATAGTTGATAATAGCACACTTCTTATCCAACATTGGCGAGTGAAATCGGTGTATTATGTTCTGTTGATGAAACCTTTTTGCTGTTACTTGCTCTTTGTTCATATAGTTGAAACATGGTGACTGATGAGCCTAAGCTTCAAGTGATATTTGCTAATATTTCAGAAAACTGAAATGAGTGCTCTAATATATTTTTACAGGTTGATTTGCTGAAGAATAACACAACTGACTCATCATTTTGTCAATATGTACCAGATAGAATTTTTTTTGAGAACTGGACTTGCTGCTGACCGTGAAGCTAGTTGTAGGATGGCTACATCGAGCAATGACGAGTCAGCCGACTTCAAGTTTGTGCTACTGTTTCTATGTGTAGTACTTTTTTTTTTGTTCTAAGCCTGCCAACACCATATTAAACCGGACTT
Source organism: Aegilops sharonensis (assembly GCA_904067115.1). NCBI lineage: Eukaryota > Viridiplantae > Streptophyta > Magnoliopsida > Poales > Poaceae > Aegilops > Aegilops sharonensis. Next base: position 690,673,846 of record LR880969.1, read on the forward strand.
AT
>LR880969.1:690682338-690698547 GCA_904067115.1 Aegilops sharonensis
CCAAAGATTCGAAGAAGAAATACGAGGCTATAAATAATCATGCATATAAGAGATCAAAAGAAGACTCAAATAATATTCATGGATATAGATTTGATCATAAACTCAAAGTTCATCGGATCCCAACAAACACACCGCAAAAAGAGTTACATCAAATAGATCTCCAAGAGACCATTGTATTGAAAATCAAAAGAGAGAGAGAGAGAGAGAGAGAGAGAGAGAGAGAGAGAGAGAGAGAGAGAGAGAGAGAGAGGAAGCCATCTAGCTACTGTCTACGGACCCGTAGGTCTATGGTGAACTACTCACGCATCATCGAAGAGGCGACAGTGAGGGTGATGAACCCCTCCGTGATGGTGTTTGGATTGGATCTCTTGGTTCTGGAACTTGCGGCAGCTGGAATTGTGTTTCATCGACTGCCCTAGGATTTCTGGAATATTTGGAAATTTATAGGGCGAAGAGGTGGTGCAGGAGGTCACCAAGGTGGGCACAACCCATCTGGGCGCGCCTGGGCCTCCTGGCGCGCCCTGGTAGGTTGTGCCCCCCTCGGGCCTCCCCTCTGGTACTTCTTTGGCCTGTTGGGTGTCTTCTGGTCCAGAAAAAATCTCCAAAAAGTTTCGTTGCATTTGGACTCTTCTTTATATTGCTTTTTTGCGAAGTAAAAAACAAGCAAAAAACAGCAACTGGCACTGGGCACTATGTCAATAGGTTAGTCCCCAACAATGATATAAAGTTGCTATAACATGATGGTAAAACATCCAAGAATGGTAATATAACAACATGGAACAATAAAAAATTATAGATATGTTAGAGACGTATCAGCATCCCCAAGCTTAATTCCTGCTCATCCTCGAGTAGGTAAATGATAAAAACAAATTTTTTGATATGGAATGATGCCTAACATGTTCATCACATATTCATTTCTTTTGTAGCATGGACATTTGGACTTTTATATGGTTCAAAGCAATAGTCTAGTTTTGACATGAAGATTTCAATACTCAAGCATATCAATAAGCAACCATGTCTTTCGAAATATCAACACTAAAGAAAGTTATCCCTAGCGCATCATGCTCAATCATTGATCCATTCATGAAACTCACTCGCATATTAGCTACATCCAATGCTCAAGTATGACCATAGTGCTCCCTAGTTGGTGCTTTATAAGAGAAGATGGAGAGTCAAATAAAAATAAAAATTGCATAAAGTAAATAGAAAGGCCCTTTGCAGAGGGAAGTAGGGATTTGTAGAGGTGCCAGAGCTCTAAGCTTAAATTGAGAGATAATTTTTTTGAGAGGTATACTTTTCCCGTCAACGAAAACGACCGAGTAATTCCCAACACTTTCCATGCTACATATATTAGAGGCGGTTCCCAAACATAAAATAAAGTTTATTCATTTTTCCACCATACTTTCACATTCCACGGCTAGCCGTATCCACGGGTACCGTCCATACCAACACTTTCCAAGGAATTTATTATTTGACAACATAAAGTAAATTTCCTTTTCATTTCGGGAATGGATATCCCTATTACTGCCGTACTCTCATGCAATGACAAGTGAATAAACACTCATCTTGAGAATAACACATCTAGCATGGAAAATATTGGCCACCTCCTGCCGCTTCATGAGCGGTATGAGCACACAAAAAGGAAATTCATTTTGAATAATTAGAGATGGCACATACAAATTTGGTTAGAACGACACGAAAATACCGCATATAGGTAGGTATGGTTCACTCATATGGCAAAACTGGGTTTAAGGATTTTGGATGCACAAGCAGTATTTCTACTTAGTACAACTGGAGGCTAGCAAATAGATTGAGAAGCAACCAACCAAGAAACGAAATTCACATAAGCGAGCATTAAGTATAACTAACACCGAATAATGCACCATAAGTAGGATGAAATTTCATTGCATAAACTATAGAGTTTCGTGCTTGCATAGGGAATCACAAACCTTAACACCAATATTCTTACTAAAGCATAATTACTCACCATCATGACTCACATATCACTATCATCATATCGCAAAACTATTACAAGGAATCAAGTTTATTTTGCCCAATGATCTTCATGAAAGTTTTTTTATTATATCCCTCTTGAATATCTATCACTTTGGGACTAGTTTCATATGTTGCAATTGCTTTTGATAAGCTCAAACAATTTTAAGTGAGAACATGAGCATAAAAAATTTCTTCTCTCAAAATAATCTAAGTGAAGCATGAGATAATTTCTTCAAAAATTTACTAACTCTGAAATAAATCTAAGTGAAGTGTGAGAGAATTTATTCAAAAATATTAAAGCACACCGTGCTCAAAAAGATATAAGTGAAGCACTAGAGCAATTCCATAGCTCAAAAAATTTAAGTGAAGCATAAAGAGCAATTCTAACAAATCATAGCGTAATTTTGGCTCTCTCAAATAGGTGTGTCCAGAAAAGATATATGACACAAATTAAAAAGCAAAACAAGCAAAGGCTCATATAATACAAGACGCCCCAAGCAAAACTCATGATATGTGTGACAAATAAAAATATAGCTCCAAGTAAAATACCATGGTCGTTAGAAGAAAGAGGGGATGCCTTCCGGGGCATCCCCAAGCTTAGGCTCTTTTCACTCCTTATTCCTACATCCATCGCGATCTCACCCAAAACTTGAAAACTTCAATCACACAAAACTTAACAATACCTTCGTGAGATCCGTTAGTATAAGAAAGCAAATCACTACTCTAAGTACAGTTGCAAACCCATTCATATTTTATTATTGCATTATATCTACTATATTCCAAATTTACCATGGCTTATACCCCTCCGATACAATCCATAGATTCATCAAAATAAGCACACAATGCAACAAAAACAGAATCTGTCAAAAATAGAACAGTATGTAGCAATCTGAAAACTTAGTATACTTCTATAACTCCAAAAAATTCTGAAAATTAGGACGATGTAGGCAATTTGTATATAATCTTGTGTAAAACATGAAGAATTTTTCGTTGATTTTGTGATTTATGAAAATTATTTTACTGGACGCAAAAGTTTCTGTTTTCCAACAAGATCAAATCAACTATCACCAAACATAATCCCAAAGGATTTACTTGGCAAAAAAACTAATTAAAACATAAAAGAACAATCATAACAGTACCATAATTGTGCAAACACTCAAAAATAGAAATAAAAAGGCAAACATAAATTTTATTCATTGGGTTGCCTCCCAACAAGCGCTATCGTTTTATGCCCCTAGCTAGGCATAATGCATACATTCAAGTATTGTCATCCTTCTTTTCCAATTTCCCAATCACACAACCATAATTATTCAAGAATCTAGTATGCATATTTTTAATAATACTACTTCTAGGAATAGGATTGAATAATTCATTCTTGCAAGTGGGGTTTACAACTTCAAGAAAGTCGGGGTGAATACTAATCATCTTAAGATCTTCTTTTTTATTATTAAAAGTTGCACCCTTGTCCTTAGTGACTTGAGTAATCTTGCCAATTTTTACGGGAGTTTTTTCAATAGTTTTAGCAGAAGCGAAGGACAAGCTTAAATTGCTAAAAAATTCTTCCAACTTAACAATCCGAGAAGGACTTTCTTCTTTTCTTTCGTTAACTATGGTTTCCCTCTCCCTTAGCAATTTAAAAACATCACCCGCTTTTGACCCAAATTTATTCGCAAGATTTTGCATCTTTTTATCCAAATTTTCAATTTGCTCTAAGGTGGCCATCTTCTTTTCAATAACATCTAATCTTTGCATAACATGCTCAAGAGTTAAGATGGTTCCATTAATAATGATAGGTGGTGCACCTACTAGATCTCCCATGGCATTAAAAAGCATCAAAAGATGGGCACATTAAGAAATTCCAACCGGTAATCGTATCAAGGACGAATCTATACCAAGTGGTGATGCCCACATAAAAACTGTGAAAAAGAATAACGATCGATTGCTTACGAACGGATCTATTATGAGCATTGCAAATCCTATACCAAGCATCTTTTAAATTCTCCCCTCACCTTTGTTTGAAATTAAGAACCTCATTCGCGGGGGTGCACGCAATAGAGGAAGAACTAGCCATAATGGCAAAGTAGACAAACAAGAACGCACACAAAAATAGATCGGACGAGAAAACTGATGGAAATATGACCTACATGCAATTATAAAACGGTTATTATTATATTTACTTAATCATGATCAAGGTTTATTATTCATGCTAGAATTATATTGATTGGAAACTTAAATACATGTGTGGATACATAAACAAATACCATGTCCCTAGTGAGCCTCTACTAGACTAGCTCGTTGGTCAAAGACGGTTAAGGTTTCCTAACCAAAGACACGCGTTGTCATTTGATAACGGGATCACATCATTAGGAGAATGATGTGATGGACAAGACCCACCCGTTAGCTTAGCATATGATCGTTCAGTTTCTTGCTACTGCTTTCTTAATGTCAAATACATATTCCTTCGACCATGAGATCATGCAACTCCCGGATACCGGAAGAATACCTTGTGTGCTATCAAACGTCACAACGTAATTGGGTGATCATAAAGATGCTCTACAAGTATCGCCGAAGGTGTCTGTTGAATTGGCATGAGATTGGGATTTGTCACTACGTGTATCAGACATGTATCTTTGGGCCCTCTCAGTAATACACATCACAAGAAGCTTGCAAGTAAAGTGACTAAGGAGTTAGTTGCAAGATCATGTATTACAGAACGAGTAAAGAGACTTGCCAGTAACGAGATTGAACTAGGTATGGAGATGCCGACGATCGAATCTCGGGCAAGTAACATACCAATGGACAAAGGGAACTAAATATGTTGTCATAAAGGTTCGACCGATAAAGATCTTTGTGGAATATGTAGGAACCAATATGGGCATCCAGGTCTCGCTATTGGTTATTGACCGGAGAAGCACCTCGGTCATGTCTATATCATTCTCGAACTTGTAGGGTCTGCACTCTTAACGTTCGTTGACGATATAATATTATATGAGTTATGTATGTCGGTGACCGAATGTTGTTCGAAGTCCTGGATGAGATCACAGACATGACGAGAAGCTTTGGAATGGTCCGGAGATAAAGATTTATATATAGGATGATATGGTTGGGCCAAGGGGTAAGGCCCACGAGGCCTTAAGACAATACACAATGGTTTTTTTCGGAGGGTAAGGGCTAGACGCCAAGGTTTCTGACGTCCACCCCCGGACCAGACTCCAGAGTCTATGGCGTCTACGTAAATGCCGGGAACCGTGGCATCTGGTCCTGGAGTCCGAGAAAGACTCTTGCCTTGCGTGCCAAACCGACTTTGATGTGACCGTATCTGCTAAGGATGGCCAAGGACAAAAAGGGATATATGTCGTACCAGTGAGGCATCAGACGAAAAGTATACACGCAATTATTCAAGATGACACTCGTGCAAACGACAAAGTTCAGATTAGACCATCGGATGAAGTTGAGCCAAGGTTCAGGACTCCATGCACAAGTCTACACGCCGATGGAATTAAATTCCAAGTTTGAGGCATACGTGGTCAACACGTGGAAAGTAGTATTATTAGTTTGTTTTGGCTTTTGTGATCAGCCTTGCCACATTTTTAAATTAGTTAGTAAGTGTTAGTTAAGATAGAGGAAAGAGAGTCCTGCTCGTATTTTTCCGGTCAAGTCACAGCCGACCACGGAAACAAACTGGGCCTAGCCCGTGTGCCTGCGAGCATTATTAAAAGCTAGACCGGCCGTGTACAAGGACAACTTTTCGTTTAGGTTATTTTCCAGAGATGAATAGATCAGTAATTTGGGGGTATGTTCGAGCCGCCGTTTGATATTTGTTGAATAGCTCTTGGGGCTTTGTGATTTTGGTGTGAGATTGATTCCAGAATTTCAATTTCTGCCGGTCTGCTGAAGATCGTCAACATACTTCCTCTCTCGGGTGTGCGTGTTGTTTCTGTGGTGATTGCACCTACAAGATCGTGAGCGCCACGCCGTTTCAGGTGACGACATACCGTGAAAGATTTGGCAAATTATTTGTGTCATCGAATTCTTTGTCGAAGGACGCATCAAGTGGTATTCAGAGCAAGGTTGATCACGGTACAATTTTTTTCTTGCTGTTTGATTCAACTGTTTGAAAGATGGTGAACTCGTAGCATGAAAAATCTGATCATGAGGAGGTCGATGAGCTTCTGGAGGGTCTGGAGATAAGTGATGATTTGCGTATCCATCTGATGGCGATCAAGAGAGCCAACAATAAGCTTGGGACAAGGGTTGAGAAATTTTCTGCAAATATTGTAGGCGTCGAGGACTGGTTGAACGAGCGTTTGACTGCCAACGACCGACAGCGCACTGATAGTCTACGGGTGGTGACTGAGAGCCTTAATTGGCTCGCCGCGGCAGTTCAGCATCTTCGAGCGAGAGATGTGGCACCCCGACAGTCCCGCTCACCACGACAATGTCATGACCGTGACAACGACGATGATGGTGATTTTTCTGAGGATTCCGATGCCCGTGGGGGCTTACCTCACCGACCACGGCATGATGCTGGGGCTCACCGCCATGCTGGGCGGCGCCGTGACTATGGCGGCAATGGTGCCCACGAGGATGATGGTTTGGGTTGAATCAAGATAACCATACCTGAATTCTCAGCACGTTGTGCTGATCCGGAGAAATATTTGGAGTGGAAGATGCGCGTAAATCAAATTTTTGACGGACACAACTACTCCAAAGAGAAGAAGGTTCGTGTTGCATCAATGGAATTTACAGAGTATGCTCTTGTATGGTGGGATAATAAGAACCGTACTCATGAGCGACCAGCGACGTGGGCTAACATGAAGCGACTCATGAGGGAACGTTTTGTGCCTACTTATTACGCTCGTCAGCTTCATAGTAGACTGCATCGTCTAGTGCAAGGTACAAAATCAGTTGATGAGTACTACAAGGAGATGCAAGTTTTGATGATCCGTACAGCTGTCCGTGAGTCTGCGGAGGCCACCATGATATGTTTCTTTGAGGGGTTAGAAGAAAAGATTTGTGACCATGTTGATTTAATGCAATATAATTATATTCATGAGTTACTTCATCAAGCGGAGCATGCTGAACGTTGGGTATTGGAGAAGCAAGCTTCAAAGACTCGTCCAAATTACAACAGGGGGCGACGTGGGTCTTCTCCTATTGAGCATGGGTTTAGTGCTAAACCAACTCCTTCTTATAAGTCGAGAAGCATTGAACAGAGCAAAGTGGCGGTTATGCCAAAGGAGGTTTATCAGATTTCATCTAATGCGACTTCATCTCATCATCGTAATATTATTTGCCACAAGTGTGAAGAACGTGGACACATGAAGCATGAATGTTCCAATCAACGAAGGGTTCTACTTGTTGATGCGGAATCTATTTCAGAACCTGAAGATGAGACGCGTAAGTTAGAGGATGGAATCGAAAGAGGTCATGGTGATACAATACTATGTTATCCTCAAGATAATCATGATATGGCGAGTTTGCTAGCACATAAGGTCCAGCGAGATGACAAGGTCATTTTTGAACCAGGACAACGACGGAGTATTTTTCAAATTGCATGTACCATCAAAGGAGAAGTGTGCAAACTGATAATTGATGGCGGTAGTGCTAGCAACATGATTAGCAAGGATGTGGTGGAGTCTCTTTCTTTGCCAACATGGGAGCACCCAAAACCATACTATATGAAGTGGATCAATGATGTGGGCAAAGTGAAGGTTACTCACAGGGTGAAGGTTCCTTTTCCTGTTGATGGCTATGTGGATAAAGTGGAATGCGATGTTATGCCACTGCATGTTTATCATTTTGTTTTGGGACACCCATGGCAGCATGATGTTAACGCTCTTCATCATGGGTGTACAAATAGATACACTTTTACGCATAAGGGTGAGTTCTATGCTATTATTCCCAAAGATGCAAAAGATATAAAGTGTATCATCAAAGTGTTTAAAAAAATCTACAAATCACCGGTCGAAACCGAGGACGATTTTCCTTCAAGGAAGGGAGGATGATTTGACCGTATCTGCTAAGGATGGCTAAGGACAGAAAGAGATATATGTCGTACCAGCTAGGCGTCGGACAAAAAGTATACACGCAATTATTCAAGATGGCACTCGTGCGAACGACAAAGTTCAGATTACACCATCGGATGAAGTTGAGCCAAGGTTCGGGACTCCATGCACAAGTCTACACATCGATATGTGGGAAGTAGTACTATTAGTTTGTTTTGGCTTTTGTGATCAGCGTTGCTGAACTTTTAAATTAATTAATTAAGTGTTAGTTAAGATAGAGGAAAGAGAGTCCTACTCGTATTTTTATGGTCAAGTCGCAGCCGACCTGGGAAAGAAACTAGACCTAGCCCGTGTGCCTGCGAGCATTATTAAAAGCCAGACCGGCCGTGTACGAGGACAACTTTTCGTTTAGGTTATTTTCCAGAGATGAATAGATCGGTAACTCGGGGTATGTTCGAGCCGCCGTTTGATATTTGTTGAATAGCTCTTAGGGCTTTGTGATTTTGGTGTGAGATTGATTCCAGAATTTCAATTTCCGCCGGTCTGCTGAAGATCGTCCACGTACTTCCTCTCTCGGGTGTACGTGCTGTTTATGTGGTGATTGCATCTACAAGATCGTGAGCGCCACATCGTTTCAGGTGACGCCGTACCGTGAAAGATTGGGCAAATTATTAGTGTCGTCGAATTCTCTGTCGAAGGACGCATCAGACTTTGAGGAGGCTCTTTCTCCGAGTTACAACCCCAGGGCTCAACATATAAATAGAGGGGCAGGGCTAGCACCCGGAACACATCAAGATACACCCAGACGTGTGTCGGCAACCCCGCCCCTCTAGTTTATCCTCCGTCATAGTTTCCGTAGTGCTTGACGAAGCCCAGCGGAGATTGTTCTTCAACACCACCATCACCACCGGAACTCATCTACTACTCCGCCTCTCTTGCTGGATCGAGAAGGCGAGGACGTCATCGAGCTGTACGTGTGCTGAACACGGAGGTGCCATACGTTCGGTACTTGATCGGGACGGATCGTGAAGGTGTATGACTACATCAACTGCGTTGATAAACACTTCCGCTTAACGGTCTACGAGGGTACGTAGACATACTCTCCCCTCTCGTCGCTTTGTATCTCCATGGATAGATCTTGCGTGTGCGTATAAATTTTTTGTTTTCCATGCAACGTTCCCCAACAATGGCATCCGAGGTAGGTCTATGCGTAGATGATATGCACGAGTAGAACACAAAGGAGTTGTTGGCGGTGATGGTCATACTGCTTACCACCAATGTCTTATTTTGATTCAGCGGTATTGTGGGATAAACCGGCCCGGACCAACCTTACATGTCCACGCACATGAGACCGGTTCCACCGACTGACATGCAACTTGTTTTGCATAAAGGTGGCTNTGTTCTTCAACACCACCATCACCACCGGAACTCATCTACTACTCCGCCTCTCTTGCTGGATCGAGAAGGCGAGGACGTCATCGAGCTGTACGTGTGCTGAACACGGAGGTGCCATACGTTCGGTACTTGATCGGGACGGATCGTGAAGGTGTATGACTACATCAACTGCGTTGATAAACACTTCCGCTTAACGGTCTACGAGGGTACGTAGACATACTCTCCCCTCTCGTCGCTTTGTATCTCCATGGATAGATCTTGCGTGTGCGTATAAATTTTTTGTTTTCCATGCAACGTTCCCCAACAATGGCATCCGAGGTAGGTCTATGCGTAGATGATATGCACGAGTAGAACACAAAGGAGTTGTTGGCGGTGATGGTCATACTGCTTACCACCAATGTCTTATTTTGATTCAGCGGTATTGTGGGATAAACCGGCCCGGACCAACCTTACATGTCCACGCACATGAGACCGGTTCCACCGACTGACATGCAACTTGTTTTGCATAAAGGTGGCTGGCGGGTGTCTGTTTCTCCTACTTTAGTTGAATCGAATTTGACTATGGCCGATCCTTGAAGAAGGTTAAAACAACATACTTGATAATCACCGTTGTGGTTTTTGCGTAGTTAAGAACGGTTCTTGCTAGAAGCCCGTAGCAGCCACGTAAAACTTGCAACAACAAAGTAGAGGACGTTTAACTTGTTTTTGTAGGGCATGTTGTGATGTGATATAGTCAAGACGTGATGTGATATTTGTTGTTGTATGAGATGATCATGTTTTGTAATATCAACAACCGGCATGAGCCTTAGGGTTGTCTCTTAATCATTGCATGAAATGCAAGCGCCATGTAATTGCTTTACTTTATCGCTATGCGTTAGCAATAGTTGTAGAAGCAATAGTTGGCGGAACGACCCCGACTCAACGATGGAGATCAAGGTGTCGAGACGGTGACAATGGAGATCATGCCGATGCTTTGGAGATGGAGATCAAAAGCACAAGATGATGATGGCCATATCATGTCACATATTTTTGATTGCATGTGATTTTTATCCTTTATGCATCTTATTTTGCTTAGAACGACGGTAGCATTATAAGATGATCCCTTCACTTAATTTCAAGATAAAAGTGTTCTTCCCGAGTATGCACCGTTGCTAAAGTTCATCGTTTTGAAGCACCTCGTGATGATCGGGTGTGATAGACTCTACGTTCACATACAACGGGTGTAAGCCAGATTTACACACGCGAAATACTTGTGTTAAACTTGACAAGCCTAGCATGTACAGACATGGTCTCAGAACACTGGAGATCAAAAGGTCAAACATGAGTCATATAGTAGATATGATCAACATGAAGATGTTCATCATTGATGACTACCCCATCTCACGTGATGATCGGACATGGGTTAGTTGATTTGGATCATGTATCACTAAGATAACTTGAGGGATGTTAATTTAAGTGGGAGTTCATTAGTAATTTGATTAATTGAACTTAATTTATCATGAACTTAGTCTTAATAGTTTCTGCATATCTGTGTTGTAGATCAATGGCCCGTGCTACCGTTCCCTTGAATTTTAATGTGTTCCTAGAGAAAGTTAAGTTGAAAGATGATGGTAGCAACTACACGGAATGGTTCCATAACTTGAGGATTATCCTCATTGCTACACAGAAGAGTTATGTCCTTGATGCACCGCTAGGTGACAGACCTGCTGCAGGAGGTACTGCAGATGTTATGAACGTCTGGCAGACTCGATTTGATGACTACTCGATAGTTCAGTGTGCCATGCTTTATGGCTTAGAACCGGGACTTCAAAGACATTTTGAACGCCACCGAGCATATGAGATGTTCCAAGAGCTGAAGTTNAAACATGAGTCATATAGTAGATATGATCAACATGAAGATGTTCATCATTGATGACTACCCCATCTCACGTGATGATCGGACATGGGTTAGTTGATTTGGATCATGTATCACTAAGATAACTTGAGGGATGTTAATTTAAGTGGGAGTTCATTAGTAATTTGATTAATTGAACTTAATTTATCATGAACTTAGTCTTAATAGTTTCTGCATATCTGTGTTGTAGATCAATGGCCCGTGCTACCGTTCCCTTGAATTTTAATGTGTTCCTAGAGAAAGTTAAGTTGAAAGATGATGGTAGCAACTACACGGAATGGTTCCATAACTTGAGGATTATCCTCATTGCTACACAGAAGAGTTATGTCCTTGATGCACCGCTAGGTGACAGACCTGCTGCAGGAGGTACTGCAGATGTTATGAACGTCTGGCAGACTCGATTTGATGACTACTCGATAGTTCAGTGTGCCATGCTTTATGGCTTAGAACCGGGACTTCAAAGACATTTTGAACGCCACCGAGCATATGAGATGTTCCAAGAGCTGAAGTTCATATTTCAAGCTAATGCCCGGATTGAGAGATATAAAGTATCCAACAAGTTCTATAGTTGTAAGATGGAGGAGAACAGTTCTGTCAGTGAACACATACTCAAAATGCCCGGGTATCATAACCACTTGACTCAGCTGGGAACTGATCTTCTAGTTGAGAGTGTTATTGACAGAGTTCTTCAGTCACTGCCACTGATACGTCTCCAGCGTATCTATAAATTTTGATTGTTCCATGCTATTATATTATCCATCTAGGATGTTTTATATGCATTTATATGTTGTTTTATATGATTTTTGGGACTAACCTATTAACCTAGAGCCCAGTGCCAGTTTTTGTTTTTTCCTTGTTTTTGAGTATCGCAGAAAAGAAAAACCGAACGGAGTCCAATTGACTTGAAACTTCACGGAGATTATTTTTGGACCAGAAGAAGCCCACGGATTACCGGAGATGGGCCAGAAGAGTCCCGAGGCACCCACGAGGGTGGGGGGCGCGCCCTACCCCCTGGGCGCGCCCACCTATCTCATGGCCGAATCGGAGACCCCCCTGACTTGTCCCCGACGCCAACACCTCTTATATATACAGAAACCCCCAGAAAATAACCTAGATCAGGAGTTCCACCGCCGCAAGCCTCTGTAGCCACCAAAAACCAATCAGGACCCTGTTCCGGCACCCTGCCGGAGGGGGGATCCATCACCGGTGGCCATCTTCATCATCCCGGCGCTCTCCATGACGAGGAGGGAGTAGTTCACCCTCGGGTTGAGGGTATGTACCAGTAGTTATGTGTTTGATCTCTCACTCTCTTGTTTTCTTGATTTGGCACGATCTTGATGTATCTCGAGCTTTGCTATTATAGTTGGATCTTATGATGTTTCTCCCCCTCTACTCACTACAAAAAAAGGACACTTCCGTGATGATACGTGTTTGTCACAGTAGGTCGCATTTTTGGTCATGCATGTACATCCATGACAAATTTATGACAGAATCAAGATAGTCATACCTGTGCTGTCGTAGAAGTGTTCCATGAAATTACCAAAATTATCATCACGGAAGTGTCCACTTCCATGACGATAAATCGCGCGTCACAGAAGTGCTTTCGTCAAGGGTGACCGACACGTGGCATCCACCGTAATGGAACGCCGTTAAGCTATCGGGTCGGGTTTTGGATCTGATAACCCTTTAACAGCCCCGACCAATGGGAGATTTCCACGTGTAAAATTCTTATTGGCCGGACGAAACACGTGTCAGCTCGTCAGTGGGTCAGATAGGTGCCTATGATATGTCGACACGTGCCACGGCCCACCACTAGCCCATTTAGCTTACAAAGCCGGCCCGTTTGACTTGGTCAAAAGTTAACGGGCTGGCCCATGAAAAGCCTGCTAACACGATCTCTTCGCAAATAGCCCATTTTACGGCCCGTTAGGCACTAAAGGAAATCGGCCCAACAACGTCATGTGGCCCGTCGAATATAACACCAGCCCATTTCACTTTCGGCCCATGTATGGCCCACGACGTCTTTCGCCCCGTATGAGGCCTTCGTATCTTTCGGCCCTTTACAGGCCCACGGTGACTCTAGCCCATAATGAACATTAATTTCCTTTGTACCCGTTAACGGCCCGTGATTTACATGGGCCTTTTCCAGCCCGTGTTAGCTTTCGGCCTATTGACGGCCCATACGTTCTTGGGCTCCTTTTCGGCCCTCGATTACTTCCGGCCCATTACTGGCCTGTTCCCCTAATGGGCCAAATTCGGCCCATGGCAAGAGTCGGCCCGTTACTGGCATGTTCCCCAAATGGGCCAAATTCGGCCCATGGCAAGAGTCGGCCCGTTACTAGCCTATTACCCTAATGGGCCAAATTCGGCCCATGGCAAGAGTCGGCCCGTTTCTGGCCAGCTCGTCCTATATTCTGGCCCATTAACGACCCATTATGCCTGTGACAGAATTAAGCTTTTGCAGTCCTACGGCCTATTAACGACCCGTTACCGTGCTGGGCCGATACCAACTACGCCCGATTACGGCCCATGTAGACCCATTTATCCGATGGCCCTAGGCCCATTTATGGATGGCCCGAGGCCCACCGATTACAGGCCCATTTATCGACGACCCGTAGGAGACCCATGGATCCTACGGTCCGTAGATGGCCCATGGGTAGTTGCGGCCACTAGCAAACCAAGGAAAAAGAAGACTAGGAAATAAATAAGGCCCAAACTAACGCTAGGCTATTAAGGCGATTGCACAACACTCGGCATCAAAGATCGCCACCAGTGCAAATATAGGGAACACCCTACACTATACAAAAATGGCTTGCTGTTTTCTTCAGCCGGTGGCTGCACGTTAAGAATAAATTTTGTATCGCCCCAAAACAAATTACAACTATATAACAAAAGGAAGGTTGGCATAAAACTTAATAGTCTAGCAGATAAATGCACCACCAGAAGTTCAGAAGCTCGGTTCATTTGACCTGACTGTTACGTTTTCATGCTGTATTGTCCGATGGAACACCATAACCTCGCCTTTATTTCCCCTAGGCTCCTGAACAACATAGCAAATGTCTGATAGTCTAGTTTCAAAACCATGCATATCTTGACGACATTGAGCAATGTTTCTCCTTGTTTCACAAAGGACCTCTGTTAGGGAATGGACTTGTGTCTGGAGCGCAGATGCAACATTGCTTTGAGCTTGCATATCTTGATCATGAGGCAGTTTGGATGATATTGCCTTAACAAACAACCCAGTATTACGCAGGAACGTGCTTTTGGCACTGTTAGTGGACAAGTACTGACCCACTACAGCAAGAGCTGACATTGCGGTTATAGTTGCCTCGCCACCTTCAGAAGGTGGCGGTTCCACCATTTTTTCCATAGCTCGCTGAAAAGTTGAGGTTTTACATTAGTAGTACCAGAACAGAAGATATTAAGGAGGCAGCAAAACCAAACAAAATAGCTTTGGTCTATATACAGAACTTATTCTGGTGAACCCATGTAAAATATTAGTTGTATTTTATTGCAAAGTACATAATAAAACCAGGTTCCAAACATATGACCATGTACCATCGCTAATGTATTGTATTTCTTCACACTGTATTGAGGGCTAAGGATAACGAGACGAAGTTTATAATACGGTAAGCATAGTATGACATCATTCATATCACAAAACAACTGAGAACAGACAAACAGGCAATTGTAACATTGTGTGGGCAAGTCCAGCACGGAACTAGATTACGGGTCAAGATCAAAGGAACATCACTCCTCCCTTTTAAACCTTGTAAGGTGCAATGATACGCTAAGACAATTGTGTATAAAATTGAAAAGAGTAATAGACATTGGCTGCAAACCATGCAGTTCAAGGCACAAGTCAGAGTAAGTAGTAATTAAAAGGCATGAGGATTAAGGACTTACAACAGCGGCTTTGACTGGTGTAGTCATGCCCTTCTTCTTGCCGGTGTGACAGTCCTTGAAGATTTCCACAGCATTTGGTTCAGGTACTTTTTGGTCCTTGCGGGCTTTCCTCTGCATTTCGAACAAGTCAATATAGATTTGATAATATGGTATAGCGAAACGAGTGAAATAGCAGCTAATTACAAGAGCCTCATAGTGTGCAATATAGCTACGAGATCCTGTCGTCTGTTGGAATTTCACTTTCGTACGGTTTGCCTTATTGTTTGAATAGTTCACCTACAAGAAGATAGATTTGTGTGGCACATGCGTCAATAGGACTTCAACATGTGATCTGATCACATATATATAATGTACCTGATACTTCGGATCAGACCAGTGTTTAACAAGGCCCCTCCAGTCTTCATCCGATATATTTTCCACTGGAGATGTTTGGGAAAGTTCACTGTTAGCCTTGCCTTCATAGTGAGTTTTCCTCAAGTTATACCGATACTGTCGCAGAGCAGACTGAAAACATGGGTGCAAGCTTTTCTGGTTGCATCATCTTGGCTATCCAACTTGAACCTCATCTGTTGAAAATTATGGGAGTCTCATTATCAGCAACCTAGAAAGTATGGGACAAAGCAAGACGATATTACTAGTTTCCATACATAACCATACTTACAGATAAATGGTCGAGGAAGGTGTTGAACTTGGTTTCGTCTTTGTCATTCTTGTACTGAATCCATGTTGGGAGGATACATACATGACACCTAACGGCAACCGCTGCCTCTGATACTAACTTGGCTGACTCTGTAGCATCACGTGGCCTTTTTAAACCTACCTCAAAACGGATCTCCATTCTTCCTCCTCTAGATTTAGTTAACCTATCGAGCATTATCCCTGATGTTTGTTTCCTCTTGCGCCTAGGTGCTAGTCCAACAACAAACATAGGAAGTGTTAGTGTACATCAAACTGTGAGACTACATATAAAGAAGCATGCAACTGTAACTTGACTCCAGCAACTACCTTCTT
>LR880969.1:690754203-690768682 GCA_904067115.1 Aegilops sharonensis
AAAGTTGATAATGATAGTGCAACATACTTGTGGTACTGCCGTTTAGGTCATGTTGGTGTAAAGCGCATGAAGAAACTCCATGCGGATGGACTTTTGGAATCACTTGATTATGAATCATTTGATACTTGCAAACCATGCCGCATGGGTAAGATGACTAAATCTCCGTTCTCCAGAACAATGGAGCGAGCTAATGACTTATTAGAAATAATACATACCGATGTATGCAGTTCGATGACTGTTGAGGCACGCGGCGGGTATCGTTATTTTATAACCTTGACAGATGATTTGAGTAGGTATGGCTATATCTACTTGATGAAACACAAGTCTGAAACATTTGAAAAGTTCAAATAATTTCAGAGTGAAGTGGAGAATCATTGTAACAAGAAAATGAAGTTTCTACGATATGATCGCGGAGGCGAATATTTGAGTTACAAGTTTGGCCTTCATTTAAAACTATGTGGAATTATTTCACAACTCACGCCACCTAGAACACCACAGCGTAATGGTGTGTCCGAACGTCGTAACCGTACTTTATAAGATATGGTGCGTTCTATGATGTCTCTTATCGATTTGCCTTTATAATTTTGGGGCTATGCATTAGAGACATCCGCATTCACGTTAAAGAGGGCACCATTGTAACGCCCTGAGACCGATGCTCCAGATGCCTTCCTTTATTTTAGTTGTTGCCGTGTTTTATTATGTTTGTTGCATTATCATAATTGTGTTGCATATTTCATTCCTATATGTTGTTGCCATGGACACGAGGACGCTGCCCCGATCAGCGCGTCTTCTCGCCGTCCCAGTTCACCTCCAACCTCGTACAACTTCAGCAGCACCCCCTCGGTGAGCAGCCGTTCCTCCCAGCCCCTCTCCGGTTCGATTTTGTCGCTGTGGCCGCCGATCCCGTCGCGTCCGAGGCCGTGTCCGCCATGGATGACCATGGCAGCGGCCCAAGCTCGTGTTCTAGCCTATGCTCACCTCACCTTTGCATGCATCCTCCCACGCACTCAATCACGCAACACACACACATCTCGCTCGCGAGCCCCATTGCCTGCTTCGACCTGTAACCACCATGACCGAGCCAAGCTCCTGCTCGTCCTCGGTTTCCAGTACCCGTAGCCTTGTATGCGCATGCCCGCAGCAGCCGCCACTTGGTTCACCTGCACGCACACCCTTTTCCGCACACCCGCTGATGCCTAGCTGCAGAGATCGGCACCGCGTTCGCTCGCCGTTGCCGTGCCACTTCTGTTATTTGGCTATGAAGGAAGCCACCCCCTTGTTAAGCAACTCACGCAGTAGCCAAACTGGATGGCCTTCCCCTTTGTTACCCAGGCGACCAGGGATCAAATCCCAATGGCCGCACCTTTTGTTTTCACCAATTTTTGGCTCACTCAGATCAAGCCCTTGTATTTCTTCATATTCGGCCTAGCCCCCCTCTTATCACCATAACATCTGTATCCTAGTGGTCTTCAGAGTGTGCATCGATCCAGCAGGTTTGGGGTTCGAATCCCAGGAGAGCCCTTTTTCCTGCACTGTCTCCTTTTAATTTTTGCTCACACACACTCATCCATTTCGGGCCAGATCCATCTTGGGCTCGTTGACGTTTTTTTTTCATTCTGTGATTTTGTCACAAATCCAGTGCATGCATATTTTCAGAAATGCCATTAAAACTGCATTGCTCATATCTAAATATCCATGCATCCAAATGAAACATGTCGTATATGTAAAATGCTTAGAATTTCATGTACTTTCACAATATTCAACTTTCATCCATGTTAAAATATTTAAACTGCTGTTTGCATTAATTTGCATAAATGACATGTTAAAATGGTTTAATTCATAACTTAATAACCGTAGCTCCGAATGAAATAAACTTTATATGTAAATGGGGCAGAAAAATGCATAGAATAACATGGTCCACTTTATTTTCCTGTTTAACAATCTTAAAATATGGTTTAGGGCAGAACAGTACCAAATTCGAATATTGCATATGGGGATTTTCCCGAATTGTTGTTTGTTGTTCCGGCCTCATTTAAAATTGCCTAGATAGGTAGTTTTATTATGGTTCACCTCTTGCCATGTTAACAACATTTAAGCTTGTCATGCATCATACTTGACTGTGCATCATGTCATGTTTATGCTTGTTAAATGAGGTTATGTGGCAGATGGGAATTTGTTAATGTCCGATTGTAGAGAACTTGACACCAGATACGAGTTAAAACGCATCAACCGCGTGTGTAGCCGTGATGGTCTCTTTTCGGCGGTGTCCGGGAAGTGAACATAGTCTTTGTGTTATGTTTGAACATAAGTAGTTTCAGGATCACTTCTTGAACACTTCTAGCTTCTCGACCGTTGTACTACTCTCTTCTTGCTCTTGTTTGCGTATGTTAGCCACCATATATGCTTAGTCGCTGCTGCAACTGCACCACTTATCCTTTCCATACCCATTAAGCTTTGCTAGTCTTGATACCCATGGTAATGGGATTGCTGAGTCCTCGTGGCTCTCACAGATTACTACAACAACAGTTGCAGGTGTAAGTTATGCGATGATCATGACGCGAGAGCGATGTTTACTTGTTTTGGAGTTCTTCTTCTGCTTCTTCTTCGACCAGGGCTAGGTTCCAGGCCGGCAGCCTGGGCTAGCAGGGTGGATGTCGTTTGAGTTTCTATTTGTGTTTCATCCGTAGTCGGATGTTGCTCTTATGTATTGTGTTGTTGTATTCATGTGGCATTGTTTGCCTCTTGCATGTATTCCCAACTATTATTTATGGTACGATGTAATGATATCCACCTTGCAAAAGCATCTCCAATATGCGCTTCTATCCTTGGTGGGACCTTCGAGTTTCTTTAGGATAGGGTCGCATATTGGGCGTGACAACCGTCTAAATCCGTTGAGATAACACCATATGAACTATGATTTGGCAAGAAACCTAAGCTGTCGTTTCTTAAAGTTTGGGGATGCGAAACTTATGTCAAAAGGCTTCATCCTGATAAGCTCGAAGCCAAATCAGAGAAGTGCGTCGTCATAGGATACCCTAAAGAAACTATTGGGTACACCTTCTACCATAGATCCGAAGGCAAGATCTTTGTTGCTAAGAATGGGTCATTTCTGGAGAAGGAGTTTCTCTCGAAAGAAGTGAGTGGAGAAATGTAAAACTTGATGAGGTAATTGTACCTTCTCTCGAATTGGAAAATAGTACATAAGATAAAAACGTTCCCGTGATGCCTACACCAACTAGAGAAGAAGCTAATACTGATGATCATGAAACTTCAGTTCAAGTTACTACTGAACTTTGTAGGTCGACTAGAGCATGTTCCACACCAGAATGGTACGGTAATCCTGTCCTAGAAGTCATGTTGTTAGACAACGGAGAACCTACGAACTATGATGAAGCTATGATGAGGCCATATTCTGATAAATGGCTTGAGGCCGTGAAATCTGAGATAGGATCCACATATGTGAACAAAGTGTGGACTTTGGTGGACTTGCCCAATGATCGGCATGCCACTGAAAATAAATGGATCTTCAAGAACAAGACATACTCTGATGGGAATATCACTATCTACAAAGCTCGACTTGTCGCAAAAGGTTTTCGATAAGTTCAAGGGGTTGACTATGATGAAACTTTCTCACCCGTAGCGATGCTTATGTCTGTCCGAATCATGTTAGCAATTGCCGCATTTTATGATTATGAAATCTGGAAAATGGACGTCAAAACTACATTCCTTAACGAGTTTCTTAAGGAAGAGTTGTATATGATGCAACCGGAAGGTTTTGTCGATCCTAAAGGTGCTAACAAAGTGTTGAAGCTCCAACGATCCATCTATGGACTGGTGCAAGCATCTCGGAGTTGGAATATATGCTTTGATGATGTGATCAAAGCATATGATTTTATACAGACTTATGGTGAAGCTTGTATTTACAAGATAGCGAGTGGGAGCTCTGTAGCTTTTCTGATATTATATGTGGATGACATATTGCTGATTGGAAATGATGTAGAATTTTTGGATAGCATAAAAGGATATTTGAATAAGAATTTTTCAATGAAAGACCTCGGTGAAGCTACTTATATATTGGGCATCAAGATCTATAGGGATAGATCAAGAAGCTTAATAGGACTTTCACAAAGAACACTACCTCATGTCCGAGCAGATGCCAAACCAGTCAAGCAGCCCCTCCGCCGACTATCGGAGGAGAAGAGAAGAATTGTTGGTGAAGAGATAGCCCGGCTTCTGGTGGCCGGCTTCATTATGGAAATGTTCTTTCCAGAATGGATTGCCAACCCGGTCCTTGTGCTGAAGAAGAACAAGAAGTGGCGCATGTGTATAGACTATACCAGCCTCAACAAAGCTTGCCCCAAAGATCCGTGTGCTTTGCCCCGGATTGACCAAGTGATAGACTCCACGGCCGGATGCGAGCTGTTGAGTTTCTTGGATGCCTACTCGGGTTACCATCAGATTAAGTTGGATCCAGCTGACCACCTGAAGACCGCCTTCATCACACCATTCAGATCAAGTTGGAAGCGAGTGGCTTTCGCGGACACTTCCTCCCGCTTGGTCGCTGCAACCGAGCCCTTGGGCTTCTTTTGCTGATTGTCGAACAGATTCGACATAGCTCGGTGCTTTGGCACGCCGCCTCGGGCGGCCGGCGCGGCAGCTGAGCTCCCACCCGGCTTGTCGGACGCTGGCTGGCGGCGTGGGGCGACTTCCCCCTTGTCATCATCCGGCCAATCTTCGAGGCCGGCTCTGAGCCTAGAGCCGCCTGCTTCGCCGCCTCCTCCCATGGTGTCGTCGTCCAAGGCGGCCGCCCCCAAGTCGGGGTTGTCCACGTCACTCTCCGACCGGTCGGGGAGATATTCGCGCTCCGGCCCCGCGGCGCCGGCCGCCGGCTGGAGGAGGGGGCTCTGTTGAGATAAGCCGATTGGTTAAGCCGGACAAAAAGAACTCGGCGACAGAGGAAAAAGAGAAGAAAAGTAAACTCACCATAGGCGGGGGGTTTGTGCGCGAGTACGACTCCTTGCCAAACTGCCACTCCTCCGTAAGATTGCAGTTGGCAAGGTAGTTCACCATGTGAGCTACCTCGTCGTGAGGCATCTCCTTGGTGCATAGCCGGCTGGGGTCGAGGTGCCCACTCATCTGATAGATCAGGTGAGGCCGGCCTTGGAGCAGAAGCACCCGGCACGCCACAAATGCGGTGAGCAAGTCGGGCCCGGTCAGGCCCTCTGACCTGATCAACACCCGGAGCCTCGTGACGGCAGCGGCTCCAGAAGGCGAAAGTGACCTGGCCCGATAGGACCAGTTGGGCCGCTTCCCAGTCGGCGGGCCGGCTACATAAGCCGGCAGGTTGATCCATTCACCCTGCGGGAAGATGCTCTTCACATAGAAGTAGGACTATTGCCACATCTTCATCGACTGGATCAGCATGATAGGCGGGAAAGGGTTGTCGGCCGCCAGCCTCCGCACCGCGACGAAGGCGCCGCACTGAGCCGACACGCTCTTGACGATGGTGCCGAGCTTGGAGTAGAAGAACTCCCCCCAGAGCTCGATGGTGGCGAAGACGCTGAGGAAGCCTTCGCACAAAGTGACGAAGGCAGACAGCAGCACCACTGTGTTCGGGGTGAGGTGGTACGGCTAGAGATTGTAAAAGTCGAGGAAGGAATGGAGAAAACTGCTTGCCAGAAGGCCGAAGCTGCGCAGGCAGTGCGAGCGGAAGATGACCCGCTCACCCTCCTCCGGTGCCGATGAGATCTCCCACTCCGGCGCAAGGCGTACCTGCACATAATCCTCGCTGGGCAGCCGCCGCGTCTTGCAGAGGAAGTCGATGTGGTCCTCGTGTACGTTGGAGCTATCCAAAGCCTCGGCGCGCGCCATGGCGGCGAGAGCTCGACGGAGAAGGCACGACAACGGCGGAAGCGCACCCTTGCAACGGTGAGGCTGCAGTGCTGCAAGGTCGCCGGAGAAGCAGAACGACAGTAGTGGTGGAGAGAAGACGAAGAAAGAAGAGAATGGCGAAGTGGGAGGTGAGCGCGCTTTTGTCTGCCGCTCCCCCTCCTCCCCCTACTTATAGGCACGGCGCGACGAAGCCGAGGGGGCGGGATGTGGGGGGCGTGTGATTAACTGCGCCCACTCCCCCACGACCCGAGATTATTGCGCCTTAAAAGCGCGCGACAACAACCATTGGAAGGCAAACCATCCGCCTCGGCCATAGAGGATCCGCGCGTGGGCCGAGGCACGGTGGTGGCGGGCCCAGGCCTGCAGCAACGTCTCGTCACGCGCGTGGGCTGGCAGGCTGAACCAGCTGAAGGGTGCAATGTGGCACGCGGACGGCAGGCGGCCGGCCCTCCGCCGGGCGCATGCACCAGCTGGTTCCCGCCTTCGGACTCCAAATCTTTCTAGACGACGCGTCTGATCGAGGCTGGCTCCTAGCTGCCAGCTATTCAAGATAGGAAACTACCCCGGCTTCTCGTCCCCCTTCCAGCCGCGAAGGCCGACCAGCTTCGGGGACTACTGTCGGAGTAAATGACCACGGGTAGCCTAATCAGCTCCCCCTGACTCTTCAAAAAATATCGGGCCGACTGCGCCCTCCAACATCCAAGACGCAGGGCCGCCTTCTCCTGGCCGACTGTCCAACCAGCCGGCTGCCTGAAGGCGGTAAGGCTCTGCAAGCCCTCTCAACAAGGGCCGACTCCTAGCAGTCGACCAACAGGGGGCCGGCTCCTAGCAGGCGGCCCAACTCACACCCTCTAAGTTTGCGCCCACATAACGGCGATAAGACGGGGCACGACTACAGTGAAGCTTGCCACCCCTGAATCCCGGAGCAAGCGTGGCCACAGTGAGCCGTACGGGGCAGCCACTCCCCGTCCGGCGCGACACTGTTGCAATGTTGACCATGACATCACCCACGATAGGCCGTCAGTACGGCCCACAGGCGGCGGGCCCCTCCAGCCAGAGAGATACCAGAGGGCGGCCAAGCTCCACCAGTCGGCCTAGAGGGGAGCCGGCTCCTAACAACCGGCCCACTCCCGCCCTGGAAGTTTGTGCACCATTAAGCAGATAAGACAGGGTAAGGCTACAGTGAAAGCCCACCAGGCGGCGGCATTGTAGCCATGCTTACCCCGACAAAGCCATCGTCGCCAAGAGTAAGGCCACAGTAACCAGCAGCCGACAAGACTCCCGGACTGTGGGCCCATCCTGTCGGCCTAGATGCCGGCAGCCGGCGGGACCTACCAGTTAGCGGGCCCCAGCGACCGGCGGAGAAGCCGACGACTACAGACACTGACGGCCTGGACCCGCATCCGGCCGGATTACCATTGTACCCTGGGGGGTAGGCCTATATAAACCCCCTAGGGCACCCATGCAAAGGGTTGATCTCTTAGAGTTTTAGACACCACATAGAGAGAAGAGGGGAGCTAGCCTTGCCCTTATTCTTCCTCTAGCCGAACAGCTCAAGG
Organism: Aegilops sharonensis; assembly: GCA_904067115.1. Lineage (NCBI taxonomy): Eukaryota > Viridiplantae > Streptophyta > Magnoliopsida > Poales > Poaceae > Aegilops > Aegilops sharonensis. The sequence continues at coordinate 690,761,655 of LR880969.1, forward strand.
AGCCTCTTGTAGCTACTCGTCTTGATCTAGTGATCATGCGGAGACCCCGCAGAGCAGGACTAGGGGTGTTATCTCCACGGAGAGCCCCAAACCTGGGTAAGATTCGCCGGCGTGCATGTCTTCGCCTTATCCCATTTCCAGGCACCGGCGATATCTTACTGGCTCCCACGATGATAAGCCACCCATTGGCATATGTCGCACCTACCACCCGACAGCACAAGAACTTCTTGAGACAGAACTGGAGGTGTAACTTCTTCATCTTTTTCTTCATGAGCCATGGGCTCTTCAAACTTCTTTTCTTCTTGTTTTGGTTGTGAAGCCAAAGAACCAGAAGCAGGATCAACCTCCATCGGGGTAGGAGCATCAGATGAGGAGACCGTAGGGGCAGTACCTTGGGTAGGAATTTTCTCCCCGCAAACTTTTCTCCCTCCTTTGTGGATCCGAAGAGTTCAGCTTGAATATCCTGCACAGGTGATGGGACTTGCTTTTCCATTTCAGTTTCTTCGTCAATCTTTTCTTCGGAAGCATTTTGCTCGGGCACAACATTTACTTCATCAGGATTGACAAGATATATGTCCACAATGTCAAGTTCTTGTTCGACTGAGGTAGGAACTACCACAGCCTCAACTTGTTGCTCGGTAACTTCCTCGGGATGAGGAATGGTGGAATCTGCTGTAGTGGGGCACTTGTGTCAATGGGAGCATCAGCTGAAGTAGATTGGACCTGACGGTCCTTGACTTCTTTTGGCTTATTCGCTCTAGCCTGAGCTCTCTGGAGTTTTTCTTCTTTCTCCCTGCATCGAGCAAGATCTTGTTGACACTTAATCTCTTTGATTCTGCGATCATAAAGCTGAGATACATCCATCTTCATCCTGAAGTTCCACTCAATCTTGTTGTTTCTCGAGGTAGTGAGAGCTTTGGTGGTTTCGAGAATAGCCTTGTTCACATCTTTTCTTTTAGTCTCAGATTTAGCTTCCCTTCTCATCTTCTCCAGAAGCTTCTTATCATCGATAGCTTGATTGAGTTCTTTGGTGATTTCTTCAGATTAGTGAAGTGCTTTGCTACCATCTTGATAACATGTTCTGGCAGACCCAAATTACCCAACTCAGCTGGATTGGCATCATAGGAGGGACCTTCAATGATGTCAAATATCATCTCAAAATCATATTCCTCTATCGAAGCACCGCATGATGATCAGGTGTGATAGACTCTACGTTCACATACAACGGGTGTAAGCCAGATTTACACACGTGGAATACTTGGGTTAAACTTGACGAGCCTAGCATGTACAGACATGGTCTTGGAACACCGGAGACCAAATGGTCGAACATGAGTCATAAAGTAGATATGATCAACATGAAGATGTTCACCACGGATGACTACCCCATCTCACATGATGATTGGACATGTGTTAGTTGATTTGGATCGTGTATCACTTAGATAACTTGAGCGATGTTAATTTAAGTGGGAGTTCATTTGTAATTTGATTAATTGAACTTAATTTATCATGAACTTAGTCTTAATAGTTTTTGCATATATTTTTTGTAGATCAATGGCCCGTGTTACCGTTCCCTTGAATTTTAATGCGTTCCTAGAGAAAGTTAAGTTGAAAGATGATGGTAGTAACTACATGAACTGGGTCTGTAACTTGAGGACTATCCTCATTGGTGCATAGAAGAATTATGTCCTTGATGCACCGCTAGGTGACAGGCGTGCTGTAGGAGCTATTGCAGATGTTATGAATGTCTAGCAGACTCGATCTAATGACTATGCGATAGTTCAGTGTGCCATGCTTTACGGCTCAGAACTGGGACTTCAAAGACGTTTGAATGCCATGGAGCATATGAGATGTTCCAAGAGCTGAAGTTGATATTTCAAGCTAATACCCGGTCTGAGAGATATGACGTCTCCAATAAGTTCTATAGTTGTAAGATGGAGGAGAATTGTTCTCTTAGTTAACACATACTCAAAATGTCTTGGTATCATAAACACTTGACTCAGTTGGGAATTGATCTTCCAGTAGAGAGCGTTATTGGCAGAGTTCTTCAGTCACTGCCACCAAGCTACAAAGGCTTCGTGTTGAACTATAATATGCAAGTAATACGTCTCCAACGTATCTATAATTTTTGATTGTTCCATGCTATTATATTATCTGTTTTGGATGTTTTATATGCATTATTATGCTATTTTATATTGTTTTTGGGACTAACTTATTAACCTAGAGCCCAGTGCCAGTTTTTGTTTTTTCCTTGTTTTTGAGTTTCGCAGAAAAGGAATACCAAACGGAGTCCAAACGGAATGAAACTTCACGATGATTTTCCTTGGACTAGAAGACACCCAGGGGACTTCTAGTCCAAGCCAGAAGAGCCACGAGGCGGCGACAAGGGTGGAGGGTGCGCCCTAGGTGCCGGGGGTGCCCCCTACCTTGTGGGCCCCTTGGTGACTCCCTGACCTAGCTCTTCGTCCTATGTATTCACATATATTCCAAAACCCTCAGGGGAGTCCACCAAAATACTTTTCCGCCGCCACAACCTTTTGTTCCCATGAGATCCCATCTTGGGGCCTTTTACGGCATCCTGTAGGAGGGGGATTGGATCATGGAGGGCATCTACATCAACCCTGTTGCCCTTCCGATGAAGCCTGAGTAGTTTACCACAGACCTATGGGTCCATAGGTAGTAGCTAGATGACTTCTTCTCTCTCTTTGATTCTCAATACCATGTTCTCCTCGATGTTCTTGGAGATCTATCCGATGTAATCTTCTTTTACAGTGTATTTGTCAAGATCCGATGAATTATGGGTTTATGACCAGCTTATCTATGAATATTATTTGAATCTTCTCTGAATTCTTATATGCATGATTTGATATCTTTGTATTTCTCTTCGAATTATCGGTTTGGTTTGGCCAACTAGATTGGTTTCTCTTGCAATGGGAGTGGTGCTTAGCATTGGGTTCAATCTTGCGTGATTTCACCCAGTGACAAAGTAGGGGTAGCGAGACACGTATTGAATTGTTGCCATCGAGGATAAAAATATGGGCTTTTCATGATATTGCTTGAGTTTATTCCTCTACATCATGTCATCTTACTTAAGGCGTTACTCCGTTCTTTATGAACTTAAAACTCTAGATGCATGCTGGATAGCGGTTGATGTGTGGAGTAATAGTAGTAGATGCAGGCAAGAGTCGGTCTACTTGACATGAATGTGATGCCTATATGCATAATCATTGCCTTGGATATCGTCATAACTTTGCGCTTTTCTATAAATTGCTCAACAGTAATTTGTTCACCCACCGTATTATTTGCCTTCAAGAGAGAAGCCTCTAGTGAAACCTATGGCCCCCGGGTCTATTTTCCATCATATTTGTTTCCGATCTACTATTTTGCAATCTTTCATTTTTCATATCTATAAACCAAAAAATCCAAAAATATTTAGTTATCTTTTATTTAGTTTTATTTAGTTTTATTTATCTCTATCAGATCTCACCTTTGCAAGTGAGCGTGAAGGGATTGACAACCCCTTTATCGCATTGGGTGCAAGTGTTCAATTGTTTGTGTAGGTGCATCTATTGGGGACTGATACGTCTCCAACGTATCTATAACTTTTTATTGTTCCATGCTATTATATTATCTGTTTTGGATGTTTTATATGCGTTAATGTGCTATTTTATATTATTTTTGGGGCTAACCTATTAACCTAGAGCCCAGTGCCAGTTTTTGTTTTTTCCTTGTTTTAGAGTTTCACAGAAAAGGAATACCAGATGGAGCCCAAACGGAATAAAACTTTCGTGATGATTTTTCTTGGACCAGTAGACATCCAGAGGACTTGGAGTGCAGGTCAGAGAAGCCACGAGGCGGCCACAAGGATGGAGGGCATACCCAGGGTGTAGGGCGCGCCCCCACCCTTGTGGGCCCCTCGTGACTCCGTCGACCTATTCCTTCCGCCTATATATTCTCATAGTTCCCAAAACTAATAGAGAGAGCCACAAAAAACACTTTTCCACCACCGCAACCTTCTGTACCCGTGAGATCCAATATAGGGGCCTTTTTCGGTGTCCTGCCGGAGGGGGATTCCATCATGGAGGGCTTCTACATCAACACCATTGCCCTTCCGATGAAGCGTGAGTAGTTTACCACAGACATACGGGTCCATATCTAGTAGCTATGACTTCCTCTCTTTGATTCTCAATACCATGTTCTCCTCGATGTTCTTGGAGATCTATTCGATGTAATACTTTTTTGCGGTGTCTTTGCCGAGATCCGATGAATTGTGGATTTATGAGCAGCTTATCTATGACTATTATTTGAATCTTCTCCGAATTCTTATATGCATGATTTCATATCTTTGCAAGTCTCTTCAAACTATTGATTTGGTTTGGCCAACTAGATTGGTTTTTCTTGCAATGGGAGAAGTGCTTAGCTTTCGGTTCAATCTTGCGGTGTACTTTCCCAGTGATAGTAGGGGCAGCAAGGCATGTATTGTATTGTTGCCATTGAGGATAAAAAGATGGGGTTTACATCATATTGCTTGAGTTTATTCCTCTACATCATGTCATCTTACTTAATGCGTTACTCCATTCTTCATGAACTTAATACTCTAGATGCAGGCAGGAGTCGGTCGATGTGTGGAGTAATAGTAGTAGATGCAGGCAGGAGTTGGTCTACTTGACACGGACGTGATGCCTATATTCATGATCATTGCCTTAGATATCATCATAACTTTCGACTTTTCTATGAATTGCTCGGCAGTAATTTGTTCACCCACCGTAATATTTTTCCATCTAGAGATAAGCCTCTAGTGAAACCTATGGCCCCCGGGTCTATTTTCTACCATATAAGTTTCCGACCTACAATCTTAGTTTCCTATTTACTTCCTTTGCAATCTTTTACTTTCCATTCTATAAACCAAAAATACCAAAAATATTTACTTTACCGTTTATCTATCTCTATCAGATGTCACTTGTAACCATGAAGGGATTGACAACCCCTTGATCATGTTGGGTGCAAGTTGTTGATTGTTTATGCAGATATTCAGTGACTTGTTCGTTGTCTCCTACTGGATTGATACCTTGGTTCTCAAACTGAGGGAAATACTTACTCTACTTTGCTGCATCACCCTTTCCTCTTCAAGGGAAAAACCAATGCAAGCTCAAGAAGTAGCAGGGACTTGCGCGTTTCTTCTACTGGATTGATACCTTGGTTCTTAACTGAGGAAAATACTTATCTCTATTGTGTTGCATTGCCCTTTCCTCCTCAAGGGAAAAGCCAACGCAAGCTCAAGAACTAGTAGCAAGAATTTCTGGAGCCGTTGCCGGGGAGATCTACGTGAAGCCTACCAAGTACCCATCATAAAACTCTCATCTCTTACATTACATTATTTGCCATTTGCCTCTCGTTTTCATCTCCCCCACTTCTAAAATGATTTTCAGAAAAAAATACAAAAAGATTTGCCTTTTTATTCGCCCTTCTTCCGTTCGTATTTTTGTTTACTTTTCGTTTGCTTGTTTGCTAGATCGGTTTGTTGCCACCATGTCTGAATCTAGGGAGGTTTTTATCAAAAAAGATAGTAGTAATCTTCAGGAAAATTTCGATGACTTTGCTAATAATGATCCTTATGAAGAACCTACTATCATTCATACAAAAAAATCTGCATAGGTAGCGGTAATATTATTGGAAAAGGTGTTATTCAAGATTTCTTTACTTGTGCTGGCACGCTACCTATGTTAGGAGGATCTATTCTTAATAAAACTAATAGTCTTGCAGATGCTCTCATTATTGATCGTGAAAGACAATTTGTTCATATGCATCCTTGCATACAAAGGATTTTCCTACAATTCTCTAATATTCAGCATTCTCATGTTAAGCATGCCGCAACTATATTTTTAGCTCACGAGTTTAGATTCATCATGAAAGAAGCTAGCCAAATTTTTGCTCATTACAAAATAAATGCTGGTTGTCCTCCCATAGAGGAGATCCTTTTTAATCAAGAGGAAATAATGAGATTGCAATCTCCTGATTTTGTTGCCTACAATGAAAATTTGAGAAAAAGAGTCCCTACCGAGGTTTTGGTTGATAAGATCTCTGAACTTAATGATAATTTTGCTATACAAAATAACGAAGTAGGGTTCATACTAGGATATAAGCATATGCCGCTTCACCAAAGAAAATCTTACAATGATGAGTTGATTATAAATTATAAGGGGTCGAAGGAGGAACCTATCCCTCCTGCACTCGATCTTAGGGATCCCTATCCTATCAAATTTAGCCCTTTTGATTATTTTTGCTTACCACAAAGGAAACTTTCTGCTGAAAGAAGCGTGTATGAGATGAGCATGGGTGATCTCCCTTACTATTTTGCCAATACCTAGAGCTATGTTAGTATGCTTAGCTAGGGGCGTTAAACAATAGCGCTTGTTGGGAGGCAACCCAATTTTATTTTTGTGTTTTTTTGTTTTGCTACTGTTCTTGAATAAAATACACATTATTACCTCTGTAGTAATTGTGTTTTGGTGTTTTAATTATAGTTTGAGCCAAGGAAGACCTTTGGGATGGCTTACAGTGGTAGTTGATTTGATCTTGCTGAAAAACAAAAACTTTTATGCAGGGAAAAATAATTCTCATTTTTAACAAAAGTGCAATAAAATACTGATTATTTTTGCACAAGATTAATATACAAATTGCCTCTGTTTTCCTAATTTTTCAGAATTGTTGGAGTTAAAGTTTACAGATTGCTACAGACCGTTCTGTTTTTGACAGATTCTGTTTTCTATGTGTTGTTTGCTTATTTTGATGAATCTATGGGTAGTATAGGGGGGGGGGGTATGAACCATGGATAAGTTGGAATACAGTAGATATTACACCAATATAAATAAAGAATGAGTTCGCAATAGTACCATAAGTGGTGATTTTGTTTTCTTATACTAACAGATCTCATGAGTTTTCTGTTGAGTTTTGTGTTCTAAAGTTTTCAAGTTTTGGGTAAAGATTTGATGGACTATGGAATAAGGAGTGGCAAGAGCCTAAGCTTGGGG
>LR880969.1:690768901-690793163 GCA_904067115.1 Aegilops sharonensis
TGTTTGCTTATTTTGATGAATCTATGGGTAGTATAGGGGGGGGGGGGTATGAACCATGGATAAGTTGGAATACAGTAGATATTACACCAATATAAATAAAGAATGAGTTCGCAATAGTACCATAAGTGGTGATTTTGTTTTCTTATACTAACAGATCTCATGAGTTTTCTGTTGAGTTTTGTGTTCTAAAGTTTTCAAGTTTTGGGTAAAGATTTGATGGACTATGGAATAAGGAGTGGCAAGAGCCTAAGCTTGGGGGATGCCCAAGGCACCCCAAGGTAATATTCAAGGACAACCAAGAGCCTAATCTTGGGTATGCCCCGGAAGGCATCCCCTCTTTCGTCTTCGTCTCTTTGTAAATTTACTTGAGGCTATATTTTTATTCACCACATGATATGTGTTTTGCTTGGAGCGTCTTGTATGATATGAGTCTTTGATTTTTAGTTTTCCACAATCATCCTTGCTGTACACACCTTTTGAGAGGGACACACATGAATCATGATTTATTAGAATACTCTATGTGCTTCACTTATATCTTTTGAGCTAGGCAATTTTGCTCTAGTGCTTCACTTATATATTTTTAGAGCATGTCAGTGGCTTTATATTATAGAAATTTTTGAACTCTCATGCTTCACTTATATTATTTTGAGAGTATCTCTAAACAACATAGTAATTTTCTTTGGTTATGAGTTTAGTCCTAATATGATGGGCATCCAAGAGGGATATAATAAAAACTTTCATATAAAGTGCATTGAATACTATGTGAAGTTTGATTCCTTGTGATTGTTTTGAGATATAAATATGGTGATATTAGACTCATGCTAGTGAGTAATTGTGGTTTGGTAGAAATACTTGTGTTAAAGTTTGTGATTCCCGTAGCATGCACGTATGGTGAACCGTTATGTGATCAAGTCGGAGCATGATTTATTTATTGATTGTCTTCCTTATGAGTGGCGGTTGGGGATGAGCGATGGTGTTTTCCTACCAATCTATACCCCTAGGAGCATGCACGTGGTACTTTGTTTTAGTGACTAATATACTTTTTCAATAAGTATGTGAGTTATTTATGAATAATGTTGAGTCCATGGATTATACACACTCTCACCCTTCCACCATTGCTAGCCTCTATAGTACCGCGCATGCCTTACACCCACCTTATAACTTCCTCAAAATAGCCACCATATGGCATTTGCATAGCCATTCCGAGATATATTGCCATCCAACTTTCCACCGTTCCGTTTAGTATGACACATACCATCATTGTCATATTGCTTTGCATGATCGTAAGATAGCTACCATGATGTTTACATCGTTTGTCCGATTTTTATGTCATTTGCCACACTAGATCATTGCACATCTGGGTACACCACCAGAGGCACTCATATAGAATGATATTTTGTTCTAAGTATTGAGTTGTAATTCTTAATTTGTAAGTAAATAAAAGTGTGATGATTATCATTATTAGAGCATTGTCCCATGTGAGGAAAGGATTATGGAAGCTATGATCCCCTCACAAGTTGGGATGAGTCTCCGGACTTTACAAAAAAATAAAAGAAGCCAAGAAGTCCACCAAAATAAAATAAAAATAAAAATGAGAGAAAAGAGAGAAGGGGCAATGTTACTATCCTTTTTCCACACTTGTGCTTCAAAGTAGCACCATGATCTTCATGATAGAGAGTCTCCTATGTTCTCACTTTCATATACTAGTGGGAATTTTTCATCATATAACTTGGCTTGTATATTCCAATGATGGGCTTCCTCAAATTGCCCTAGGTCTTCGTGAGCAAGCGAGTTGGATGCACACCCACTTAGTTTCTTTTTGAGCTTTCCTAAACTTATAGCTCTACTGCATCTGTTGCATGGCAATCCCTACTCACTCACATCGATATCTATTAATGGGAATCTCCATAGCCCGTTGATTCGCCTAGTTGATGTGAGACTATCTCCTTCTTTTTGTCTTCTCCAAAACCACCATATTCTATTACACCTGTAGTGCTATATCCATGGCTCACGCTAATGTATTGCATGGAAGTTGAAAAAGTTTGAGAACATCAAAAGTATGAAACAATTGCTTGGCTTGTTATCGGGGTTGTGCATGATTTAATACTTTGCGTGATAAAGATGGAGCATAGCCAGACAATATGATTTTGTAGGATTAACTTTATTTGGCCATATTATTTTGAGAAGACATGATTGCTTTATTAGTATGCTTGAAGTATTATTGTTTTTATGTCAGTATTAAACTTTTGTTTTGAATCTTATGGATTTGAACATTCATGCCACAATATAGAAAATTACATGGATAAATATGTTAGGTATCATTCCACATAAAAATATTATGTTTTTATCATTTACCTACTCGAGGACGAGCAGGAATTAAGCTTGGGGATGCTTGATACGTCTCCAACGTATCTATAATTTTTTATTGTTCCGTGCTATTATATTATCTGTTTTGGATGTTTTATATGCATTATTATGTTATTTTATATTATTTTTGGTACTAACTTATTAACCTAGAGCCCAGTGCGAGTTTCTGTTTTTTTTCCTTGTTTTTGAGTATCGCAGAAAAGGAATACCAAATGGAGTCCAAACGGAATGAAACTTAACGATGAGTTTTCTAGGACTAGAAGACACCCAGGGGACTTGGAGTCCAAGCCAGAAGAGCCATGAGGCGGCGGCAAGGGTGGACGGCGCGCCCCTTGCCTTGTGGGCCCCTCGGTGACTCCCTGACTTAGCTCTTCGTCCTATATATTCACATATATTCCAAAACCCTCAGGGAGTCCAAGAAAACACTTTTCCGTCGCCGCAACCTTTTGTTCACATGAGATCCCATCTTGGGGCCTTTTACAACATCCTGCCGGAGGGGGATTCGATCGCGAAGGGCATCTACATCAACCTTATTGCCCTTCCGATGAGGCGTGAGTAGTTTACCATAGACCTATGGGTCCATAGCTAGTAGCTAGATGGCTTCTTCTTTTTCTTTGATTCTCAATACCATGTTCTCCTCGATGTTCTTGGAGATCTATCCGATGTAATCTTATTTTACGGTGTGTTTGTTGAGATCCAATGAATTGTGGATTTATGATCAGCTTATCTATGAATATTATTTGAATCTTCTCTGAATTCTTATATGCATGATTTGATATCTTTGTATTTCTCTTCAAGTTACCAGTTTGGCTTGGCCAACTAGATTGGTTTCTCTTGCAATGGGAGAGGTGCTTAGCTTTGGGTTCAATCTTGCTTCATTTCACCTAGGGACAAAGTAGGGGTAGCGAGACACATATTGACTTGTTGCCACCGAGGATAAAAATATGGGGTTTTCATCATATTGCTTGAGTTTATTCCTTTACATCATGTCATCTGAGTTAAGGCATTACTTCATTCTTTATGAACTTAAAACTCTAGATGCATGCTGGATAGCGGTCGATGTGTGGAGTAATAGTAGTAGATGCAGGCAGGAGTCGGTCTACTTGACACGGATGTGATGCCTATATGCATAATCATTGCCTTGGATATCGTCATAACTTTTCGCTTTTCTATCAATTGCTCGACAGTAATTTGTTCACCCACCGTATTATTTGCCTTCAAGAGAGAAGCCTCTACTGAAACCTATGGACCTCGAGTCTATTTTCCATCATATTTGTTTCCGATCTACTATTTTTCAATCTTTTATTTTCATATCTATAAACCAAAAAACCCAAAAATATTTAGTTATCTTTTATTTAGTTTTATCTATCTCGGTCATATCTCACCTTTGCAATGTGACCGTAAAGGGATTGACAACTCCTTTATCGCGTTGGGTGCAAGTGTTTGATTTTTTGTGTAGGTGCATCTATTGGGGACTTGCGTTTCTCCTACTGGATTGATACATTGGTTCTTAACTGAGGGAAATACTTATCTCTACTGTGTTGCATCACCCTTTCCTCTTCAAGGGAAAAACCAACGCAAGCTCAAGAAGTAGCAGCAAGGGATGACGAAAACGATTCCTGATCTCTTCACGATGCTAAAATCGGCGGAGGTAGAAATAAAAAAGGAGCATCAAGTGTTGATGGTTAACAAGACCAGTAGTTTCAAGAAAAAGGTCATGGGAAAGAAAGGAACTTCAAGAAGAATGGCAAGCAAGTTGCCGCTCCCGTGAAAAAGCCCAAAGCTGGACCAAGCCTGAAACTGAGTGCTTCTACTACAAAGGAAATGATCACTGGAAGCAGAACTGCCGCAAGTACTTGGAAGATAAGAAGGATGGCAAAGTGAACAAATGTATATTTGATATACATGTTATTGACGTGTCCCTTGCTAATGCTCATAGTAGCGCCTAGGTATTTGATACTGGTTCGGTTGCTCATATTTGTACCTCGAAACAGGAACTACGGAATAAAAGAAGATTGGCTAAGGTCGAGGTAACGGTGCGCGTCAGGAATGGTTCCAAGGTTGATATGATCGCCGTCGGCATGCTACCTCTACATCTACCTTCGAGATTAGTTTTAGACCTCAATAATTGTTATTTGGTGCCAGCGTTGAGCATGAACATTACATCTGGATCTTTTTTATTGCGAGACAATTATTCATTTAAATCAGAGAATAATGGTTGTTCTATTGATNTTTAGTTTTATCTATCTCTATCAGATCTCACCTTTGCAAGTGACCGTGAAGGGATTGACAACCCCTTTATCGCGTTGGGTGCAAGTGTTTGATTGTTTGTGTAGGTGCATCTATTGGGGACTTGCGCGTTTCTCCTACTGGATTGATACATTGGTTCTTAACTGAGGGAAATACTTATCTCTACTGTGTTGCATCACCCTTTCCTCTTCAAGGGAAAAACCAACGCAAGCTCAAGAAGTAGCAGCAAGGGATGACGAAAACGATTCCTGATCTCTTCACGATGCTAAAATCGGCGGAGGTAGAAATAAAAAAGGAGCATCAAGTGTTGATGGTTAACAAGACCAGTAGTTTCAAGAAAAAGGTCATGGGAAAGAAAGGAACTTCAAGAAGAATGGCAAGCAAGTTGCCGCTCCCGTGAAAAAGCCCAAAGCTGGACCAAGCCTGAAACTGAGTGCTTCTACTACAAAGGAAATGATCACTGGAAGCAGAACTGCCGCAAGTACTTGGAAGATAAGAAGGATGGCAAAGTGAACAAATGTATATTTGATATACATGTTATTGACGTGTCCCTTGCTAATGCTCATAGTAGCGCCTAGGTATTTGATACTGGTTCGGTTGCTCATATTTGTACCTCGAAACAGGAACTACGGAATAAAAGAAGATTGGCTAAGGTCGAGGTAACGGTGCGCGTCAGGAATGGTTCCAAGGTTGATATGATCGCCGTCGGCATGCTACCTCTACATCTACCTTCGAGATTAGTTTTAGACCTCAATAATTGTTATTTGGTGCCAGCGTTGAGCATGAACATTACATCTGGATCTTTTTTATTGCGAGACAATTATTCATTTAAATCAGAGAATAATGGTTGTTCTATTGATATGAGTAATATCTTTGCTGGTCATGCACTACTGGTGCACGTCGGTCCTAAACAAATGGTTTCTAAACCCTTTCCGCGACGGCCTTCGGAACCATCGCCAAGTGAGTGTGTGCAATAGGGGGTCCTTCCCACACGACCCAGAAACCGTCGAGGATATGGAACAGTGATCCATAGGCCTTCCAAAATGTAATAGTGTGCGATGCAGCACACACTAAATTCTTTCGCACGTGTGGTATCGGTGATTAAGCGTTTCTAATGACGCAGCGAAACCATATGGTCTGTCGTAATGAACCATTTGGGAAACAACATGTAAGGCACACAAGCCAACATATGAACTGTGTGCGATTTGTGCCCTATCGCACACGAGTTTTCTGCGTCACCCGTCTGCCATGCTAGGCTCCATCACACACGTTTTCTAACAATTACCTTCTGCGATACTATTCCATAACAAACTCTTCAGGAGCCCCTTCGCACACATACAAGTGCTGCAGACCGTTTGTGGTTTGTTAGGTATCACCGACGGTTGCCGCAAGAGTGACATGTGCTTTTTGTTTGGGATCCCACATGTTTCCTGAAAAATTACGACTGGGATTGTATTTTGCATTGGGCCTGGTTTACTCCCAGTTCTCGTGTGCGATAACGCAATATCACAAACGGTTCCGGGGAACCTACGCACACGTAGTAGCGCTGCAAATCGTTTGCGATCTGCTATGTATCACCGACGGTTCCGCTATGATTGAGGTATGCTTTCCGATGTGGATCCCACACACTCATTTAGTTGAACCGTGTGCGGAGCAATTGCCAAGTTAAAACAAAAATATCTCATTTTGAATCGCCACGCAAAAACGAAATTTGCCACAATATTCAATTGAACAAATAAACAATAATATCCCATTTTGAATCGGCACGCAAAAATCAAATTCACCACAATATTCAATTGAACAAATAGTGTCCCCAGGAAGAACATTCATCAGATTTTTCAACAATTGCATTTGAACATATGGTAGCTAAATTCCAATGATTTGTCCACACATATATGCATTACATAATTAATAATAGTGTACGAAATACGTCTACCTCTTCAGATGGAAAACAATGGATCCATGTGTTATATGTTTAGCGGCAAACTCTTACTCAATGTTTCGGGAGAATGCATGCTGAAATCTTCATTATCACCAGTGGGATTGATGTAGTGATCCAGGAAGAAGTCGCTGATAAATCTACGAACCATCAGCAATTCACCAGCCGGGAGCGGTTCAGGGGTCCTCGGTTTTAAGATGAGCTGCAGTATTTTTAAGATCAGAATGTGCCATATGAGTGGAGTAGAAGATATTAATTAAGATAGACTTAATGGTACTAATTCGCGAGGATCGTCACAACTATGTGCAGATTTGCAGATGGAGATCATGTGTCTGCAAACATAGTATCCACAAAGGTTGGTCCCTGCTTCTTGCTGAGGACACTGAAATTTTTTGTACAAAATTAGTCATGTATTTGTCCTGTTAGGAACAACCTAACCGGTGTTAGATGTATTATTTTTTCTTTGGACAAAATAGAAAGAGGTTTATTTAGAAGCTTGAACATTTGACTAGCATAAGGAAAGGTATTTGCAGACTGTTGGATACATTTTCCAAAAATAATGGATTTCGGTGTGTTACTGGAGAAACAATCTCGTGCTGTAGAGGTAGTTTCCTCTTGAACAGGTTCCCTGGTTTAGTTTGCCAGAATGCGAGCACACTGCAAATGATGATGAATTTTGACAACATCAATTATTGAACCAGATATGAATGCAAATTAATTTCAACATCATAGAATTCAATACCTATCCAAGAATTGCTGAAGATGCGTCAGATCCAGAGTCTTTGTTGACTCTATGAGAGAATCGATGTAGTAAACTGTGATCTTGTTTGGAACAATGAATACCAATATCCAGTGATTGCTACATATTAAGAAGCAATGAACTTACAAATGATGTCGAAATCTGAAAGACAATCAGTGTATGCGTGGTTGTTTACTTGACTTTCCATTCACGATATGGCCAGAGAAATGATTCTGCATGGGACGTGTTTTCGAAGATACGGACGACCGTGTTAAAGGCCCAATCCCGCCGGTCCTTTTCATGTAATGTTGTGCCATTTGCTAATGCAGGATCTATGAAATACACACTCTCACTTTGTCTTCTCTGCGCGTTCAATCCCCTGAGAGGAATAAAATGTAGTTAGTTGTTTATCATTTACATCCTTGTATGGAGAAGTTGATCAGAGTTCGTTAAGTACTTACAAAATCACCCATCTAACAAGAGTGGCATCGAGCACATTGAAGTTGAAGAAGAGATGTAAGTCCTCGAAACTCACATTGATGGAACCAGCATCATGTCGGAAATGATCTCTATTGTAGTGGACTAGCAAAGCATGATGACCTGCTGACATTTGATCCATGCAATATTCATGTAACTCACGGCAACTAGAGATGCACTCATCAAAGTATTCACCAACAAGAAATGGCTGGCCATGGACGTAATAGCATGCTTGAAGTACGTCTGCTTTACTTTTAGCAAGCAACAATTCTACTTCTTCATCATCCATGGCGTCAGAAATAATATTACTCCCTGATTCGAATAAGCTGCTGTTAATTTGATTCTGGGTGATAAGTGCTTTAAGTAAGAGGCAATCTTTCTCTTTCCTCTTCACTCTCCCGCTGCGCTTCCTCGTGGTCGTGGGTGTAGCCTTTTTGGCCACTTCCTTCTTGGTACTTGAAGCATTTCTGGCAGAACATCTGGTTTGCTGCAAGGTAGACTGCCGAGCAGACGGTGAAGCTTGGACGGACTGCTTAGCAGATGGTTTATCTATGCCGGACCACTGAGCTGGCGGTGCTGCTGTGACGGACTGCTGGGCTGTAGGAGCAGGGGCATCGGACTGCTGACCATGCATTGAAGCTATGTCGGGTTTCTGCACAGGTGGTGCCAACTTGTTGGTGCGCTGAGGAGGACGTGCCAACGCGTTGGTTTGCTGAGAAGGAAGTGTTGACGCATTGGTATGCTGATCATGCACCTGCGGACCAACAGACTGATGAGCAGTCGGTTTTGGACCTACAGACACTACAAAAAAAGAGACATCCGTGACATTTTGGGCCGAACGAATTTTTTCTGTCATACTTATGACACTTTTATGATGATAATTGTGACAAAACCCGGTATCATCATAGATGTGGCGGGCTCCTACTTCTATGACAAAAAGTCAAATGGGCTTTCCATCCTGGGCGGGCCGGATACGTAGCTGCATGACATTCTTTGGGCCGTCCATGACGGAAAAAACCGTGGTATAAGCGAGGGCGAGGAAAATATTAGGGTGTTCCCGGTTACGGTGGGTGGTCGGGGCCGAGTGATGCGCGTTTCTCTCGTACATGTACGCGCGTGTGTGCGAGGCGTTGGGCTCTAACTGAACCCAAGCGAGGCGTTGGGCTCTAACTGAACCCGAGCGATTGCACTACAGGCTACGCGTTACTGAACCCGAGCGATCGATCGATGGCTGTTAACTGAACCCGATCGAGCGATTCCTTCGCTACTCTTGAGAACTGAAGCCAATCGATGCTGCCTCTAGATGAACAGTGAGCGTTGCCGGGGGGGGGGGGGTGAACAGGGAGGGGGGGGGGGGGGAAAGGACCCCCGGGGGGGGGGGGGTGAACAGGGAGGGGGGGGGGGGGGAAAGGACCCCCGGGGGGGGGGGGGTGAACAGGGAGGGGGGGGGGGGGGAAAGGACCCCCGGGGGGGGGGGGGTGAACAGGGAGGGGGGGGGGGGGGAAAGGACCCCCGGGGGGGGGGGGGTGAACAGGGAGGGGGGGGGGGGGGAAAGGACCCCCGGGGGGGGGGGGGTGAACAGGGAGGGGGGGGGGGGGGAAAGGACCCCCGGGGGGGGGGGGGTGAACAGGGAGGGGGGGGGGGGGGAAAGGACCCCCGGGGGGGGGGGGGTGAACAGGGAGGGGGGGGGGGGGGAAAGGACCCCCGGGGGGGGGGGGGTGAACAGGGAGGGGGGGGGGGGGGAAAGGACCCCCGGGGGGGGGGGGGTGAACAGGGAGGGGGGGGGGGGGGAAAGGACCCCCGGGGGGGGGGGGGTGAACAGGGAGGGGGGGGGGGGGGAAAGGACCCCCGGGGGGGGGGGGGTGAACAGGGAGGGGGGGGGGGGGGAAAGGACCCCCGGGGGGGGGGGGGTGAACAGGGAGGGGGGGGGGGGGGAAAGGACCCCCGGGGGGGGGGGGGTGAACAGGGAGGGGGGGGGGGGGGAAAGGACCCCCGGGGGGGGGGGGGTGAACAGGGAGGGGGGGGGGGGGGTTGGATGAGCAGTGAGAGGTGGGGGTGGATGAACAGGACCCCGTGGTGTTGCCTCTGGATGAACAGGACCCCGATCGATCGAGCGGGTTGGGGCTGGATGAATAGGACCCCATGGAGGGCTGGATGAACAAGACGACCCCGTGGAGGTCTGGATGAACACTAGATGGTGGATGGGGGATGAACAGTAGCCCGTTGAGGGGTGGTTGAACAGGAGCCCGTGGAGAGGGGTGGTTGAATAGTAGCCGGTGGAGTAGCACACGGTGGAGGCTGGATGAACAGGAGCCCGTGGATGAACAGTCACATGTGGAAGCTGGAGGAGGTCGACGGTGGATGAACAGTAGCCCGTGGAGGCTGGAGGAGGTCGACGGTGGAGATGAGCAGTATCCCGTGGAGTCCCGTTCTGCGCTACGCCACACCCCTCCCGATGAACAAGACCCCTGTTTAGACCGTAGCCCTCCAACACAAGTCCGTTTCCTCCGTTTTGCGGTACGCCACACCCCTCCCGATCAACAGGACCCCGTTTCGACCATAGGAGGTCCAACAGAAGTCCGTTTCCTCTGTTTTGCGGTATGCCAGACCCCTCCTGATGAACATGATCCTGTTTCAAATGTGGCCGGTCGAACACAAGGCCGTTTCCTCCGTTCTGCAGTACGCCAGGCCTCGTTTCCATCGCCTATTCCGTCCAAGCCCTCCTGATGAACACGATGAAGCATTCCGTTCCGACCCAGCCGGTTGGCTCCCCATGAACATGACGACGACGCTGTTTCTCCGTTCCGACCCAGCCATGTACACGAGCCCTGGCCGTACGTATGCGCGAGTAGGCGTTCTAGACCCCGCCCGTATGTACGTACATGGTCGTATTTTCTTTCTTGCACCTGGCCGTTGTACGTACGTGTACATGGTACGTGTGCGCCTCTACTACGACACATGCGCGCCTCTACTACGACACGTGCGTGCCTCCACATAGACCAGTATGTACGTACACGTTCGCGGCCAGAATGACAATGCTACGTACGCTTCGACCAGGTGGGTCCCGACTGTCAGGCACTTCCTTGCGTCCGAAGATGTAGCTGGTTGGTCGCAACAGTCAGGGGGGGAATCATTTTTTTGCCTGGATGCACTTCCTTGCATGCGAAGATGCAACTGGTGGGTCCCGGAAGTTAGGGGGGCGAATCATTTTTTTTTGCCTGGACGCACTTCCTGGCGTGCAAAGATGTAGCTGGTGGGTCCCAGCAGTCAGGTGGAGAATCATTTTTTTGCCCGTAATATGGACGCACTTCCTTGCGTGCGAAGATGTAGCTGGTGGGTCCCAGCAGTCAGAGGGGAAATGTTTTTTTGCAAAATACGGTGGCCCGTCCGGTGGGTCCCTGCTGTCAGGTGGAGGAATCATTCTTTTCCGCATAATAAGTAGGCATTTCCTTGCTGCGGCGATGGACCCAGCTGTCAGCCTCGCCACGTACAGTCCACGTCCGATGGAAGTCGTTCCTTGACCACGTTGACCACGCCGCGCCGAGAGCACCAGGGCAGGGGACGATGACGAGGCCTAGGAACGGGACGACGCGGAGTCGGGGAAGACGCGGCAATGGATGCCCACGCGTAGAGGAGTATGAGGGTTCACTCGTCCGGCTGCGGTGTGAGGCTGGCGTCACCGTAGAATAACAGGGGGTGTGGGTGAGTAGAGGGATGTCCTGGCCAGCGGTGGGAGTATTAGGGGGCGGTGAGGCCTCCGCGACATCACAGCCGGCTACGGGAGGCAGGAGCATGCGGCATGACCGGCGCTGCTTTGGGCGGCTGGAGCAAGAAGACCAGACGTTGAAGAAGCACTACGACCGTTGGATGGACATCGTACAGTCACTGGAGCTAGAATCGTTCATATTGACTAAAATCCTCCGTCCCAGTCAATTTAGTAGGCCCACAACTCAGCCTCCCACCAAGGTGGGTCCCAGCTAGCAGGGGGAGTATTCATTTTTTTGTGCATAATAAGGAGGCACTTCCTTGCGTGCGAAGATGTAGCTGGTGGGTCCCAGCAGTCAGAGGGGAAATGTTTTTTTGCAAAATACGGTGGCCCGTCCGGTGGGTCCCTGCTGTCAGGTGGAGGGATCATTCTTTTCCGCATAATAAGTAGGCATTTCCTTGCTGCGGCTGTGGACCCAGCTGTCAGCCTCTCCACGTACAGTCTACTTCCGATGGTGTCGTTTGTTGACCACGCCGCGCCGAGAGCACCAGGGCAGGGGACGATGACGAGGCCTAGGAACGGGACGACGCGGAGTCGGGGAAGACGCGGCAATGGATGCCCACGCGTAGAGGAGTATGAGGGTTCACTCGTCCGGCTGCGGTGTGAGGCTGGCGTCACCGTAGAATAACAGGGGGTGTGGGTGAGTAGAGGGATGTCCTGGCCAGCGGTGGGAGTATTAGGGGGCGGTGAGGCCTCCGCGACATCACAGCCGGCTACGGGAGGCAGGAGCATGCGGCATGACCGGCGCTGCTTTGGGCGGCTGGAGCAAGAAGACCAGACGTTGAAGAAGCACTACGACCGTTGGATGGACATCGTACAGTCACTGGAGCTAGAATCGTTCATATTGACTAAAATCCTCCGTCCCAGTCAATTTAGTAGGCCCACAACTCAGCCTCCCACCAAGGTGGGTCCCAGCTAGCAGGGGGAGTATTCATTTTTTTGTGCATAATAAGGAGGCACTTCCTTGCGTGCGAAGATAGCTGGTGGGTCCGACCTATCAGTGGGGGACACATTTTTTTTCACGAAATACAGAGGACCTTCCGGTGGGTCCCAGATGTCAGGTGGAGGAATCATTATTTTGCGCATAATAAGGAGGCATTTACTTATGTGCGGCTGTGGACCCAGCTGTCAGCCTCTCCACGCACAGTCTACTTCTGATGGTGTCGTTCGTTGACCAGGCCGCGCCGAGCGCATCGAAGGTGGTGGACGACTGTGAGGCCCCAGACAGCAACGAGCCGAAGATGGGAAGACGCGGGAATAGAGTCACATACAGAGAGGTGTACGAGGGTTAACTGGTTCTAGTGCGGTGTGGTTCGGCAGTCGGTGGAGAAGAACAGGAGGTGCGGAGGGGTGTAGGGATGGCCTGGCCAACGGTGGAGTAGCGCTTCACAGCGAAGCATGCTAAGCAGAGCTGCTAGCAGCAGGAGGTGGGCCGGTGGCGCTGGAGGAAGAAGACGAGAGATTGAAGATGGATGTCGGTCGTTGGATGTAAATCCAACGGCTAACAATGTCAGAATCATTTGTTGAGAGTTGACAACGACTTGCGTTGGCTTCGACCTATTGGCCCACATTTGAACCTCCAAAAATGTGGCATGTATTCAACCCATTTTTTTCAGAATGTACAGTCTTTTTTTGCGCGGTAGAATTTACAGTCAATTTGATATTTTTTTGAATTACAGTCCATTAGCTACGCTGGGTGAACAAATAATGTAGCGTCCATGCGGCCCATTTATTTTTTTCCTAAAATATTACAGGCCATTTGCACTTTCTCGAAATACACGGTTTTGCTGGGCTGATTCTAATTATAATATTAGGTTGGGCCAGCAATGTTATCAAAAAATAAACAGGGGTTGAGCATTTTGTTATAAATATATTTAAATAATAAGTGATATTATTACATTCATCCTTTAATCTTACCAAGCTTTTGTACACAATCACTAGGATTTTCGTGCCAAAACAATCCAGGATTTTATTGTTAAGAAATTATTTTTATAAGTTAATAGGATGTGGGATATTGTTTTCTTACATATGTAAGTATCTGTTCAATATATGATGACAATAAAAATAATATATAATAATATATAAAACATATAAAAAAATTAAAAAATATATAATAAAGTTAGAAGGGAAACATAAGTTGGACCTGGCGTTCCTATTCTTACATAGAAAAATAGAACAGACCTCTCCGTTTTCTTTAAAAAATACATAAATTGGGCTGCCAATGTTTCAGGAAAAATATAACCTTGGATGGGAGGTCCATAGGCCGGTCGATACATGACGAACCTCAAGAAAATAAAAACAGGCCTATGGACCTCCCATCCGAGGTCGTGGGCTGCACATGTTAAAAAAGAAAGCCTAGACGAGGCAGCCCAAAACCTAGCTGATACTTGCTGCCCCAGTGATAATAAATGATACCTGCCAGTTTCTCGGCTTCGTTGTGAATTTATCTCCTATAGTAACTACGTTGAAGCACCTAAAAAATGTAACTATGTTGACAAACCCGTGGGCCCCAACGTTAGTATAGCATTAAGAGAAAGTATTTTTTCGATGAGGCACTTGCTTGCGTACGGCCATAGACCTGGTGGGTCCCGACTGTCCGCCTCTCCACGTACAGTCCTCTCCAGATTCCTCTCGTTTGTTCAGCATGTTCACAACGGCAGACAGCGGCGTCGTGGCGAGCGCACAAAGGCGCAGGAGGGGATCCGACCACCCGAGGAAGTGCCTTATTATTAACGAAACTACTGAACTAGCCTAGTGGCCAAGTGACACTACCCGACAGCTGTTCCGCTCGGGTTCGATTCCACCTGTGCAGGGAAAATATCTACAAATTTGTTGCCTCTGCCTTTATTGACATATGGGTCCCCATTGTCATCTACGCACACCACGTCCAACCCTTGCCAAAACTTCGTCCCTCGTTTTCTCTGTGTTTCGCACACTCGACATTGTGTCGGCATTTTGAAAATAGAATATCTTTTTGACTGTGCATCATATGAAGATGTGCTATGCATGAATGTTGATCAGCATGATGTTAACTGGCTGGTAGTTCCATGTTCGACCAATAATAAAACTTCCAACATGATGTTAACCCTGTTTGAAAAGGCCGTGTTAATATAAATGCTCTGCCTCTGAAAGTTACATTTTCTTATCTGAAACTGAACTTGCAGTTTCTTATCTGAAACTAAAACTTGCAGCTTCTTCTCTGAGAATCACATTGTATGCACTTTTATAATCCTATGAAACTACATTTTTTTAAGTGCTAAAAATAGATCTCTAGAATTCATAAAATACTTCAAATGCTCAATACTGCAAATCTGAAATTCAAAAGACATTCATATCTGAAAGTACTCTCAAAATACACAACATAAAACACAATTCACAACCTGCAAATACTGACAACCCTAAGCTCCTTTTGACAATTCACAACCTGCCCGACTATTGGGCTGGGGGGGGGGGGCAGTCCCCTCCTATTCCTCGGCGGCAGACAACCGCCCCGTGAGACGATGTGAACGGCGAGGGAGAGGATGGCGGGGAAGCATCGTCGGGCCAACTGCTTTTCTGCTCTTGAAGTTGGATTCGGTCGACGAAGACTCCACCGGCTCGCTCGGGTAGGACACCCTCATAAACGACACCCTGTAGATGCTTGATCCTTCAATCTCTGGTGGATGCTCCATCTGGGATCGATACTCCCACCACCGCTCCCTCACGATCGGATCCAGTGAATCTGTTTGCTCCATGGACCAGAGGAGCAGCTCTATGTACTCCCGCGCGACTCCCTTCGGGAGTATCGCCGCCTTTTCACTCTGTTGCAGATATTTGGCCATGGATGTCTCCGTCTCTGCTAGTTGGTCCTTGTTGTCAAACCAAGATGTATCTCCAACATCCTAGCTAGCTTCACAGGGTCGCCGTCTGCGATCCTCATGTATCGGTTGTACTCCTCCATCGATCTACTTCTCCACAGCACCTTCACTCGCCGGCGGTGGTTTTTGAATGGAAGAGGAGAGGAGCAACAGTAGTTTTGGATTAGAACGGGAGAGGAGCGACGCTTGTTTTGGACTGGAACAGGAGAGGAGGGGCGGTGGTTTTGAAATGGAAGAGGAGAGGAGCGGCGCTAGATTTAGATTGGAACAGGAGAGGAGCGGCGGTGGTTTAAGAGGAGAAGAGCGGAAGAGCGGCGCTGGTCTTGGAAGTATTTTTTTGTTTTTTGTATTTTGGGTCAAAGTTTGACCACGTACTGTATTTGACAAGCAAAATGTGAATGCATGTCACCAAAAAATGTATCGTTTGGTTCGTATCTGAATGTACTTTCAAATGATATTATTTTTGCAACGTATAACATATATTTTATGTGCAAAAATCATGGTCAATTATGACCCAGAATAAATGGGAGACTAGTTAATGTAGGGTCGCTTTCTTAATTGAAGGGTAAATTGATTTTGATTTTGATCCAATCACAGCCTCCTCTCCTCTCCTTCATCTCCATTCCAAAACCACCGTCTCGCCTCTCCCTCTTTTGATCTTCTCCATAGCAAAACCACCTCCTCTCCTCTCCATCATCTCCATTACAAAACCACCGTCTCGCCTCTCCCTCTTCTTTATTGCAAGACCATCGTATCTCCTCCCATCTTCCAAAGCTAGCACCGGACCACTCAGAAGGACATCTATGGAGAGGATGCAGCAGCGAATCTGGCAGATCGCCGGCGGCGACCAGGCAAAGTTAGCCAGGTTGAAGGAGATCCTTACTTGGTTTGACAATGAGTGGGAGATTTTGAGGACGGTGAGGGCCATGTGGCAATGTATGCGGAAGAGCGAGACGGCGGCGATGAGGGCGGTGATGTACATGTACTCCTCAGTGGCAGTCACGCCGCAGTCCTCCGAGTTTATTGAGTATCTCCTATGGGCGATGGAGCAGACAGATTTGCCCGAGGAGACAGTCAGGAGGAGGTGGTGGGCGTACAGGTCGAAGGTCGAGCACCCTGAGGATAACGAATCGATCGAGTATGGTGTGCCGTTCGTGAGGATGCAGAGCCAGCATGAGCCACATGAGTATTCGTTCTCCCACCACAAGAGGAGGCCGGATGGCGCGACATCGCTTCCCCACCATTCTCCACGGTTCCCGCGATGCTCGCCTCGTTTCAACGGCGGCGGTAGGGTTTAAGGTAAGCTTCGCACTAACCTAATCTTTCACCTGCTCATGCTTACAATCAGTGTGACAGCAAATGAAAATCATGCTTACAATCAGTCTCCGAGTATTACGCCAATCACCCTAAAATAGCTCTGGACCTTTGGGTCAAAGTTGTGATACAATGTACAAATAAAGAAAAATAGATTGGTGCTTCTTTCAGAAAAGAGTTCACACCAAAATGCAGCTGAATAACCCTGTTTGCACAGATAATGAAAAAGCGTGATTACATTATAGTGGCACTATTTGATGAAACACACAAAATAAATAGAAGAAAATATTGCGATAGTATCATAGTATGCCATGCTGCGAGGGCGAGATGGGCCCTGCGACGCCTCATACGGTACACCTCATACTGGAAATCATCCCAAGTCTCCCAGATACACCTTCTGCCAGTGATGAACATCAGTGTACATCGGTAGTACAAGGAGGCGCCTTGAGACATTCAAATCTATATTTTTGTACAGATCAACTAAAATTAAGCACCCCAGTTTGCAGAAACGCTTAAACATTAACAATGGGACTAGTTGATGAAACATACATTAACAAAGAGAAGCACTTTCTTTATCTACATTGGAAATGAAATGATAGAGAGGACACTCGCACTATTTTAACTGTATTATTACTTCATTTTATCAGTGACACTAGGGTCGAGCAGGTGGCAAACGAGGTGTAACGAGCGTCGCAAGAATGGAGGCCGGGGGTGCTTAGACTGGGATGCCGAAGCTAGCTCTTTTAGTCACCAACATGGATGATTCAATTCATGGGACCTTTTGGTGCAGTTCACCTAAGATGAAGCAATGTACCGTGAGCCAGCAGCTTGTTCTTCATTTTTTTTAAGAAAAGGGCTCCAGCCCCGGTTCCATTTCCATCAGAAAACGAAACCCACAGAGCTTCTTCTTCATTAGTTGCAATAATATTGAGCAACATCAAGGTTGGTTGTGAAGCTCCTGGAATGTTCAACTATAATTTGGATATCATCTGTGTAGTTCAACTAAGATCGAGCGTGAAATGTATATCTCTGTTTGCACAAAAAAAGGTGGAAAGGAGGGCGACTAACAAGTGATGAAACATGCATCAAATGAAAAGAAGCATGTTCCTTATCTGAATGGCAATCCTACAAGGACAATAGCAATTTCTAGTGCAGTGGCATTGCTAGATATTAGTGTGGGCATTAGGATTAACTATCACAACCGTTAAATACGACATTACTTTGGGCACGGGAGAGTAGGAAGACCATGACAGTTGCATTTCTAACAAAAAGAACCAACTTATCTTAATGGGAAATTTAGCAGGACATGTAAAAAAGTGCCATTGATTCATATTACTGGAGGCATTACATTGAAAACAACATTGGTTTAACGTGTCCTTACTTTTAACAGTGCGACTGCTACATTTTACCAGTGGCATTACATAAGAGTGGCTCAGGGCAACAAACATCAGAACAAGATATCTGGGTTGGTCCCAGTTTTGTTTGGTATAGCCATCTTATACTGTGTGAGGCTAGAAAATCCAGTGCTGGACTTACTCTGTTGACTTATCCCCCAGTCCCCAGTTTCTTTCCTTTTTCAACCAATAGATCGGGTTTATATTGTGTTTGTACTGCGTTTCCCTTTATTTCCCTATTAGACCTAGAGACAAGTTGGATAACCAGTCTCTGCTACTTTTCGCCCCCATAATTTCCTCTTTCAACCAAGTCCTAGATTCAGGTAACAAATCTTCCCCCACCCCCACCCCCTTTCTTCCTTGTTGTAGACAAACCCCTTCAACCTCCAGAAGAATCGGCTGCTGCCCTCCAGTGGCCAACCTTCAATGCTGACCCTGGCAGGAGACATGGTTCATCCTTCGTACGGTAAACTCGAGATACCTCATTACACGTTTCATCGTCATGCATGGCAGCGGAATGTACTAGATATAGACCACATCCACTATGCTCCAATGGATGGCTACCTTTGTTTCAATATCTACAAGGGTTGGATGAAGAGCAAGAGCCAAGTGTGCGGTACAAGCAAAGAAGTATCAGCCAAGAGGAAGAGGGACATGGATGAAGTCGAGGACGTGGACGACGACTCCGAGTAAGGTGGCAGTGTCGTTGCTCATGGTGGTTCTAATGCAGTGTCTACCGGATTAGTTGCATAGTTTAATTTTAGGTGTGCTTAGTTTAATTTGACGGGTGTGTTGCGCTGAGCCCCCAGCAGAACTATGTTATGTTTCTTCTCGTTACTTTAACTCTTCAGTACGTACATACTAGTATTTCTTACATTTCATCTTTTAGTTGGTATAGTACTGCCACTCGTTTTTTTCACATTATATACGTATAATATGTATGCCCAACATCATATAGCCAACAGTTTAGTTGTCAAAGAATTTCAGGGTGCTTAGTTTTGTCAAAGAATTCCAGGGTGCTTAGTTTTATTTAAGGGATGGGTGGTGCTGGACACCATTATTTTGACTAGCCTTTTTTAATAGTACTATATGCATAATTTGGCGACGAGCTCTATCTATATGTACCACCTTTTTTTAAAATTTCAAGTTTTGCTCCATGGCGCAATCCGTCGATACTACTACTGTACAAAAGTATACATTTTTTAAGAGGCTAGAGGGCGGGGCAGTCTAGCTTGGTCGGTTTCACGAGAGGCGAGGGCCTTTGTGATTTGACGGCTCATTACAGCTGGAAGGCGGGGCCTTGTGATTTGATTGCTCGTATAAATGTGCCCTCGACCTGAGGAGGAGCAAAGAACCGTGCGGTATACTCAAGTTTTCCACTGGAGTTGTACTATGACGGAGGAGCACGAAACACGGCAGCCCAGTGCCATATGGTGATAAAAAATGATCTAATTTGCTAGTCATATCATTGTTAGCATTGTTCTATTCATGCCTCGCAGAGAATGTGACACGTGCGTGGAAACACCCGAAGCAAAAAATGAAACATAGGAGCAAATGAAGAAGGAAGATTATCATCCCAAATGATCTAATTCGCCGCAGAGTCGTAACTGCTTCTTCATCTCCTCCACGACCTTCATCTCCTTGCGCGTCTCCTCCGCCATCTTCTTCATTCTGTCCATGACGCGGGATTTCTCGACGCGAGCCTTCATCATCTGTTCCACGGCCGCATTACGTACCTTGACAGCAGCCGGGTGCTTGATGCGGAGCTTCGCCAACTCCTCCTTCTGTTCCATGACGAGGGCCTGCATCATCTTCATTGAGGAACTACTATTCTCATGCAGCTTCTTCGCCTTGTCCTCCTGAAGTTGTAGGATTTCGCCGGTCGCCTTCTTCTCTGAGGCAATGCTCTTCTTCAGCAGCATCACCAAGTCAGCGGTCAACTCCCCCTGCTTATTGAGCTCAGCGGGCATGTCGTCGAGGCTCTCCTTTAGGAGCTCCACCAAGCCGTGGATGAACTCCTTCTACTTATTGAGGTGCTTATTGAGCTGATCGGGCATGCTGTCGAGGATAACGACTCCAGCGTGCCGGCTCGGCATTTTCGCCTCCGCGGCTAGGGCGCCCCTGGGAGCCATCGCCTGCCCGTTAGAGATCTTTCGAGGTCTTTGCGTGGCGGCGAGCCCTCTCTTTTTTTCCGCAGCCTTGGTTGCTGCTCCCTTGTTATGAGTAGTTCTCGACCTAGAGCTCTGCTCACCGGCCATGGCAAGGACGGACGAAGAAGAAGCACTTCTGAGGAGGAAAGGTAGAGTAATTTTCGATTAGGTACACTACAAAAAAATACACTTCCGTGATGATACGTGTTTGTCATAGTAGGTCGCGTTTTTGTCACGCATGTACATCCATGACGATTTTATGACAGAATCAAGATACTCATACCTGTGCTGTCGTAGAAGTGTTCGCTGACATTACCAAAATTATCATCACGGAAGTGTCCACTTCCATGACGATAAATCACGCATCACAGAAGTGCTTTCGTCAAGGGTGACCGACACATGGCATCCACCATAACAGAACGTTGTTAAGCTATCGGGTCGGGTTTTGGATCCGATAACCCGTTAACAGCCCCGACAAATGGGGATTTTTCATGTGTAATCATCATTGGTTGGAAGAAACACGTGTTGGCTCATCGTTGGGACATATGTCATCCACTCATTGGACAGAAGGTGCCTATGATTCGACACATGGCACGTACCAATAGAGGCCCATTCCTGTGAAAAGGCCGACCCGTTTGACTTGGTCAAAAGGTGGCGTGCCGGCCCATGGAAAGCATGTTAACGGCCTGTTCGCATGTAGCCCATTTACAACCCGCTAACCCAAGGCCTGTTACGCCCTATCCGAATTAGGCCCAGTAGCGTCATCTCGGCTATCCAATATGATTCCAGCCCATTTTCACTTCTGGCCCATGTATGCCCATGACGTCTTTCGGCCCATATGAGGCCCTTTGTAACTCTTGGCCCATTAACGACCCATGGTGAAACTGGCCCACAGTGAACAATGTATCACTTTATACCCATTAACGGCCCGTGGTGAAACTGGCCCGTAATGAACAGTGTATCACTTTATACCCATTAACGGCCCGTTATTCCGTTGGGCTGTTTCCAGCCCATGTTATCTTTCGGCCTTCTCAGAGCCCATTTACTCTTGGGCTCATTTCCAGCATTCGTTTACTTACGACCCGTTACTGTAATTTTCTACTTGTGGGCTAAATTCAGCCCGAGGTTACAGTCGTCCCGTTTTGTGGCCCATTAATACATTGGGCCGTTTTCAGAGCATCATCAAATACAGTCGATTAACGACGCCCCGTTATGGTCGGCCCATGAACAGACGATTCCAACTCTAGCCCATGTACGGCCATAATGCGGTCTGTTATTGGCCCATGTTTGGCCAACCGATCGTACGGCCCGTACAAGGCCCATTGATGATACGGTTCGTAGAAGGCCCATTGTGTCTACAACACGTAGAAGGCGCATTGTTTCTACGGCCCGCAGGAGGGAAATGGTAAGTACAGTAAATATGTAGCCCATGGTTATTGTGGCCTAGTTTTAAAAAATAGGTTATTGTGGCCACTAGCAAACCGCGGAAAAAGAACTGCACTGACTACAAGCAAAGAAATAAACAAGACAATAAGGAAATAAATAAGCAAGCAACTTACGCTAGGCTATCATGGCTATTACACATATTACATCCACTGGGCATCAAAGTTCGCCACCAGTGCAAATATAGGGAACACAACAACATATAAATGTCGCAGCAAAACAAGTACATAACTGAAACCACTTCAGAAGAGCTCAAGAAACAATATCCTAGGTACCCATAATGCTGGCAAGATGCTTAGCAAGCTTATTAACTTTCTCTTGTTTGGCGCTTAAGTCCTCCAGCACTTGCTGTTGCACCAGAAAGTATGCATCTGAATTTTGCAGGGACTTCCTCAGTCCTTAGGCTTCCTGTCGCATACCATCTGATCGATGTCTTTCAACTTGAAGTTGAGACTCAAGAAGCCAAACTGATTCAGGCAACTAGTTCGAAGAGCTGGTGCCAGCAGTAGTAGCCAGTAACTCGAACACTACATCAAGACAGGACTTTGGGGTTGTCTTAGTGTCTTCAATATAGTTTTTATCAGCTTTCTTGGAGACCAACAGGGATGTCTCACTATCTTGAACCTTATCTGCATTACTTCCTTTACCATTGCATAACGGGGTACTCTTCTCCAATATTTTATCCGCGTTCTAAAAGAGAAACAAACAAACACATCACAGGTTTACAATGTAGTATATGAAACTCATTTTGGTAAACCAGTTCAGTAGTAAGGTGGACATGATAACAGCATGAAACAAACATATATCTATGTAGTATGGTCACTGTATGGTCTATATCATTCTAGATTATGTTGCCAAATCAAGATAGATACAGTTCAAATCATATCTATTTAAGACAAAGCAGCATAGACAGAATATAAGTGTGGGAAACTACACAGCAATAACAACACTTGTAATGTGCATGGCATGAGAACATAACTGTTTATTCAATTGAAACTGAAATCAACATAGAGCAAGTTACAACAGCAAACAGCCAAACACGTTGAAGAAATAGGTTTAAAACATACCTTTTGCGCCATTGGAGTTTCAGTTGCATCCTTCAAATTTTAAATTAGTTGGTATGAGTAAATACAGTGATGCAAGAGCAAAGTAGTATGAACCATAGCTACGGAACCTGACCTGAGAACAATTCTTCTTCTGCTTTAAGCGTTGACATGGGGTTCAGAGTGGTGGTCCTCGTGATTTGGGCACTACAGTTGCCTTACTAACTGCTCGTGTTTGGGTGCTCTGTGGTGGAGACGGTGCTGTGTCAACGGGAACAGGGTGTCTATCTGCTGGGGTTGGGGTTAGAAGGGTGTAGCTGGTTCTCTGTTCAACTGGGTAGGGGTACAATCTGCATAAGTGTGGATTATGTGTGGTGGGTCCGGTTCTTGGGTAAGTACAACCGTGGTTCTATCTGCATCAACAGGTAGCACGATCTTTTCTGAAGACCGTGTTTTTACTCCCACAGATACTGCCATCACTCCCTCCAATTGAAATGGCTGATAAACAAGAAAAGTAATTGAATGTACAGACATTGTAAGATAGACAGGTGCAATGGATAGTAGGGAAGAAAACAGGGCATGAAATAATTCACATTTATGTTGTTTAACCAAACAGAATAGCAGGACATAATTTCACATATATGATGGCTAATGAAACAGGATTGCATGACACAATTTCACATGTATGCTGGCTAACTAAACAGGATAGAATGACATACTTCAAAATATGATGACTATGTAAACATGATGACATGATATAACTATACGATGTGTTTATTAAAGTGGTTGGCATGCCATAAATCACAAACATGCCGTCGATGGAAACATGATGGCATGCTATAATTCACGGATAGAATGACATAATTTAAAATATGATGACTATGTAAACAAGATGAGATGATATAACTATATTATGTCTTTAGAAAATGGGTTGGCATGCCATAATTCAGATACATGCTGTCTATGTAAACATCATGGCATGACATAATTCAAATATACGATTTATATACTAAGGAAGTGAGCAGAGGGCAATCGCATATATGATGTGTCAACTAAGGTGATGGCGTTCAATATTGTGTATATGATGTAAAAACTAAGCATTGCAATACAACATATGCATGATATGAGTAATATAACCCTGCCAAGTTTGAGCATACACCTCAGGGGGATAATAGGACTGGTCATCTGCCTCTGAATCGTCCTCTGAAGAGCTATCTGTAACCAGCAAGATACCTGCTTCAGCAGGTAGCATTGTCTCCTCTGAAGACCTTGGTTTCACTCCAGATTTCTCCATCACCAATTCAAATGGCTGATGCACAGGAAGAGCAGTTGAATATACTAACATTCTCGACAAAAGCAATGAGAAATACAAAAAAAGGACGGCACGATATAATTCACATATATGACGCTTGCCTAAACAGCATGGCATTGCATAATTCACATACATAATGCCTTGCAACAAGATAACATTGCATAATTCACATATATAATGTCTTGCAACAAGATGGCATTGCATAATTCAC
>LR880969.1:690793780-690828571 GCA_904067115.1 Aegilops sharonensis
CACATACATAATGCCTTGCAACAAGATAACATTGCATAATTCACATATATAATGTCTTGCAACAAGATGGCATTGCATAATTCACATATATGGTAATTAGACACTAAACAGGTGGCATTCACACAAAGCATGTCTAAACTAAGCAAATGACATAACAATGCAAGATACCATACGCACGATATGAGCAACATAACCCTGCCAAGTTAGAGCATGCACCTCGGGGGGGGGGGGGATATGACTGGTCATCTGTCTGTGAATCCTCCTCTGAGGAGCTATCGGTAAGCAGCAAAACATGCGCTTTGTCAGATAGCATTGTCTGCTCTGAAGACCTTGTTTCCACTCCAGATTTTTCCATGACTGTGCCGAATGACTGATGCACAGGAAGAGTAATTGAATGTACTAAAATTGTTGACAAATTTAACACGTAATAAAAAAATGATGGCATGATATAATTCACATATAAGACGACTGGCTAACCAGGGTGGCATTGCAAAATTCACATATATGATGCCTGGCTAAACAAGATGTCATTGCATGATTCACATATATGATAAAGAAACTAAACAGATGGCATTGACACAAAGCATGTCTAAACTAAGCACATGTCATCTTTAATGTACACAGTAAGCAATGCAAGGCACCATATGCATGATATTACCAACATCAGAGTGCCAAGTTAGAGCGAAGACCTCATGGGGTAAATAGGAGTGGTCTTCTCCTTCTGAATCCCCTCAGAATAGTTATCTTCCTCTTGATTACGATCCGAAATGGGTGGAGGGGGGCTGCCTTTGCACCCACCATGGAACGACGTCTGCATGAAATTTTATTGCCATGCAAGGCTCGTCTCTTTTGCTCTACATGATCAATTCCAGTGTGTACAGTAACTGGCATGCATAGGAATAAAACATAGTGAGATTATGTAAGGAGTGCATGCACAAATCCAGAGTGATGGTAGCAAACTGTGGATAGACTCAAAACCAATGATAGCAGGCAGATAATAGCTTTAGTTAAAAATACAGATAATGGCTCCTTTAATGTTTGTTTGCACCCAACATGAAACTGATAGTAGACAGATAGTACTGATTGCTGCCCCCATATGTACCCCACAACCATTTAAAAACTCAAGTTTCAGCATTAGTTTGGACCTTACTCAGAGTCTAATAGGTGAACACGAGGAAAATGTAGCATGTCATCATATTAAGCGACGCATAACGTAAGCAGACATGGAAGAGTGCGACCTCTCTTGTGGACCCATGTAGTCCTCAAGGTCATCTGCTCAGTTGATGATGGTAATGCAGCTGTCGTGGCTGCCGGTGGCGGGGAACAAGATCTGAGGCGGCGAAAGACAGTCTGGAGAGCGGATCCCTGCTGTGGTGAACCCTTCCATCATTGGAGCAGCTGAGCTGGGGTGGAACACACTGCCACAGGAGCAGGACAAACCACACAAGGTTTTCTTTGACACATATATGTAACAGAAGTAATTGAGTAAGGGCTTGTTTGAATTTGAGGATTCTAACAATGCAGGGATAGGAAATAGACTGGAATAGGATAGGAATGCACGTGCAAAGCAGAGAATTTAAAAACACAGGATTTCTGCCAATCTGGGTGTTTGATTCACAATAATTGGAAGATCACAGGATGCAAAAAAGCATGGTGAGATTAAGTCAAACCACAAGAAATGTACGGTTAAAATGCTATTATGATACTATCTCTTAGTCTTGTGCTTAATGAATAGAAATATGAAAAGGAGGACAAGTGGAAATTAGAATTCCTACGGTTTTTCTTTCGAGGATACACTAAAGGAACAAATCCTACTGTTTGCCTTTGCTCCATTCCTTTGAACCAAATTCATGAAAAGTAGTACCATAGGAAACTTTCCAATTCCTATGTTCTTCATTCACTTTTCCTTTCAAGCACTGGCGATTCTAGTAGGCAGGCTTGAGCAAGGAAAATCCTACACTAATTTTTTTTGTGCTACTTCTATTACTTTGGGCCCAGGCCACTACATACTAGCTCAACTACTAGGCCCATCGACAAATGCACAACTCAAACACGCAGAGATAAATAATGACGACGTTCAAGAGAGTATCACGGATAGCTAAGTTGCCTGGTACCTCACTGCTTGTCATATAGTAGGATAAAATAATTGTTTTTCCCGTTACTACGAGTGCTTAGTGGACAATATATATAACATGTAGAGTAAAAAAGAGATGCAACAAGTGTACAACCTCTTTGGCGAAGCCATGTTGATCTCAGCGTGATTG
Organism: Aegilops sharonensis; assembly: GCA_904067115.1. Classification (NCBI taxonomy): domain Eukaryota; kingdom Viridiplantae; phylum Streptophyta; class Magnoliopsida; order Poales; family Poaceae; genus Aegilops; species Aegilops sharonensis. The sequence continues at coordinate 690,796,045 of LR880969.1, forward strand.
GGTTGGCCAGTGAGGATGCTCCGGCTGACTTGGCTGTCGGAGGAGGGGAAGAAGATCTTAGGCATCTGGATAAGGAGCCCGAGGTACCGCTCCGCTGTGATGGAGGATTTCGTCGTTGGAGCAGCTCCGGTGAGTTGTACGACGCCGAGGCTGAAGCAGGACAAGAGAGACAACGTTAAACTGAGTGGAATTCTAATAGCATCTCCAATACATGACGTAAAATACATAACCACAAAGTGCTAGATGTAAAATACATCAGCCGCTCATCTCTGAACTTAACTATCGAAACTGAATTTAACTGTCGAAACTGAACTTAACTGTCGAAACTGAACTTAACTGTCGAAACTAAATTTTGCTGTCGAAACTGAACGCACTAGCAAGGTGAGGCTACACGTCGGTCGACTGACTTTTTCATCTCTGGTCAGTCGATTTTGCAGCTGTTGGATACAAAATCAAGGGCCTGCAATTCATCTTCAACCTCCACCCCCCCTGAGCCGCCAGCCACCACCGGCCAAACAGCAGCCCCCCGCCGCCCGCGGCCGGCGATGCGCCGCCCCGCCCGCCCTGAAAACACTCCCCACTGCCGGTCCACCGCCGCCCCGGCCATCCCTCTAGGCCCCCCCGTGCCGAGCCTTTTCTCCGGCGATCCCCACACCACCGCCCCGCCAACGCCCCGCCACCGCCGGCGACCACCGCCCCCACCCTGGACCCTAAGATAGATAGTGGGGTACCTCTCCGACGAGCCCCCCTCCCCGCTGCGGCTGGTTCTTCCTTCACCCCGGCGAGCCCCCCACCCCCTGAAATCGACTGACCCAAAAGTCGATTCAGTCGACTGAAGTGTAGCTAAATCGGAGTAGCATCGCAAGCAAGAGCAAGAGCGAGAGCAGCAGCGCGAGCAAGAACAATAGCAAGAGCAGACCAGGCAGGGGACCGAGAGCAAGAGCAGAGCAGCAGCGCGAGCGAGAGCTAAAGCAGCAACATCTCCTACTGATGTGGACGTCGCCGCCGAGGGAGTGAAGTCGTGGAGGAAGTGGCCGGTGACGCCTCCGTGGATGGAGCCGCGCCGTATCGGCTCGGGACCGAGCACCGGCAGCACCGCGAGATCGAGTCAAGAAGAAAATGTGGCGATTAGTGTACAACCTCTTTGGTGGCGCCGATTAGGCCGCAGCTTCATCCAAGGAAACGGTGATGATGATGCTCTTCCGTTGGTGCAGGTGAAGACGGCGGTGTGGGAATGGAGGTGGCGCGAAAGACGAGGGGTACGTCGAGGCAGCTCCTTGGGGGTGGAGGACGGGGTGGCTGAACCGGCGAGACGACGAGATCGACGACGGATCCTCATTCGGTACGGTGGATGAGGGACGTCGAGGTGTTGCTATGGACGACGTCGTCGGGGAAGAGGCTCCGGCTGGGTGGCGGACGGAGCAGGGTGTGGGGTTTCGTCGCGGGTTTTCGTGGCCTCGGTGTACGAATGGGTGGGCGGATGGGATGGCAGTGGGGAGCCATGGCTTAGGGACGTGCTTGTCCGAAATGTAGGTAAGTTACGAAAGTACCCCCACCGATTTGAGGCGGTTCTTTCGGTTCAGGGGTACCACGAGCATTTCGCGTGTCGGGATTTCACAGGAGGTGAGAGTTTTCGCGCGCGTTGTAATTTCGGAATAGCACGGCGCGGGTTGAGATGGAGGGAGTTGTCGGAGCACAACGAGACAAAGATATATCTTAAATATTTCGGGCTAACAAGGCGTGGGTTGAAGAGGCGGAAGTTTTGCAGCACGATAGACAGAGACGCTAGCTTGAATTTTTGGCATAACAAGGCACGACTTGAAATTTCGGAAGAACAAGCTTAACGTGTACCAAAACAAGACAATTTGCAGCTCAACACGCACAACACAGACACAAACACCATTTAGACTAGAGTAAGGCACATGTGCATTGCACGCATGAGATTTGGCAACCAAATTATGTATAAATACCACATTATAGCATGTAAGCTTTGAGTCATATATGCATGATGTAGATGTTCGTTTAATTCTTATAGTTCATTTCATTCAAAATCATCTCATTTTTATAAGAAAGCTAATCTATTTTAAGATTCATGGAATTGTGCGTTCTAAGACATAAAATAAAAACAAATAATGGCAAATCATGTAGAAAAACATTTGGGCAATTCTGATACGGAAGATTCTAGAACAAAGAAGAAGTGCTTGTGTTTTGATGTTTGTGCATTATGCTTAAGTTCAACCATGGAGTTTTCTAGATTATACATGTGGCGAAATCTGGTGGAATCTAGATGATATCTATCGGATTTCAGGTTCCGGCAGACCCTTGAGGTTCGAACACTGGGGTGCGCACGAAGATCTCTCCCCTACTAGCTCACGTCTCGAAGTCTCGCAAAGATCTAGGCAAGAAAGATGAACACACAGAGGACATGAGATTTATACTGATCAGGCCACCATTGTGGTGTAATACCCTACTCCAGTGTGTGGTGTGGTGGATGGCCTCAGGGGCTAATGATGAACAGTACAAAGGGAGAACAACCTCGCGAGGGGCTGTTCTTGAGCTGGTGCGATGAACTGCTTGGGTGAGTTCAGTCGCTTCTCTCTCTCTCTCTCTCTCTCTCTCTCTCTCTCTCTCTCTCTGGTCGATCTCCAGATCCCTCTACCGTGTGGTGGCCAGTCCTATTTATAGAGCGAGGCCCTGGGCCTCTCCCCAAATAATGAGCGGGAAGGGCGCCAACATTTGGCCATTTTGAAGAGGAACATCTAGTACACTTATCCTGACTAAAGTTGGTCTTCGGCTACCAAAGGCTCTGACGGTGACGCCGCCCCGGGCTCCACGATGACCTCCATCCTGCCGTTCTGCTCGTCTTGGTCTTGTTGCACCGAAACGGTAACCTTTGCCCGATGCCTTGGCCTGTGCTTGCCCCCTTAGCACTAAAAGGGAAACAAGGACACTGCGTAGGCCGGCGCCCGCCTGGCACCCGCCTGGCCTCCGGTCGTCATGGCTTGCGTCATGGGCCCCTCGGGAGGTGCCCTGCCTTGATCTCTCCGCCTCCTCGCGAGCCCGCCTCAGGAGGCTGCTCCTGAGGAAGCTCCCTGTCGTCCGCCCCGCGAGGCTTGGCCCCTCGCGAGGGTCTTGAGCTTGAGCTGATGAAGCTGGGCGGCATTGGGCCCCCACTTGAGCCACGCCGCAGGCTGCAGGCAGGAAAGTTTGGGGAACCCCGTTCCCAGAACGCCGACAGTAGCCCCCGGGCCCAAGGCGCGCCCGGACTTGGCTTAGCAGAGAAGCGAAGGGGCAAGTGTGAAGCGCCACGGGCCCCAACAGCCTGCGGCCTTGGGCGCCGTGTGGCGGTTGATTGGACGTGGGCGTCTCGGCTTCCCCACGATGCCTCGCCCATCTGACAAAAAGGGGTCCCCGGGCCAGACTGACCTGCTTTGTTCTCGCTTGCCTTGCTCCAGATCCCCTTTCTCGCCCTTCTCCTTCCTGCTTCCGAAATCCTCCAGATCTGCCTCAATCCTTCCCGCCCGGTGAGCTATGGCGCCCCGCAAGACTCCGACTGAGGCCTGGTACTCCCCAGCTCTGGATCCCCCTAATGTGTCGGAGAGGAATCTCGTCCTCCTGCGCCTAAGGACGGTGGCGCAGGGCAACGCGGGAGCGACTGTGTTCAAGGCTGGCTCCGGCCAGCCTGAAGGCAAGGGGAGCACCTTCTACCCGCTCTTCGTGAGCGCCATCATCGCTGGTCTGGTGCCTCCTTTTTCCGAGTTCTTCCTTGCTGTTCTTCGCCTGTACAACTTGCAAGCTCTGCACCTCCACCCCAACTCTGTTCTTCTTCTGGCGATCTTCGCCTACTATTGCGAGGCTCACGTTGGGATAAAGCCCTCGGTGGCCTTGCTGTGCCATTACTTTTATCTCCGGGTTTCCCGTGGCCCCATCTCCGCATGCGCGAGTTTTGTCGCGTACTCTGGCTCCAACGCCATCTCGAAGCCCGGGAAGAGGATTGAAGGCTTCTGGAGCAAGTGGGTCATGGTGGACGCCGGGCGCATCCACCCCCGACTTGTGCTGCCCACGGGGCAGCCCAAGGCCGTTGATGCATGGTCTTGCGCGGAGCTCGTCGACCCCCGCGCGAGGGCGGTGCTGGAGAGGATGGACGAGGACCTGAGGCCAGGCAACATGGGGTCGGCGAAGCTGACCTGGGCCACACTCCTGAGGGAGTTTCTGGAGCACCGGGTGGCTCCACTCCGGGAGCACTCGCTCCCATTGTGGAGGCTCGGGGAAGCAGATGCAGCCCTTCGCTTGAGCTCTGCAGCCCTGGCCGACGAAGATCTGGTCGCGGCCCTCCACTAGACGTGGAGAGGCCGGACGGTGCTCCTGTCCCCCTATTTCTTCGTGACGACTGGGAGCAGGCGGTGGACGCAATGCCCGCCTTCAACAGTGAGGGGCTAGTGCCCGCAGTGGCTCCTGGGGATCTGACAGCATTGCCGACGATGAACGTGTCCTCCAGCGACTCCAGCAGGAGTGAGGAGGAAGAAGAGGAGGAGGAGGAGGAGGAAGAGTTCGACTCCGAGGCGACTGGCAAGGAGTCGGAGGAGTCCTTCCAACAGCGCAGGTCTCGGACCCTCTGCTCCATGTCGGATGACGACGAGGCCAGCACCGGGCGAGGAGGAGTGGATTCTCCCCCGGTCCCGAGGAAAGACAGGTCAGGGCTGGTGCCCCCAGGATCCGCTCTAGCTCCAGGGCGGTCTGAGGCCAGCTCCAGCCTTCCCGACGCGTCCTCTGCTTCCATGCCTCCCAAGGCTGACCCCAGCTGCAGGCTCTCGGGCTTCAAGTTTGGCCGGAGGCTGCTTGAACCCGCGAGTGATGACCTGTAAGTACTCGACCTGCGCTCTGCTTTGTTTCTGCCGCCGAGACTTGACGTCTGCACTTCTTGACCAGGCCGACACGTGAGGCAAAGAGGTTGAGGGGGGCTTCTGCGGCCCTGCTTGAGGCGAGTTCGCCTGCCGAGGCAGCGCCCTCGTCTGCGGGGAAGGGAGGCACCGAGGCTCGCGCTTCCCCTGCCCGGTCGTCCTCGCGATCCTAGCAGGGGCACTCTGGCGAGGAGTTAGCCTCCGTGGCCCCGCTGACCCTGGAGGGGCCTAGGCTTGGTGCTGCTGCTGAGATGCCCAAGGCCCGGGAGGCTCCTTCCTCCCAAGCCGTGATCACGCTGCCGTCCTCTCCACCTGCTCCACCAGCTCCCGTCTCTTCTGATCCCTCCGCTGTCTTGGACCAGGCCGCCAATGAACTGAGCCGGCTTCGAGAGGATCTCCAGAGCGCGGACCCCCGCCTGGTGGTCGGGCGTCTGGAGTTAGCCTCCAGCTAGGCCCGCTCCGCTGCCTCTGTCCGAGCGACACTGAGGCAGGCCGCGTCTGCCCTCGACGAGGAGAAGCAAGCCGCCCGCCAGGCTGAGGCTGCTCGTGATGCTGCCCAAGGCGATGCTGCGGATGCCCGGCGCCGCTGCAAGGCGCTGGAGGTCGAGCTGCAAGACCTGCGCGAGGAGCTCGCGAAGGAGATCCGCGTCCGCCAGGAGAAGGAGGAGGAGATGAAGGCTCGAGAGGCTGCCGTCAAGGACCGGGACGCCGAGCTTGTCGACCGCCATGGCCGGCTGGAGACGCTGGAGCAGGCGCTGAAGGTGGAGAGGACCGAGCTAGACCGCAAGGCGAAGGTCCTGGTCGAGGATCGAGCGGCCTTCGCCGAGCTAGAGGAGAAGGCTCACGCTGCGCTGAAGACGCTCTATGAGAGCGGCTTAGAGGACCCGTTGGCTGGCGAGGAGGACGGCCCCGCCGAGCTACTTCCCTTCCTAGTCCGTGCGCTTGAAGATACCGCGGACGGCCTTGGCCCTATGGCCGAGGCCGAGGCGCGTGCCCTGTCGTCTGTAGCGCTGACGCGCATCCTCAGCCACATCTACCTTCGCGACCCCAACATCGACCTCGACAGCCTGATGGAACCCGTGAGCGGCGATCTTGCCGGCACCGCTGCTGAGGCTATGAAGGGCCGAGCCGAGGCTTTGCTGGGGAGGTTCTGCGCCTTTAGCATCTTGCCTAGACGCGACGCCACCAGTTCTGCGGCTTCAGGAGGCGGAGCCGCCCAGTGTGGCTCCACCACAAGCGGCGGCGCCACTGGAGAGTGATCCCTTTGCGGATTTTGTCCTGTTTTTAATTCTTGCAACATGCACCGTGCCTCGTGGAGGCGGTTAAACTTGTGTTTGGTGTTGTGAGACATTCTATGGCTTGTAATATTTGCTTTTGAATTCCTTAGGATTTGCATTTTCCCTCCTATTTGCCTGTGTTCTACGTCGGCCGGGCCTGGCCCCGCGCATACCTCAGCCGCCGTTAGCCCCGACCGGAAACCAGGACGGGACCAAGGAGTGAGGGGCTACGTGGCAAGTTAGGCTCCTGAGTCGCGATGCTCAGGAGTCCCCCTTGATGCGCGAACAGCAAGTAGGGAAGGGAGGCGTAGGAGTAGACTTTTCGTTCTACGTCGGCAGGGCCCGACCCCACGCATACCTTAGCCGCCGTTAGCCCCGACCGAAACCAGGACGGGACTAAGGGGTGAGGGGCTACATGACCAGTTAGGCTCCTGAGTCGTGATGCTCAGGAGTCCCCCTTGACGCGCAAACGAGCCTTCATACCTTGGCTCCGCTCGGGGAGAGGCGCGCGACGACCAGGTCCGAGGGACCTGGCTGGGTGGCGTGCGTTCGGGCGTGGCCCGGTGCAGCCCCCGTGCCCAGCCCCCTCGCGTGACACTTCCGAGGGGAGGCGTTGCGATGGTGCCAGACACTGAGCTCGGGGCTCCCTGAGGTTGGTACAGCCGTGGGCCGCCCCCAGTTGTTTATCACCAGCGTGGAGCATAGTGCTTTCGTGTGTGCACGGGCATAGCCGCTCCTCGGCAGTGTCGTCAGCCAGCGCGGAGCATGGTGCTTCCACTGGTGCGTGGGAGGGGGCTCCCCTCTGGGAGGAGCCCCCGGGGCGTGTACAACCCCGCCCTGACGAGTGGCTGGCACGGTAGGGCTAGGAGAGGTGTATCTGGGCACCCGTGAGTCAGCGCGGGACTCACGGGGCCCTACCTCGAGGCGGGTTGCGCCTGGCTCTAGGCCTTTATCAATGGTGTGTTCCTGCAGGGTGGTTAGAATGCAAATGCTCTACGTCCTCAGGTCCCGACCCTCGAGCGGGCTCAACCGCCGCTGGTTTGACAGGTCGCGATGCTGTGGGTCAAGGCCAGGGGGTGAGGGCTGGAGAGCCAGTAAGAGCCCGTGAGTCGTGATGCTCAGGCGCCCCCCTTTTAATGTGCAAGCGCTTTGCATGCGCGCAGAGAGGTCCGCAATAAGCAGCAGGTGATAACCATGGGGACCAGGTTAAGCTCGGAGGAGCAAATCCATTTAGATAGATGCATGGAAGTAAGCGCCACTGGGTCTAGCCCGAGCAGCCTGGGGATAATGCAGCCCGAGGGGTGCCCCCAACAAAGCAGATGAAAAAACATTAAGCAAAACGGATACATGCCGCAGGTACGGACCCACGCGACCTGGGAATGATGCGGCCCTGCGGGCACTCCCAGCTGAAGATAAAACTTAAAAAGATGTCACCTGGTACAATTGTAGAGCGAGTGTCGGAGTAGCTGACGACACGTGGTGAAGAAGCCGCTCCTCATGAGCCTTCGGAGCCCTGAGCCTCGTGAGGCTCTGAGGGTCCGGGCGGCTCCTCGAGGTCCATCTCCATCTCCTCCAGGAACGCGCGGTGCCTGGCCACCTGAGCTTCCAGGATGCTCCTCACCATGCGCTGGTGGGCGACAGCCGCGTTCGGCAGGCCGAAGGGCATGCGAACGTAGCCGTGAGGTGGGCCCTCACAACGCCCCACGCATGAAGGCCAGAGGCGCTCCCGAGACGCGGCTCGGTTGAGCCCCGCTACGTCGATGCAGACGCGCACCCCACCATCCTCGCTGGGATGTGGGGCTGCGGCGGGTAGACGGCGACTGCCATGCATGACTCTTGACTCCTGTAGCTCTTGAATGTTCCTCGCGATGAACTCCTGGTGATTTTGCCTTCCCTGCCTTATACCTTCCTGAGGGAAACGTGCCTTGAAGCTCGCCTCCAAGTGGTGCCCGAGCGCCTCCCTCGTGACCTTGGCGAGGTTGGTGGCCCTCTAGGAGAGAGCCCCAGAGCCCTGCCCGAGGAGGGCGTCGGGCGTGCCTTCCTATGCGGCAGAGGGTGCCACCCCTTGAACGAGCGCGGGTCCTGACGCGGCGCCTCCGGAGGCGCCTGCCTCGCAAGCGCTTGGGCCAGGTGAAGCCTTCTTCTTTTTAGGGACCGCCTTAGGGAGCCTCCCGCTCCTGTGATCTGGGTCTTCGATTGCTGCGGCCTGGAAGGCACGCCCAAGAGAGCACACTACATCCCTCTCCTCGCAAGGCACTGTGATGATTCCACCGCTTCCTGGCATCTTGAGGACATTGTAGCCATGGTGAGTCACTGCCATGAACTTGGCCAAGGCTGGATACCCGAGGATGGCATTGTACGGTAGGCGAATGTGGGCGACGTCGAAGTCAATGAGCTCGGTGCGGTAATTGTTGCGCTGCCCAAAAGTGACGGGAAGACGAACTTGCCCTATAGGAACAGTGGAACCATCAGTGACTCCTGAGAAAGGCTTGGTTGGCTGAAGCTGATCGTATGGCACTTGGAGATTGTTGAACATTTTGACGGACATGACGTTGAGCCTAGCTCCGCCGTCATGAGGGTCCTGGTGACTTGCACATTGCTGATGACTGGGGAACAAAGCATCGGGAGGACCCCGGCCGTTGCTGCACACTTGAGCTGATCCGCTGAGCTGAATGTGATAGCGCACGCAGACCACCTGAGAGGGCGCGTGGCCTCAAGCTTGGGGAGGACTGCATTCACCTCACGAGAAAACTGCTTGAAGATGCGCTGAGAGGCTGGTACCTGAGCGCCGCCCAGGATGCAAGCGATTGCGCGCGGCTCCTAGAAGCCCCCAGCCCCCTCATCCTGGTGATGGTCTTCATTCCTCCTTGGCGGCGGTGGCAGAGGAGGGAGGCCTGCGTTGCCTTGAGGGAGGTCCTCATGAGGCTGATCCCTCCAACCTCCCTCATGAGGCTGGTCCTACCAGCGGTCCTCGCGAGTCCGGTCACGCCACCCTTGGCGAGGGCCCCGGTCTTCCCATCGTCCTCGACCTCTTCCTCCTCCTCGGCCATAGCCCCGGTCACTGCGGTCGGGGCGTCGGCCGATACGCCCATCTCGCACGGCCCTGAGCTCCTGAAATTCATTGGTGTTATGGGTGTGGAGGTCGTGGTACACGCAGTACCAGCTGCCCTTAGATGACTCAGGCTGATCCTTGCCTTGCTTGGTGTCCGGCTCCGCCGCGAGCACAGCAGCCCCCTTGCGCTTCACGTCCTTGACCTTGGGCTTCTTCTCTTCTGGGTCGGCAGCCGGGAGCTAGAGGAGGGAGAGGCGCCCTTCCTCAGCCCTGGCGCACTTGGTAGCCAGGTTGAACAGCTCCAGCGATGTGCACAGGTCTTCATGGATCGCTAGCTCCTCTTTCATCTTGATGTCGCGCACGCCTAGGAGAAGGCTGAGATGATGGCCTCCTCAGTCACCCTGGGGATCTTGAGGCGGGCGTTGTTGAAGCGCTGGATGTACTTCTGCAGGGTCTCTCCCGACTGTTGCTTGATGCGGCGTAGGTCACTCATGGCCGGGGGCCGGTCGCGAGTACCTTGGAAGTTGGCGATGAAGCGGGTGCGCATCTCGTCCTAGGAGGAGATCGTGGGGGCGAGCCAGTCCTGTAGAGGTCGTCGACGGGGCGGTAGTGCAGGAGCTCACGCGCCAGGAGCAGCACGGCGTGCGCGTCCGTGGGGGCGCGACGGGCGTGGGACGATGAACCGGCTGGAGTCAGCGACAGGGTGGCGGTGCGGCCATCGCGACGCACCGAAGGATGCAGGGATGAGGCCTGCTGCTCATTCCCCGCCGGGCCGGTGGCGGCGTTGGCAGCAGGCGACGGGGAACGACGGGGGCGTCCGCCGACGAGCGCCGTCTGGGCGACGTGGGTGGCGAGAGCAGCCCGACGCTCGGCGCGAGCTCGGCGAGCGTCAGCCATGATTAGGGCGGAAGATCACACACGACTAGCGGAAGAAAAGATTCCGGTGCACCCCTACCTGGCATGCCAAATGTCAGATTTCGGGTTTCGGCAGACCCTTGAGGTTCGAACACTGGGGTGCGCACGAAGATCTCTCCCCTACCAACTCACGTCTTGAAGTCTCGCAAAGATCTAGGCAAGAAAGATGAACGCACAGAGGACACGAGATTTATACTGGTTCAGGCCACCATTGTGGTGTAATACCCTACTCCAGTGTGTGGTGTGGTGGATTGCCTCAAGGGCTAATGATGAACAGTACAAAGGGAGAACAGCCTCGTGAGGGGCTGTTCTTGAGCTGGTGTGATGAACTTCTTGGGTGAGTTCAGTCGCTTCTCTCTCTCTCTCTCTCTGGTCGATCTCCAGATCCCTCTACCCTGTGGTGGCTAGTCCTATTTATAGAGCGAGGCCCTGGGCCTCTCCCCAAATAATGAGCGGGAAGGGCGCCAACAATTGGCCATTTTGAAGGGGAACATCTGGTACACTTATCCTGACTAAAGTTGGTCTTCGGCTGCCAAAGGCTCTGACGATGACGCCGCCCTGGGCTCCATGATGACCTCCATCCTGCCGTTCTACTGGTCTTGGTCTTGTTGCACCAAAACGGTAACCTTTGCCCGATGCCTTGGCCTGTGCATGCCCCCTTAGCACCGAAAGGGAAACAAGGACACTGCGCAGGCCGGCGCCCGCCTGGCACCAGCCTGGCCTCCGGTCGTCAGGCTTGCATCACGGGCCCCTCGGGAGGTGCCCCGCCTTGATCTCTCCGCCTCCTCGCGAGCCCGCCTGAGGAGGCTGCTCCTGAGGAAGCTCCCTGTCGTCCTCCCCGCGCGGCTTGGCCCCTCGCGAGGGTCTTGAGCTTGAGCTGGTGAAGCTGGGCTGCATTGGGCCCCCACTTGAGCCACGCCGCAGGCCGCAGGCAGGCAAGTCTGGGGACCCCTGTTCCCAGAACGCCGACAATATCCATAGGCCAGTAGTGCTCAAATTTGCCATCTTTGGACCATCGGATTCGCCTCATCCAACGACCATCTTTCAAAGTTAAAGTTACCCACACACAATATAAAAAAATATAAAATATAATATATATAGGGGTATAGATATAGATATGTGATGCAAAAGCCACCCATCATCTCCAATTAGAATAGTGTGTCCATGCATGGATGCGATGTGGCCAAATGATGTCTACCATCGGTATCTCAAATTCAAATCAGTCTGAACTTGTTCAATGTGTATACATTACAACATGCTCGTTTCCAAACCACACCGCGCAGATCTCCGTTATATTCATGCATGCATGGGTTTCAAACATCAGGATCTCTTATTCAAATATTTGAATTCAACTTTACATTGATTATGACCTCACCTAGTCTTATACACCCACACAATCGTCTTCTCTTTATAATTGTACCACTAACTTTCTCTCGTGCACGCATGCACACACACTACCAGTCGACATTATCCATCTCACACATGCAATCATTTTCTTCAGGTCGGTCTCCCATGAAGGCACACACCCACACACATCCCCCTCTACATCATATCGGGCATTCTTTATTTCTCACGCGTGCATGCACAACGATTGATGTTCCTCTATGTATGTGTGTATATAGCTAGGTCTTTCATAGTTCTCCACACAAACCGATCAATCGATATATCCAGTGAGGTCTCACCCTCTTTCCCACGTCCACATCGATGAATCTATACCTCTCTATATAGGATTAACATATATAGCTAATACACCCACATCAATTATATATCCAACGCCCCCCTCTCATCATCCATGCGTTCCGCTTCATCTCTCAGACGCGCGCACAATGGAGAAGACATGGCGCAGTAAGGGCCTTGCCTTCCCTAACATCACTATATATCGAGGCTAATATGAATGTGATCATTAGACAATTGCTGCTAAAAATGGTTTAAGTTCATGAATTGACCTTCCTCATAAAGGATTAGCAATGCTTGGCCCCCTAGCTCATTTATTTTTCATGGCTCCGCCACTGCGCGCAACAGCGCATGTTCTCGCCCCCTCTCTCTAATTATCGATCTCGCACTTGTGCATTCCTTCATAGTCTCCCTCCACTCGGCCCCTTGCACCATCTTCTAGCCCCCACCGGATTTTGCCACATGTATAATCTAGCAGACTCCATGGTTGAACTTTAGCATAATGCACAAACCTCATAACAACAGTGGTTCTCTTTTGTTCTACAATCTTCCGTATCATAACTGCCCAAACTTTTTTTCTAGTTGAATTGCCATTATTTGTTTTTACTTTATGCTTTACAACGCACAATTCCATGAATCATAAAATAGATTAAGGGCTTCTTTGATTCAAAGGATTCTCAAAGGAATTTTGGAGGATTCTAATCATTAGGATTTTTCCCTATCTTGGTTGTTTGATTCGTAGGATTGTAAACCATCGGAATTTTTCCATATGATTCATTTGCACTGGATTTCATAGGAAACATCCCATCCACTCAAACCTCTTTGAAAGAATTCTGCAATTTTTCTATGCACAATCAAACACTCGTACAATCCTGTAGTATTCAAGACGACATACCACTATAATCCCATGTTTTTCCTATTCCCGCATTTTGGAAATCCTACGAATCCAAGAGGCCCTAGCTTTTTTATAAAAACTAATTGATTTTGAATGAGATGAACTATAAGAATTAAACGAAGGTCTACATCAGGCATATATGACTCAGAGCTTACATGCTATAGTGTGGTATTTATTCATAATTTGGTTGTAAAATCTGATGCGTGCAATGCACGTGTACCTTACTAGTACTTCGAGTAAGTGCAAAACACGTAAATTAGAATTCCAATGGCACGCTACACAGTGTCTCTCTTACAGTTCATGAAGCCACGTGGCACATGTGGAGGCGTTGTCGCGACCTCCTTGTGTGGATTGATCACAGTGACGTGCTGATGGTTCCAGAAGAATGTACTCGTCCTCCCCGAGCCATACTGGCGGTACATGCACGAAGCGAAGATGTGCACGCACGCCACGCACGCACTCATTCCCTCGCATGCACACGCGGGTACACGGGCGGACGCAATTTTGTACCAAGATCCACCCCATGTGATAATTTGATGCATGTAAAGTCGTTCACTTCATTGATGGTAAATTAATACAGCGCATGCAAATTGAGTGGACGTGAGGGCGGAAGAAAGACATTATTACTCCACTATGCGCATGCGAGTAGTTAAATCATGGGTTGCTAGTAGTACTTCCATTGGTCTCCTTCGTATTTTGTGTCAATTTTTGACAGTAACATAATATTTACGCATTTGAGCAGTGTAGTCTACTTGAAACTTATGTTTCGCTAAACTCATCGAGAGCCGTTTTGGGCCTCGAAACCAAAACCATCAATAAATCTTTACCTTGTTCCCATCACATTCGAAAGCCTGCTCACACCTACTAGTACGTACCAAACCTGAATGTGTTCCCACTATGCAGGTAATAGTACTAGTGCTAGTAATTAGGTTATAAAAAGGGGAACTACCTAACCGAAAATTACTCTACCTTTCCTCCTCATAAGTGCTTCTTCTTTGTTCGTCCTTTCCATGGCCGGTGAGCAGAGCCCTAGCTCGAGAACTACTCGTAACAAGGGAGCGACAACCAAGGCTGCGAAAAAAAGTGAGGGCTCGCCGCCACGCAGAGACCTCGAAAGATCTCTCACGGGCAGGCGATGGCTCCTAGGAGCGCCCTAGCCGCGGAGGCGAACATGCCGAGCCGGTGGCGCTGGAGTCGTTATCCCTCGACGGCATGCCCGATCAGCTCAATAAGCACCTCAATAAGCAGAAGGAGTTCATCCAAGGCTTGGTGGAGCTGCTGAAGGAGAGCCTTGACGACATGCCCGCTGAACTCAATAAGTAGGGGGAGTTGACCGCCGGCTTGGTGATGTTGCTGAAGAAGAACATTGCCTCAGAGAAGAAGGCGACCGGCGAAATCCTGCGACTTCAGGAGGACAAGGCAAAGCTCTGCCACGAGATCAACCTGTTGAAGGAGAAGAACGCCGGCTGGAAGAAGCTGCATGAGGATAGTAGTTCCTCGATGAAGTTGCTGCAGGCCCTCGTCATGGAATAGAAGGAGGAGTTGGCGAAGCTCCGCATCAAGCACCCGACTGCTGTCTAGGTACGTAATGCGGCCGTGGAACAGATGATGAAGGCTCGCATCGAGAAATCCCGCGTCATGGATATAATGAAGAAGATGGCGGAGGAGACGCGCAAGGAGATGGAGGTCGTGGAGGCGATGAAGAAGCAATTACGACTCCGCAGCGAATTAGATCATTTGGGGTGATAATCTTCCTTCTTATTTTGCTCCTCTGTTTCATCTTTTGCTTCGGGTGTTTTGCCGCACGTGTCACGTTCTCTGCGAGGCATGAATAGAACAATGCTTTTTTTGAGGGAATGAATAGAACAATGCTAACAATGAGATGACTAGCAAATTAGATAATTTTTTTTCGCCATATGGCACTGGGCTGCCGTGTTTCGTGCTCCTCCATCGTAGTACTACTCCAGTGGAAAAGTTGAGTATACCGCATGGTTCTTTGCTCCTCCTTAGGTCGTCTGCACATTTATACAAGTAGTCAAATCACATGGCCCCGCCTTCCAGCAGTAATGAGCCATCAAATCATAAAGGCCCTCGCCTCTCGTGAAACCGACCAAGCTAGACTGCTCCGCCCTCTAGCCTTTTAAAAAATGTATACTTTTGTACAGTAGTAGTATCGATAGATTGCGCTATGGAGCAAAACTTGAAATTAAAAAAGGTGGTACATATAGAGAGCGCTCGTCGCCAAATTATTAATATAGTACTATTAAAAAGGCTAGTCACAATAATGGTGTCCAACACAACCCACCCCTCAAATAAAACTAAGCATCCTGGAATTCTTTGACAAAACTAAGCACCCTGAAATTCTTTGACAACTAAACTGCTGGCTATATGATGTTGGCCATATATATTGTACGTATATAATGTGAAGAAACGAGTGGTAGTACTATGCCAACTAAAATATGAAATGTAAGAAATACTAGTATGTACGTACGGAAGAGTTAAAGTAACGAGAAGAAACATAATATAGTTCTGCTGGGGGCTCAGCACAACACACCCCTCAAATTAAATTAAGCACACCTGAAATTAAACTTTGCAACTATTACGGTAGACACTGCATTAGGACCACCATGAGCAACGACACTGCCACCTTACTCGGAGTCCTCGTCCACGTCCTCGACTTCGTCCTTGTCCCTCTTCATCTTGGCCGATACTTCTTTGCTTGAACCGCACACTTGGCTCTTGCTCTTCATTCAACCCTTGTAGATATTGAAACAAAAGCCATCCATTGCAGCGTAGTGGATGTGGTCTATATCTAGTACATTCCGCTGCCATGCATAATGATGAAACATGTATGGAGGTTTCTCCAGTTTACCGTACGAAGGATGAACCATGGCTCCTGCCAGGGTCAGCATTGAAGGCTGACGAGAGGACACCAGCCGATTCTTCTGGAGGTCGAAGGGGTTGCCTACAACGAGGCCTATCCGACTCAGGACTTCTTTGTCGTTCCCAAAGTCTACAGTAACGAATTTGACTAGGTTGCTCTCGAGGAAGTCCTTTAAATCCAGGCATTCAACATCAGCATGGCATATGTGGTAGACCAAGCATAAGTCATGCACGCAAACCTGGATCACGGCGGGCTTCTTCCTCTCTTCGTACTTTATATCCTTCTCTCGTCCCAGGACTGTGGTGTACTGAACATCTAGCCCAGCGACCCACTCATCATCCGAGTTTTCGAACATGCGTCTGAAGTGAGAAAGGCATCCTTTCACCGTCGCGGAAGAACGAGTGTAGATGACGTCGAACTCATCGCCGGTGATGGTTCTAACCTTGTACTCACGGCCGATCGTGGAGATTTGGGATGCCATGGATTTGGTAGGAGGGTTAGGATTAGTGGAACTGCCGTAATGTGAAAGGACGGGATGACTAGGAGCGAACCGCCGTAGTATTAAAGGACACGCAGGGACAAGTAGGAGCAAACTGCCAGCGTGCGAACGGCAGGGTAGTGGCTTTCCATTCTCCCATGATACGGGCTTCCGAGAGCCCTTGGATCTGAGATCGAACGGTTGCATGGCGTGATTCTAGACCTATGGGTGAATATCCTATCCTGGAGGGTTATTCTGCAAATTTTCAGCAACTTAGCATGCGACCGTTTGATCTCAGATCCAAGGGCTGCCAGCAGCCCGTATCATGGTCGCGCCTACCACGTCCGTCACGTCGCTCGCGCGGTCGCGCCCTTGGAGATTTAACACGGTGCGTTAGGCTATCTGATGTTGGCATGTCATACATAGTCATCACTTAGTCACTCATACTACAACAAGGTTAGCTATAAGGTTGGCTATAAGTGTATTTATGTTTTTACTTCTCTCTATCTCTTTCTTCGTACTCCCTCCGTCCCATAATATAAGAACGTTTTTGACACTAGTGTAGTGCCAAAAACGTTCTTATATTATGTGACACAGGGAGTACTAGTATTTATTGCATTTGCCAAGGAGTGACCTCTTCCAATGAAATGGTGTGCTTATTAGTTTTTTGTTGCTAAGTTTGCTTCATTTAATTAGCTATAGACTCAAAATTGTCTTTTCACATAGGTACATGCGCATAGCACCATTTCTTCCTTGGGTCACCAAACTAGTCTCTCTCTTCTTGATTAACTTGCCACATCAGACTTTATGCCTATGCGGCAAGCTTAGCACCTGTAGGAGCAAGTAAGGCTGCTTGTAATGGGAGTATCATAGGTACTAGTATCATGCATGCCAACTATGCAATCTTGATGAGGTGACGTCGAATTAAATGAAGAAAAGAGAGAGTTGAGTATCATAATATGATACTGTATCATATTAAATGATGTGCTACTATGTGTCATGCATGACAATAAATAAATTATCCTATGATACCAACACATGATACTATGCATTACAGATGTAGTATCAATTAAAAGTATCATATGCATGATACTAGTATATGATACTCTCCATTACGACCAACCTAAGTACAATAGTGCACTTTACATGGCATTTTTGCATATGTGGAGGAAAGAGAGGCAAGGAAAAAGTGGAGAAGTGGGCTCTCATGCAAGAGCCAGCCTCTACTACATGGTGGAGCATTGGGAGAGGCACCTGTATGGATGTGGTCAGGAATCGGGAGACTCACGCCTGTCGTAGCGCCGCAGTTAAAATGATAATGGCAAGTCAAATCATGGGGCCCCACCTGTCCAGCAGTAACTCGTTGTCAAATCATACAATCCTACGTTTGCAGCAGCCTACTCCCTCATCTTCTCGCGTCTCTGTCAAACCGACTAGGCGGAACTGCCCCGCCTACCGCGCAGAAAAAGCCCCGCCCTTGACTTTTAGATAGTACTACAGTATACTAATTTTGTATCCATGGATTGCGCCATGGAGCAAAGCCTCTAGAAAACGGCGGTACACATGTACGGAGTATACAACACGCCCGTCGCGTTCGCGTCGCACCCCAGACGGTCGGTCGGTCTGGCATATCGTCTACATATCGTGCAGGTTGTGTTGTACATGGCTGTAGTTGTGGCGAGAAATCTAAAAAAAGGTTTATTGTCATCTCGCAAAATTAGGTGTCATGTGCTTCGAATCACTGCGAGGGTTAAACAGCGACAACCAAGTTGGCCTAGTCATTGGGGGCACATGCACGAAGACTACTCGGCTGCCATCTAGGTCAAGCCGGCTATGTTAATTAGGACATCTATCGACGGACCCTTTTTCTACGTGTTTATCTTTAATTTGAGCTTTGTTCCTCGTCTAGTTTGTCCGTCGGGATTCATGTTGTCTCCTTTGGGCAGTGAGGTTATGATTTCTTGTCATGTGGCATTTTTTCGTGTTATATGTTATAATCCAACGCTACAGATCAAAATGACGACAACTGCGCCTCCGGGCCACATGCATGAAGACTTCTTGACAGTCATTGACGAGGTCAAGCCGGCTCCGGTAGACAAAAGAAAACCAGTACTACTCCATTGTATAGCCAGGAGCCTCCGCGCTTGCTAGTGTTACTCTCTTCACGCTGTCTTGGCCTCTCCGGATCTAAACACGACAGCGGTGGCCACACTCTCTCTCAGCTCACCGCTGGTCACAAATCCAGCCGTATTATCTCCGCCGGGGAAGGTAAGAAGGTGCAACGTTCACACGGTTGTCCTCGGCGACGGCTCTTACCCACTGCTGGCGCGTCCCGATCAACCTGGCTTGCCGTTCTCTCCCAAGCACCACTGGCGAGGGAGGGCCTCCGACCCCTTCTTCCTCGCTGCCGTAGTGTGGGCAGATCTGGCCTCCCGCCGCCCACCTAGCGACATCCCGGCGACCATCAGGTATAACTTCCTTCGAAACCGGCCTTGCTCTACTTCCCGAGCTCCTGACGTCACTGCATTTGTTTCATTTACTATTTCTCAGGCACCCTCGTAGATAGGACCGATCGACTGTTCGAAAACCACCGATTTTTTACGTTCAAGAGATAAAACTAGTTCATGCACTCGAATCTAGTACTACTTGGTTCAAACAAGGAAGAAAGGGGGTGGGGGTGGGGGAGTATTTGTTACCTGAATCTAGGACTTGGTCGAAAGAGGAAATAATTGGGGCGAAAAGTAGCAGAGAGTGGCTATCCAACTGGTCTCTAGGTCTAATAGTGAAATAAAGGGAAACGTAGTACAAACTCAATATAAACCCGATCTATTGGTTGAAAAAGGAAAGGAAGTGGGGACTGGGGGACAAGTCAACAGAGTAAATCCAGCACTATATTTGCTAGCCTCACACAGTATAAGGTGGCTATACCGAACAAAAATGGGACCAACCCAGATATCCTGTTCTGATGTTTGTTGCCCCGAGCCACTCTTATGTAATGCCACTGGTAAAATGTAGCAGCCGTACTGTTAAAAGTAAGGATACGTTAAACCAATGTTGTTTTCAATGTAATGCCTCCAGTAATATGAATCAATGGCACTTTTTTTACATGTCCTGCTAAATTTCCCATTAAGATAAGTTGGTTCTTTTCGTTAGAAATGCAACTGTCCTGGTCCGCCTACTCTCCCGTGCCCAAAGTAATGTCGTATTTAACTGTTGTCATAGTTAATCCTAATGCCCACACTAATATCTAGCAATGCCACTGCTTTAGAAATTGCTACTGTCCTTGTAGGATTGCCATTCAGATAAGGAACATGCTTCTTTTCATTTGATGCATGTTTCATCACTTGTTAGTCACCCTGCTTTCCACCTTTTTTGTGCAAACAGAGATATACATTTCATGCTCGATCTTAGTTGAACTGCACAATTGATATCCAAATTATAGTTGAGCATTCCAGGAGCTTCACAACCAACCTTGATGTTGCTCAATTTTATTGCAACTAATGAAGGAGAAACTCTGTGGGTTTCGTTTTCTGATGGAAATGGAACCGGGGCTGGAGCCCTTTTCTTAATTTTTTTGAAGAAGAAGCTGCTAGCTCACGGGACATTGCTTCATTTTAGGCGAACTGCACCAAAAGGTCTCATGAATTGAATCATCCATGTTGGTGACTGAAAGAGCTAGCTTCAGCATCCCAGTCTAAGCACCCCCGGCCTCCATCCTTGTGACGCACTGTACACCTCATTTGCCACCTGCTCCACCCTAGTGTCACTGATAAAATGAAGTAATAATACAGTTAAAATAGAGCGAGTGTCCTCTCTATCATTTCATTTCCAATGTAGATAAAGAAAGTGCTTCTCTTTGTTAATGTATGTTTCATCAACTAGTCCCATCGTTAATGTTTAAGCGTTTCTGCAAACTAGGGTGCTTAATTTTAGTTGATCTATACAAAAATAGAGATTTGAATGTCTCAAGGCGCCTCCTTTTACTACTGCTGTACACTGATGTTCATCACTGGCAGAAGGTGTATCTGGGAGACTTGGGACGATGTCCAGTATGAGGCGTACCGTATGAGGCATCGCAGGACCCATCTCGCCCTCGCAGCATGGCACACTATGATACTATCGCAATATTTTCTTCTATTTATTTTGTGTGTTTCATCAACTAGTGCCACTATAATGTAATCACACTTTTTCATTATCTGTGCAAACAGGGTTATTCAGCTGCATTTTGGTGGAACTACACAAATGTACGTATGGAACCGGCATATATGAAGAGTGCGAGGTGTGCCAAGTAAAAATTACCGACACCAACCATGCTGCATGCACGCATTGGCATCCACCACCACCAGTGGGATGTGTGGCGCTCTCTGTGGACGGATCTTTCTCGGCAGCAAATCCTCTAACCAAATACCAGTAGCTTGTATTGGCAGTTTTCTAGGGAGTACTCTTTTCTGAAAGAAGCACCAATCTATTTTTCTTTTTTTGTACACTGTGTCACAACTTGACCCAAAGGTCCAAAGCTATTTTAGGGTGATTGGCGTAGTACTCAGATACTGATTGTAAGCATGATTTTCATTAGCTGTCACACTGATTATAAGCATGAGCAGGTGGAAGATTAGGTTAGTGTGAAGCTTATTACCTTAAACCCTACCGCCGCCGTTGAAATGAGGCAAGCGTCGAGGGAACCGTGGAGAACAGCAGGGAAGCGACGTCGCACCATCCGACCTCCTCTTGCGGTGGGAGAACGAATACTCATGTGGCTCCGGCTGGCTCTGCACCCTCACGAACGGCACACCATACTCGATCAATTCGTTATCCTCAGGGTGCTCGACCTTCGACCTGTACGCCCACCACCTTCGCCAGACTGTCGCCTTGGGCGAATCTATCTGCTCCATCGCCCAGAGGAGATACTCGATGAACTCGGAGGACTGCGGCGTGACTGTCGTCGAGGAGTACATGTACATCGCCGCCCTCATCGCCGCCGTCTTGCTCTTTCGCATACATTGCCACATGGCCCGCACCGTCCTTGAAATCTCCCACTCATTGTCAAACCAAGTAAGGATCTCCTTCAACATGGCTAACTTTGCCTGGTCGCCACCGGTGATCTGCCTGATTCGCTGCTACATCCTCTCCATAGATGTCCTTCTTTTTTTCGAGTGGTCCGGTGCTAGCTTTGGAAGATGGGAGGAGAGACGGTGGTCTTGCAATAGAGAAGAGGGAGAGGCGAGACGGTGGTTTCGAAATGGAGATGGTGGAGAGGAGAGGAGGTGGTTTTGCAATGGAGAAGAGGGAGAGGAGCGTGTGGCAGCGATTTAGGATTGGACGAGAGGGCCGGCGCGCTGTGACTGGATCAAAATGAAAAATCAATTTACCCTTCAATTAAGAAAGCGACCCCACATTAACTAGTGTCCTTTTTATTCTGGGTCATAATTAACCATGACATTCGCACATAAAATATATGTTATACGTTGCAAAAATAATATAATTTGAAAGTACATTCAGATACGAACCAAACGATACAATTTTTGGTGAAATGCATTCACATTTTGCTTGTCAAATACTGTACGTGGTCAAACTTTGACCCAAAATACGCAAAACAATAAAAAAATACTTCCAAGACCAGCGCAGCTCTTCCGCTCTTCTCCTCTTAAACCACCGCTGCTTCTCTCCTGTTCCAATCTAAATAAAGCATCGCTCCTCTCCTCTTCCATTTAAAAACCACCGCTCCTCCTCTCCTGTTCTAGTCCAAAACCAGCATCGCTCCTCTCCCATTCTAATCCAAAACCAGCGCTGCTCCTCTCCTCTTCCATTCAAAAACCACCGCCGGCGAGTGAAGGTGTTGTGGAGAAGTAGATCGATGGAGGAGTACAACCGATACGTGAGGATCGCAGACAGCGACCCTGTGAAGCTAGCTAGGATGTTGGAGATACAGTCCTGGTTTGACAACACGGACCAACTAGCGGCGACGGCGACATCCATGGACAAATATCTGCAACAGAGCAAAAAGACGGCGATACACCCGGAGGGAGTCGCGCGGGAGTACATAGAGCTGCTCCTCTGGGCCATGGAGCAAACAGATTCACCGAATCCGATCGTGAGGGAGCGGTGGTGGGAGTATCGATCCCAGATGGAGCATCCACCAGAGATTGAAGGATCGAGCATCTATAGGGTGCCGTTTGTGAGGGTGTCCTGCCAGAGCGAGCCGGTGGAGTCTTCGTCGACCGAACCCAACTGCAAGAGGAGAAAAGCAGTTGGCCCGACGACGCTTCCCCGCCATCCTCCCCCTCACCGTTCACATCGTCTCACGGGGAGGCTGTCTACCGCCGAGGAATGGAAGGGGACTACCCCCCAGCCCAATTGTCGGGCAGGTTGTGAATTGTCAGGAGGAGCTTAGGGTTGTCAGTATTTGCAGGTTGTGAATTGTGTTTTGTGTTGTGTATTTTGAGAGTACTTTCAGATATGAATGTCTTTTGAATTTCAGATTTGCAGTATTGAGCATATGAAGTATTTTATGAATTGTAGAGATCTATTTTTAGCACTTAAAAAATGTAGTTTCATAGGAGTATAAAAGTGCAGACAATGTGATTCTCAGAGAAGAAACTGCAAGTTTCAGTTTCAGATAAGAAACTGCAAGTTCAGTTTCAGACAAGAAACTGCCACTACTAGGGAAAAGCCTAGCAGCAACGCGGGTTTTGGGCCTCTCAGTAGCGCGGGTACCGGCGCTACTAATAAGGCGCTACAGCTAATGTATAGCAGTAGCGCCTGTTGTCCCACGCTACTACTATACATGAATAGCTGTAGCGCTCTTTTGAAACGGGCGCTACTGATATTATCTGCAGCGCTGTTTACAGGGAAGCGCTACTGGTAAGGCGGCGCTACTGCTAAATTTCCCCCCCTCTCTACTACTAGTTTTATTAGTTTTTTTTCCTGCATATTTGTTTTTTATTTGTTTTGTATTTGAATAGGCTTTATACAATAATCTTTAGCATATCATCCACATACAAATGTAATCATAGCATATACATACAATTAGTCTCATCAAATCATGTCATCATCATAATCATCATCCAACACAAAGTGGTCTCTCGTCATCAATCTCGAAAATAGCGATACAAGTCCCGATTACTTGCAAATACATCGTCATCCATCTAAACGATGATATACGCGAGAATAGCTATCACTTTGAGTACATGAGTTCGTATCCCTCTCTCGCATTAGCGTGAACCTAAACTAACTACTGCCTGTCGCTCGGAAACCGAAATCCGGTACACCTGGGCCTGACACTCCGACCACTTGTCGTATATATACTCCTGGCGTAGCACTTCTTCGCCATCTATGATCTATGCACCTGCATCGTCACATGAGTCGATGATATGCAACATATATAGTTGAGCAACAGAAAGAGACAGACTTGGCAAAAATAGAAACAACATATCATAAGCATAAATAACAAAGTTCATCGTACCCAAAATGCCCTAACTAGAGTGATTTTCGCTAGTCGAGGAGGAGGACGGTTTAATTACATCACAAATAAAGTTTCAGCGTGCATAACTCAAAATTTTGTCATAAAAGAAAGTATGGACTAAACGGACACATTGTCATATATCGACAATCACTCCATCATGTCGTGCCATCCATCCATGTCAGGGAGATAGTCCTCGAGCTTCATGAAAGGCTTCATGTCGAGACGCTGGGAGGCTATCCATGTTCGGACGTCTTCCCGCGACATTTGTCCTTCTGCGTAGAACATCCCTGTTTTTCCGACGACCTCATTCATGATGATTTGGGCAAGTTCGTGCTGGATGTTTTAGAACTCAGCTCGAAGTTGATGATCCTTGATATCTCCTATGTCCTTTGCCCATTGCAGAATATGGGCATCGCTAGATCTAGGTGACATATGAAGGTTCTGGTGATCCCGTCTGTATTCCAGCATGTGGTTTAGGACATAGAATCCATCATTAAGAGAATCGCTCGGTTGCTGGGTGCAGCAGAAGTCGGTCTTATGGCTGAAGGCGGCCCTGCCGCCCCTTCTCTTCTTGTCCCTAACCTCTCCACCCCTTGCTTGGTAGTAAAACATAGCACTGTCGAGAACATCTTTGATGTGGGTGTAATCCTTTTTGTGAATGTTCTTCGACGAGTCCAAGTAAAGAGCGTGGGAGAATCGGGGGTAGAGGATGATGAGGACGGCGCGCCGCCGCTGCGCAAAATAAGTACACCTCAAATTAATTAGCCTCCACCCTGCAAATGAATTATTGAAATCGAAGGAAGAAGGATAGCAGCGCGGATGACTTACACGAGATGATAAGGCACGAGAATCGCCCCCTTGTCCTTTTTGGCGAGCATGAAACTGACGATGTAATCCCTCGCGTATTCACGCTACTCTGCACAGACTCCCAAGAAGCCCTTGTGCATGTAGTATGGGTCAGCGACACAGATATGACGTATCTGCTCAACCCCAATGATGTAGTTCGTGTGCAAGGCATAAAGGCGGACAAACGTAAAATCCAGCTTCTTCACGTGAAACATGTCGAATATGTAATCAAATTGGAGGAAGAACTTATCCGCGGGGAAGCTGTCGACGTACGACATTTGCCGCGGAACGCTAACCACGTAGAGTGGGTGTCCTGGATCATTCGAGGCGATGAGGCCTTTCTCTAACCGCAACACATCATCATGAAGTCTCCTTAGATCACCGAATCTGGCCCGTAGCGCTGTTGCAGGTAGCATTGGTTGACCGGGGATAAGCCATTTATCCGCATCGGGGATATCTATACGGTCCTGAAGCCGAGGCTGCTGAGGCGGCTGGATCATAGAATCAGCTTTTTTGCCTTTCCTCGCTCTCTTCCTAGGCTTCTTTACTACCGGAATGTCGTCAATAATATGTTGAGACGGTAATTCAGGCACTGACTCATGATGCTCAAACCCTGAGGAGGCGCCAGTATAGACATACTGTTTAGCGCCATCGTCATCCTCATCCTCATCCATGGCGACGTCATCAGCGACTAACGGAGCCTCCTCCTTACCCTGTCCACTATCAGCCAACCCGACACCCGACGCTAATTGGGTAGGTGGGGTGTTGATGTTCATACCTTGCTGAGGCTGCGTGCTCGTGGGTGTGCTCCCGGCCGCCTCCAGACGAAGCAGACTCTTTGGCCACAACAGGACCCACCCATTGCAACAATCACCAAGCCGCCGCGGGGTCTCGTCGTCATCCCCCACTAGTATTAGAGGAGGCAAATTCTCGTGGCCCTTTGACACTGGCCATGGAAAACTTGAAGACGTTCGGGGGGATCGGCCGGCTGTGGAACAATGGTTCCTTCGGCTCCATTATTGTCACCTTCCCCACATCCACCTTTTGTTCGCCGATGGTGTACAATATGGTGCACGGGGTTTCGTCGGCCTGCAAAGAAAAGTCTGCGACGTGAGTCATCCGAAAGGCAACGAGAACGGGAGATTATGCATTTATATTGAAGGGGGGCGGTGTGACAGATACCGTGAGGGCCTCGAGCTCAGCCAAAGAGGAGGCACCACCGAGCACGTCCGGTGCGGGAGCAGGTGCGGGAGCCGGTGCGGGAGCAGGTGCGGGAGCAGGTGCGGCCAAGAAGTCAGCAAGGGGAAAGTCCTCTGCATTTTTTTTCTGGATTTTGCCTTGTCCAAGTGAAAACGCCCGTCACCAAGGAAGTAGACATATCTGCAATCGCCTGTTTTGCGGCAGCTACCGCTGTTGCGACTGTCTGAGATGATTTCTTCTCAACCGCAATCTCAACCTTCTTGTCGATGTTTTCTTCAGTTAAGCTCCATCTTTCCTTTCTCTCCACCGTGGTCTCATGGTAGTACTTCTTCCACGTGGCGCCGTCTCCGACACCGTGCACGCGTCCATACAACGGTCGAGTATCCACCGGTTCTCGTTTCAATATGTTCAACGCCCGACTGAATGGAGCGTCCAACTTGGGCCACGCCAATGCCTTAGGCGAGTCGCTTTCGGCCGCAATCCAGTGCTGCTCTCTCTACAAAAGGCACAAGGATCATTTACAAATATGACTAATGTGTGAAGTCGAATTGATCAGAAACTAAAATTACCAGTAGTCTCATGAACTCCGTAATGACTGGTGTTGTCTCGTAAACCTTCTTCACTGGGTCCCAACGGTGCCGGGCCCTCAGGACGTCACGCTCCTGCGGGACGGTGAAATCCGCCAAGGGGTCTGGGATGCCCAGACTCGCGGCTGCCGCGTCCTCCTAGGCCCATTTGGACCACTTTCCGCCGTAACCACGGCTTCTGAGGTGGTGGCTCCCAATGTTCTTCTTTTGAAGCCCCTTCATGTACTTAGACTTTTTTTTGGCAGCTTTGGCCTCGCAAGCCTCCTTGAATATTTGAAACTGCTCTTTCGTGATTGTCGGATTATCCTTTACAATTTCGGAGTATGGTTCCACATCGTTGATCTTTGCTTTCACTCGATTTTTTCAGGCGGCCAACGCGTCGCTAAACTTGGTCATGGCGTGTTTGTTTATCTTCTTCATTGCCGGGTCCTTGTCTGGATCTTCATAATCCTTCTCATTCCGGCCCGGGAACAAGAATATCTGGTGAAACTTCTTTAGGAGGGAGCTCCTCATATTTTCTATCTTCTGTAGTTTCTCATCGTTGATGGTGGCGGTTGTCCGTACGATGCAGCCTATTTGATTGCCGTAGCACGCGCGCACTTCCTTGGGCGCCTTTGGCTCAAAATTGCCGTCGTCCACCTCCGTGACCACCAGTCTAGTAGTCTTGAGTTTGTTAGGAAACCGTTGCCTCTTTGCTTTCGGTTCTACACTGGCTCCGCTCCCCGAGGCAGCACCGGTCTCAGCGCCGGTCTCGATGCCGGTCTGAATCTCAGCACGGGTCCCAGTCTCAGCACCGGTCTGCGTGTCGGTCTCAGTCCCCGATGCCACCGGTGGGCCCAGCAACAACATCGGTTGGTCGTCGGTAAGGCTAAAATAATCGTCTGCCGCCCGGTAGACGTCGTCGCAATAACCAGAACCCTGTCCTTCATCGTTGCTAGCCATGTTTCCTATGATTAAATCTAGTCAATTAATTCTAGACCTAATAGAATGAATAATGACATAAAAAGGACTATTGTTTTGCAGGAATGTTGACTCCTTCCTGGTGCGGCAAATCCCGGGCACTCGATATGTCCTAGTTTGTAGCACAAGTCATGCCAAAATACACGGAAAATTTCAGCATGACCTTTGCTAAAAAGTGGACAAATCGACAACTAGAAATTTGCCGGAACAGAAATGAATCAACATTCCAGCAAAACATAGGCCACTCAGCATCATTCCCTGGAAACAACAAAGCCACTTGGGAACAATCGAAAAACTTCAATGAAAAGATATAACATGACCACTTCAATGAAGAATAAAATTTGCCTAAATTCTTTTCCTTGAAAAATAGTGGTCTTTTCAAAAATCATAAACCTTTGCAAAATTACCTCACTAAACACTTCTCTGCCTAGGACAGAACCCAAATTATGTTGATATAGCTATTCCTCTCACACACACAAACACACATTATTATCTCTAACCCTTCTCTGCCTAGGACAGAACCCAATTAAATTGCAAAGGAACTCCATTTCTCTAACCCTTCGGACCTAATGCTCTAAAATAAAATTTTCCTCTAACCTAGCCAACCTACTTAACCTAGCTTGTTAATCCAACGAACCTAATTAACCTACCTATTTAACCTAGTTAGTTAATCTAGTTTACCTAGATAAATAACCCTAATTAAACTAGTTAACGCAGCTAGTTCTCTGTCAAAGCCCAAAATAAATTTTTGCACTAATTAACCTAATTAAACTAGTTAACCTGACTAGTTCTCTGTCAAAGCCCTAACTAAATTTTTGCACTAACCTAGATAATTAACCTAACTACTTCTCTGTCAAGGCCCTAACTAAATTTTTTCCCTAACCTAGATAATTAACCTAATTAAACTAGCTAACCTATGCATGAGAGAGAGGAGGGGTGGGGGCTTAGAGAGGATGGCTCCGGTGGTGGCGAGGGAGGCAGTGGTGGCGAGGGAGGCAGTGGCGTCTCCGGTGACGGCGAGGGAGGCAGTTGTGGCGATGAAAGATCCGTTGGCGTCGACGGCGGCTCCAGTGCTGTTGACGAGGCCGCGCGGCTTCGTGGCGTTGGGGGCGGCTCCGGTGGCGTCGACGGCGCACAACTCTGGTGGCGTCGACATCGGCAGGAGACGGCGGCGAAGTGGGGCGACGGCGAATCCGGGAGACGGCGGCGCGCGGGGTGGGTTGAGGGATTTGGGGGAGAAGTGGTGGCCGGGGGGAAATGGTTTTTTGGTTAAGTCAAACTTAGCGGTAGCGCGTTTGGTAAAACGCGCTATAGCTAAGTTAGCTATAGCGGTTTTTACAAAACGCGCTATAGCTAAGTTAGCTATAGCGGTTTTTACAAAACGCGCTGCTGCTATAGCTATGTAATTTTCTTCCATTTTTTAATTTCCTTTTCTGTTTCTATAGCGGGGGTCTAGGACACGCCTGCAGCTACGTTAGCTACAACGCCTCTTACAAACACAAGCTGCTGCTATGCCTTCCTCCGTTTTTTTTGCTTTTTCATTTATTTTGCTTTACATTTTATTTTTTCCTTTCTCCTTTTTCTATTTTTTCATTTTCATTTACTTTTCTATTTGTTTTTCATCTTATTTTATTTCCGTTAGTAGTAGCGCTCTTCTTAGGAAATGCGCTGCTACTTATACCCTAGCAGTAGCGCGTTTCTTCCAAGCCCGCTACTGCTATGCGTAGCCTATCATTCTAGCAATGGGAATATTAGTAGTAGCGCTTTTGCCTCTACATGCGCTACTGCTAAGGTTGTATCTGTAGTGCGGTTTTCCTTCAATCGCTACTGCTATCTAGCACTAGCGCCCTTTTTTGACCCACGCTGCTGCTAAATTTCTGTGTATAAGGTTTTCCCTAGTAGTGTGCAACTTTCAGAGGCAGAGCATTTATATTAACACGGCCTTTTCAAACAGGATTAACATCATGTTGGAAGTTTTATTCATGGTCGAAAATGGAACTACCAGCCATTTAACATCCTGCTGATCAGCATTCATGCATAGCACATCTTCATATGATGCACAGTCAAAATGCCCACACAATGTCGAGTGCGCGATACACAGAGAAAACGAGGGACGAAGTTTTGGCAAGTGTTGGACGTGGTGTGCGTAGATGACAATGGGGACCCAGATGTCAATAAAGGCAGCGGCAAAAAAATTGGAGATATTTCCCTACACAGGTGTGTGGTGGAATCGAACCCGGGCGGAACAACTGTCGGGTAGTGTCACTTGGCCACTAGGCTAGTTCCGTAGTTTCGTTAATAATAAGGCACTTCCTCAGGTGGTCGGATCCCCTCCTGCGCCTTTGTGCGCTCGCCGCGACGCCGCTGTCTGCCATCGTGAACATGCTGAACAAACGAGAGGAATCTGGAGAGGACTGTACGTGGAGAGGCGGACAGTTGGGACCCACCAGGTCTATGGCCGTACGCAAGCAAGTGCCTCATCGAAAAAATACTTCCTCCTAATGCTATACTGACATTGGGGCCCACGGGTTTGTCAACATAGTTACATTTTTTAGGTGCTTCAACATAGTTACTATAGGAGATAAATTCACAACGAAGTAGGGGAGCTGGCAGGTATTATTTATTATCACTGGGGCAGCAAGTATCAGCTGGGTTTTGGGCTGCCCCGTCTAGGCTTTCATTTTTAACATGCACAGCCCACGACCTTGGATGGGAGGTCCATAGGCCTGTTTGTATTTTCTTGAGGGCCGTCATGTATCGACCGGCCTATGGACCTCCCATCCGAGGTTTTCTTTTTCTTGAATATCGGCAGCCCAATTTATGTATTTTTTTGTAGAAAACGCAAAGGTCTATTCTATTTTTCTATATAAGAATAGGAACGCCAGGTCCAACTTATGTTTCCCTTCTAACTATATTATATATATTTAAATTATTTTATATATTATTTTTATTGTCATCATATATTTAACAGATACTTACATATGTAAGAAAACAATATCCCACATCTTATTAACTTATAAAAATAATTTCTTAACAATAAAATCATAGTGATTGTGTACAAAATCTTGGTAAGATTTAAGGACGAATGTAATAATATCACTTATTATTTAAATATATTTATAACAAAATGCTCAACCCTTTTTTATTTTTTTATAACATTGCTGGCCCAACCCAACATTATAATTAGAATCAGCCCAGCAAAATCGTGTATTCCGAGTAAGTCCAAATGGCCTGTAATATTTAAGGAAAAAAAATAAATGGGCCGCATGGACGCTACATTATTTATTCACCCAGCCCAGCTAATGGCTGTAATTCAAAAAAAAAAGATCAAATTGACTATAAATTCTACCGCGCAAAAAAAAGACTGTAAATTCTGAAAAAATGTTTGAATACGTGCCACATTTTTGGAGGCTGAAATGTGGGCCAATAGGTTGAAGCCAACGCAAGTCGTTGTCAATTTAGTCAACAAATGATTCTGACATGTTAGCCGTTGGATTTACATCCAACAACCGGCATCCATCTTCAATCTCTCGTCTTCTTCCTCCAGCGCCGCCGGGACCACCTCCCGCCTCCTGCTGCTAGCAGCTCTGCTTAGCACGCTTCGCTATGAAGTGCTACTCCACCGTTGGCCAGGCCATCCCTCCACCCCTCCACACCTCCCGTTCTTCTCCACCGACTGCCGACCCACACCGCACTAGAACCAGTTAACCCTCGTACACCTCTCCGTCTGCGACTCTACTCCCGCATCTTCCCATCTCCGGCGCGTTCCTGTCCGGTGTCTCGCCGACGTCCACCACCTTAGATGCGCTTGGCGCGGCATGGTCAACGTGGTCAACGAACGACACCATCGGAAGTAGACTATGTGTGGAGAGGCTGACATCTTGGTCCACGACCGCACACAAGGAAATGCCTCCTTATTACGTGCAAAATAATGATTCCTCCACCTGACATCTGGGACCCAACGGAAGGGCCTCTGTATTTCGCGAAAATAACGTGCCCCCCGCTGACAGGTCGGACCCACCAGCTACCTTCGCATGCAAGGAAGTGCCTCCTTATTACGCACAAAAAAATGAATACTCCCCCTGCCAGCTGGAACCCAGCATAGTGGGAGGCTGACTTGTGGGCCTACCAAGTTGACGGGGACGGAGGGCTTTGTAAACATACTCAATATGAACGATTCTAGCTCCTGTTACCGTACGATGTTCATCCAACGGTCGTAGTGCTTCTTCAACCTCTGGTCTTCTTGCTCCAGCCGCCCAAAACAGCGCCGGTCGTGCCGCGTGCTCCTGCCTCCCGTGGCCGTCTGTGATGCCGTGGAGGCCTCACCGCCCCCTACTACTCCCACCGCTGGCCAGGCCATCCCTCTACTGACCCACACCCCTGTTATTCTGCAGCGACGTCAGCCTCACACCGCAGCCGAACCAGTGAACCCTCGTACTCCTCTCTGCGTGGGCACTGCCGCGTCTTCCCCAGCTCCGCGTCATCCCCTTCCTAGGCCTCGCCATCGTCCACCGCCGTGGTGCTCTCGGCGCGGCATGGTCAACGTGGTCAAGGAAGGACTTCCATCGGACGTGGACTATACGTGGAGAGGCTGACAGTTGGGTCCACGGCGGCCGCAAGGAAGTGCCTCCTTATTACGTGCAAAATAATTATTCCTCCACCTCACAGCAGGGACCCATCAGACGGGCCACTGTATTTCACGATAAAAATGTTTCCCCCTGACTGCTGGGACCCACTAGCTACACCTTCGCACGCAAGGAAGTACGTCAGGGCAAAAAAACAAAATGATTCGCCCCCCTGACTGCTGGGACCCACCAGCTACATCTTCACACGCAAGGAAGTGCCTGACAGTCGGGACCCACCTGGTCAAAGCGTACGTAGCGTTGTCATTCTGGTCGCGAACGTGTACGTACATATATACCGGTCGATGTAGAGGCGCACACGTGTCGTAGTAGACACTACAAAAAAAGACACATCCGTGACATTTTGGGCCGAACAATTTTTTTTCTTTCATACTTATGACACTTCTATGATGATAATTGTCACAAAACCCGGTATCATCATAGATGTAGTGGGCTCCTACTTCTATGACAAAAAATCATGACAAAAAATGGGCTTTTCGTCCTGGGCGGGCCGGAGACGCAGCTGCATGACATTTTTTGGGCCGTCCATGACGGAAAAAACCGTGGTAGAAGCGAGGGCGAGGAAAATTTCAGGGAGTTCCCGGTTACGGTGGGTGGTCGGGGGCCGAGCGATGCGCATTTCTCTCGTACACGTACGCGCGTGTGTGCGAGGCATTGGCTCTAACTAAAACCGAGCGAGTCGTTGGGCTCTAACTGAACTCGAGCGATTGCACTGCAAGCTACGCGTTACTGAACCCGAGCGATCGATCGATG
>LR880969.1:690838049-690869921 GCA_904067115.1 Aegilops sharonensis
AAGGAAGTGTTGCTATGGCGAATTTTGGTAGGGTCTATCCCCATTCTGCGGATGGTGTCCTGGTATAGCAGGTTTATATCACTGTCGCCGTCCATTAGGACTTGTGTAAATTGTAGTCCGTCGATTATAGGATCCAATATCAGAGCAGTCTGTCCTGCGTTTCGAATACTTCTGGAGTAATCCTGATGGTCGAAAGTAATTGGTTTCAACATCCAATTTCGGGGCTCCGCTGGGGTGGACCATGCGGCGCGTTCTTTAGTAGGTGCCGCCCTATTTTTCCTTGTTATCACTTGAAGTGAATTCACTATTTTGACTTCTTGTGGGAAGTTCTTTTGTTTTCCGGTGCTCTTCTTGTGGGGTTCGTCATCGTCCTCGCTTGGTGTGTCGAGCCCCTTGTGTTCGGCGTTAAGTCGGCCGGACTGCTTGAAGACCCAACAATCTCTGTGGGTATGGTTTGCAGGCTTCCCGGGGGTACTGTGAATTTGACATATCCTGTCCAAGATTTTGTTTGTGTTGGATAGCTCGTCCTGTTGTCCTTAAGGGGCATTCTTTTGTTGTTTGGCCGAGAGCTTTTGAACCCGGCGTTGACCGCCGTGTTTTTTGGGCCCTTTTCCTTAGTCCGGCGTTGGTCCTTTCTGCGTCGTGGCTTCCCATTTCCATCCCTGACCTCGGATGTACTTGGGTCGCTGGTGCTGCTTCTTGCCAGCCAGCTATCCTCTCCCGCGCAGAAGCGGGTCATGAGGCTTGTTAGTGCGGCCATTTTCCTTGGATTTTCCTGGCCGAGGTGTCTGGCGAGCAATTCATCTCGGACCTTATGTTTGAAGGCTGCTAAGGCTTCGGCGTCCGGACAGTCAACTATTTGGTTCTTTTTGGTGAGGAATCTGTTCCAGAATTTGCGGGCTGACTCTCCGGGCTGTTGAGTTATGTGACTTAAATCGTCTGCATCCGGAGGGCGGACATAGGTCCCTTGAAAATTTACACGAAACGCGTCCTCGAGCTCCTCCCAACTTCCAATGGATTTTCTGGGAGGCTTTTGAGCCAATGCCGGGCTGGCCCTTTGAGCTTGAGGGGTAGGTATTTTATGGCGTGGAGATCATCTCCTCTAGCTATATGTATGTGTAATATATAATCCTCAATCCAGACTCCGGGATCTGTTGTTCCATCGTATGCCTCTATGTTTACGGGTTTGGATCCCGCTGGAAATTCATGATCCAGTACCTCATCGGTGAAACATAGGGGGTGTGCGGCGCCTCTATATTGGGCTATATCACGACGTAGCTCAAGCGAGCTTTGTCTACTTTGTTCAGCCCTTCCGGAGTTGTTGTATCCGGCGCGACGGTCATCGTCGCGCATCATGGGGCGCCCACGCGATCCGTAGATCGATCTTGATTGTCTTGCCTTATCCTCCAATATGTCTCGCAAGTCCGGCGCATTCCCCCGTGGCTTTGTACTTTTCGAGTGATGCCAGGGTACGGTTTTAGTGGAGGGCCTGGAGGCCTCTCTGTCGCGGCCGCGAGGTGGCCGATTGGCCGTATTGTGCACTGGTGATGTGGGTTTATATGCTTCCTCCTCTAATCGGGGCAGCAGCTTGCGTTTAGNCTGCATCTTGCTTGCCAGCTATCCTCTCCCGCGCAAAAGCGGGTCATGAGGCTTGTTAGTGCGGCCATTGTTCTTGGCTTTGCCTGGCCAAGGTGTCTGGCGAGCCATTCGTCTCGGACGTTGTGTTTGAAAGCTGCTAAGGCTTCGGCGTCCGGACAGTCAACTATTTGGTTCTTTTTGGTGAGGAATCTGTTCCAGAATTTGCGGGCTGACTCTCCGGGCTGTTGAGTTATGTGACTTAAATCGTCTGCATCCGGAGGGCGGACATAGGTCCCTTGAAAATTTACACGAAACGCGTCCTCGAGCTCCTCCCAACTTCCAATGGATTTTCTGGGAGGCTTTTGAGCCAATGCCGGGCTGGCCCTTTGAGCTTGAGGGGTAGGTATTTTATGGCGTGGAGATCATCTCCTCTAGCTATATGTATGTGTAATATATAATCCTCAATCCAGACTCCGGGATCTGTTGTTCCATCGTATGCCTCTATGTTTACGGGTTTGGATCCCGCTGGAAATTCATGATCCAGTACCTCATCGGTGAAACATAGGGGGTGTGCGGCGCCTCTATATTGGGCTATATCACGACGTAGCTCAAGCGAGCTTTGTCTACTTTGTTCAGCCCTTCCGGAGTTGTTGTATCCGGCGCGACGGTCATCGTCGCGCATCATGGGGCGCCCACGCGATCCGTAGATCGATCTTGATTGTCTTGCCTTATCCTCCAATATGTCTCGCAAGTCCGGCGCATTCCCCCGTGGCTTTGTACTTTTCGAGTGATGCCAGGGTACGGTTTTAGTGGAGGGCCTGGAGGCCTCTCTGTCGCGGCCGCGAGGTGGCCGATTGGCCGTATTGTGCACTGGTGATGTGGGTTTATATGCTTCCTCCTCTAATCGGGGCAGCAGCTTGCGTTTAGGGTAGCTTTTGGAGGGGCGTTCGAGTACGTACTGTTCGGCCGCAAGGACTTCGGTCCATCTGTCGGCCAGCAAATCTTGATCAGCTCTAAGCTGTTGCTGCTTTTTCTTGAGGCTGCTTGCCGTGGCCATAAGCCTGCATTTAAAACGCTCTTGCTCGACGGGATCCTCAGGCATGACGAATTCGTCGTCATCGAGGCTTGCCTCGTCTCCGGAGGGAGGCATGTAATTATCGTCCTCTACCTCTCTGTCTGCCGCTCTCTCGTGTGGGCTGGCTTCTTCATCCTCCTGTGTTGAATCTTGCTGGAGGGGGTTGTCTTCGGCACTGTCAGGGGTGTTATTGTCTCCGGTGCCAGAATCTCCATTCTTGCTCTGGCAGGATGTATATGTCATACGACGAGGTGGCCTTCCAGTGCCCTATAGGCGCTGGTTCTTGGTCGTCTCCGGCATCGTCGTCCATACCGTCGATGTCTTCGGGGTCGAAGTCTAGCATGTCGGTTAGATCGTCTACAGTGGCTACAAAGTGGGTGGTGGGTGGGTTTTGAATTTCTTCATCGTCCGCAACCCAACCGTCCTGACCGTAGTCCGGCCAGGGTTCTCCTAATAACGAGAGATACTTTAGCGAATTCAGGATGTCGCCAAAAGGCGAGTGCTGAAAGATGTCCGCAGCGGTGAACTCCATGATCGGCGCCCAATCGGATTCGATTGTTAGGGGAGCGGGATGTTCGGAGTCCGGCGAGGAGTCCGGCACCTCGGAGTCACGAGCTTCACAAGGGACAGGGTCGGTATTCGGCTCCATCGTCGTAGAGGTAGTAGCCCCCGAGGTGGTGTCTAGCCACCCATCCTCGATCTGTGCAGTCGGCTCCGAATTAAGGGTCGGAGCGGACTCTTGTGCGGCCTCCAGGGCACTGTCTGGCAGCAGAGCTAAATCATGCCCATCGAGGCAGTGCGGCGCGCTCGGCTGTGGCTCGAATCCGTCAAAGATCAAGTCTCCGCGGATGTCGGCCGTGAAGTTCAAACTTCCAAATCTGACCTGATGGCCAGGGGCGTAACTTTCGATCTGCTCCAAATGGCCAAGCGAATTGGCCCGCAGTGCAAAGCCGCCGAATACGAAGATCTGTCCGGGGAGAAAAGTCTCACCCTGGACCGTGTTGTTGTCGATGATCGAAGGAGCCATCAGGCCCATAGGTGACGACACAGAGGAACTCCCAATGAAAGCACCAATGTCGGTGTCAAAACCGGCGGATCTCGGGTAGGGGGTCCCGAACTGTGCGTCTAGGCGGATGGTAACAGGAGACAAGGGACACGATGTTTTTACCCAGGTTCAGGCCCTCTCGATGGAGGTAAAACCCTACTCCTACTTGATTGATATTGATGATATGGGTAGTACAAGAGTGGATCTACCACGAGATCAAAGAGGCTAAACCCTATAAGCTAGCCTATGGTATGATTGTTGTTCGTCCTATGGACTAAAACCCTCCAGTTTATATAGACACCGGAGAGGGCTAGGGTTACACAGAGTCGGTTACAATGGTAGGAGATCTCCATATCCGTATTGCCAAGCTTGCCTTCCACGCCAAGGAAAGTCCCATCCGGACACGAGACGAAGTCTTCAATCTTGTATCTTCATAGTCTTGGAGTCCGGCCAACGATGATAGTTCGGCCATCCGGACACCCCCTAGTCCAGGACTCCCTCAGGGACGACGCGGAGCCGGGGAAGACGCGACAGTGGAAGCCCGCGCGGAGAGGAGTACGAGGGTTCACTGGTTCGGCTGCGGTGTGAGGCTGCCGTCGCTGCAGGGCCTGGCCAGCGGTGGGAATAGTAGGGGGCAGTGAGGCCTCCGCGGCAGCACAGCCGGCCACGGGAGGCAGGAGCACGCGGCACAACCGGCGCTGGTTTGGGCGGCCGGAGCAAGAAGACCAGAGGTTGAAGAAGCACTACGGCCGTTGGATGGACATCCTACGGTCACTGGAGCTAGAGTCGTTCATATTGACTAAGTTGACAAAGCCCTCCGTCCCCGTCAACTTAGTTGGCCCACAAGTCATCCTCCCACTATGGTAGGTCCCAGCTAGCAGGCGGTATTCATTTTTTTGTGCGTAATAAGGAGGCACTTCCTTGCGTGCGAAGATATAGCTGGTGGGTCCAACATGTCAGCGGGGGGAACGTTTTTTTCACGAAATATAGAGGCCCTTCCGGTGGGTCCCAGCTGTCAGGTGGAGGAATCATTATTTTGCGTGTAATAAGGAGGCATTTCCTTGTGTGCGGCCGTGGACCCAGCTGTCAGCCTCTCCACGTACAGTCCACGTCCGATGGATGTCGTTCGTTGACCACGTTGACCAGGCCACGCCGAGAGCACCATGGCGGTGGACGACGGCGAGGCCTAGGAAAGGAACGACACGGAGCCTGGGAAGCCTCGGCAATGGTTGCCCACGCGATGGGGAGTACGAGGGTTTACTGGTCCGGCTGCCGTCGCCGGAAAATAATAGGAGGTGTGGGTGAGTAGAGGAATGGCCTGGCCAGCGATGAAGTCGGGTGGGGTGGTGCGGCCTGTGCGGCAGCACAGCCGGCCACGGGTGGCGGGGGCAGGCAGTCTCACCAGAGCTGGTTTGGGCAGCTGGAGCAAGAAGATCAGATATTGAAGAAGCAGCACGGCCGTTGCATTAACATCAAACGGTCACTGCTGCTAGAATCGTTTATGGACTAAGTTGACAAAGCCAAAGTACACGTCAACCTAGTAGACCCACAAGTCAGCCTCCAAATCTGTCCCAAACAGCATAGAGCCCGAAATTTCTAGCCAGATTCAAATTAATTTTAAATCTAAATATACCTTAATTTAAATTCAATGAAATTTTACCCGCACAAAAACAATGAAATTTAAAATATCAAAATCCGAAAGAAAACAGTATTTTGGAACTAATTGCATGTTTGCTGTATTTTTTCATTTTACAGCCCATTTATTATTACTTATAGCCCATTTTCTGGGCAAAATGCATCCCTCCTCGTCTTGAAAGATTTCCGGCCCAGCAGGGCGTAGAAAAGCAAGTAGGCCTACGTTGGTTATTCTGCAAAAAATAGCTGGCTAGCCATTTTCAGAAAGGAAAAAAACAAACTGGGCTGGTCATGTGCTAAACATATGAAATAAAAGCCTGGGCTAGACGGGCCATGGGTCCCGCACAACCCAATTGATACCCTTCTCCGTCCCGAAAAAACAAAATTACTGCACGCGCTGCTGGGTCCTACTGTCATCCTCACCATGTACAATCATCTCCTTATTCCTCTCGGCTGTTGACCATGTTGACAACCCCGGAGGGCGGCGCCACGGCGAGCGAACAAAGGCGGAGGACGATGGTGAGGCCTCGGACGGGAACGAATAGGAGCTAGGGAAGATGTGCAGAGTTTTAGGGTGCGATGTGGCCATGATGCGTGCGTGGCAGCACAGCCAGCCGTGGGAGGCAGGAGCAGGCGGTCCCGCCGGCGCTGGTTTTGCTTTTGCGGCTCGAGGAAGAGGAGACTGAAGAAACACGACAAACATAGAATGTCAATCCAACGGTTAAGGTTGGCACAATCGTTTGTTGACTAAGCGGACACCAAGTAGCATACTTTTTTTATATATAGGAAGAAAAGAAAAACTGGGCTCCCGAAACTGCGACCGTTCGATCTTATGTCGCAACTAAAACTGCAAGGAAAATGCGTTCGTCTGCCGTCCTCCTCACAGGAAATATTCGCCACATAAGTGAATAGCACCCTTGGTTTTCAACCGAGAGGTCTTGGGTTCAAGTCCCAGGAACTCTCAATTATGTCCTCCTTCCTTCCTCGCAAAAAAGGGAAATAAAATCAAAGACTTGGCAATGCGTACAGAACAAGCTAGTGTACCAGTTAAGAGACATTGCCCAGTTTTAGAAAAAAGAGAGACGTGCTCCTGTAGCTGGTTCGAATCCAAACCTAGACTATGACTATATATGGTGCTATGCTACTCTGCAAGTAATGAAACTGACATATCCAACTTCTCTACTTACTCTACCTAGCATCAGAAGCTCTGGCCGCAGCAACCATGTCCGCTGGCTGCTCGTCCACCTGCTCTTCAGCAGGCAACAACCAGATATGCGCCAAGTCACCACCCATACCATCGCCTGTGGGTCTCATCACACCCCCGCCAGCACGCGCACCGCAGCCGATTGCTCGTCGCAACCCGCTGCCGTTGGTGTGGTGCCACTGCTGCAAATCACACAGAGTCATCCGTCGCGTCTCAACCACAATTCTCAACCCTGGCCGAGTCTTCTACAAATGCCCAAATCATAGGGTAATAATATGTTTAAGTGTTGTTCTGCTGCTTTTAGTTGCTGATTTTTTAATAGTTTGGTTGGTGATCTTCCAATTTGATTTGTGCTGAAAAGGGAAGATTCGTGTGATTTGTATTTCTGGGAAGTTGCTGATGTGGGGGAATGCAAGGAATCCCAATACCAGCAGGTTGGGGTGTTGGACAAGTTACTGAAGGAACAGCAGAAGAGGAAGATGCAGAGCAAAAGGTTAAAGATGTAGTTCCTCTGATCATGGCCAAGCAACAGCTGCTGAACAACCTTGACAGCAATGAGGAGATGAAAGAGCTTGTGAAGATAATGGGCAAAATCGATGTGCTCTGTAGTATGATTGTCTCTTTATTTGCAGTGTATGTAGCACTCGTGATGTATTCAGTGGCTATGACATCAGCACTTTGCTGAAACTAGTAATGAATGAATCCGATGTAGCAGGCTGGGCATAGTGTTGTGAACATCTAATGATTTCTATTAACGGAAATCAGGGGGTATCCCCTTTTGCTCATAAATAAATAAATAGCAGAGGCCCTGTCGGGTCAGCTTTGTTCTCACTCAAAGACGTCGAGCAAATTGCAGTCTAACAGCAAACTATGTCATCAAATTCAAGTTTCACAGCCAAATATGAGTACAACTAAACAACAATGTCATCATGTTTTAGTTGTCATACAGTCACCAAACACAAATCAGCATACATAACAAGTGATGTTCTCACAGCAAAATACTAAACAACATGTTCATCAGGTTTTAGTTGTCATAGCAAACACAATTTCACATAGTAGATAAAAAACGTCTTCTGACAGGCAAATAGGACAAAAGCAATGTAATCATCATCCGCAGCAGCAGCGTCAACATCTTCGCCATGTGTATCAGTCTGAATCGTAATTCCCCACGGTGTCATCTTCTTCTTCGTCCTCAACGTCCTGGAACGTTGGCTTCTTCTTGATCAACTCTTGTATGTCCACAACATGACAGGCAATCTGTTCGCCGGCGTCATTAACATGATGGTTCTCAAAGATATTAGGAACATCTGTGTTATCTTGTACACCAGGAGCAGTGTAAGCATCATCTTGTTGTGCAACTTCATTAAACGATTCCTTTGCTCAAACCTTTGCAATACTCTCCAGTCATCGCTATGTGCAAATGTGTCTTCCAAGAAAAATATCTGTGTTGCTTGATTTGCCAAAATAAAAGGGTCGTTGGTCTGGTACGCTGCCTTGACATTGATGGATTTGAAATAATCATCAGCTCTGGGTTTTGCGATCCTGGAAAACAGGTTATACCAACGACAGCACAACAGAACCACACACCGATGATCCTCGAAACTGGAGATATACTGCAACTGAACAATGTCTATTCTGTTAGCATACATTTCAGTTGTCTCTTTGTCATACGTATCCGTGCTCATGATGGCACTGTTTTGTGTATTCCTGCCTTCGTCTCGTGCAAGGGTGTTGTAGCGCACATCTCCAACAACGCAAGATTCATAATGTCTTACCCGAGTATCAGGACCCATTGCTAGTGAGTAAAGGGCATCATCAACTGCCTGCCCATCCTCCCGCATCTTCTTAACCAATGGTTAGAATATAGACAAGCCAATCATCTTATGTACTCAATATATTAAAAAAACTGATAGTGCAATTCAAAAGCTTACATGGCTCTTGAACCATTTCGCAAATCCTACCATAACCAGTTTGTCAATGTTTCTTGGATTTTGTGGCAGTAACTCCTTTTTGTAGATGCTGCACAACATAGTGATCACGTAAAACATCTAAATATATAAGAATGTGCTGCAAGTTTAGTAGATTACGATGTATAAGCTGCATTACTGCACTTACTTGATATAAGGTAGTATCTCAGGACATTTATTCAACACATACCAAACCATTTTGTCCAAATCTTTAGGTTTGTCCTCTTATCGACTCTTCCCTATAACTCGAACAGAATAATCGAAAACATTGAGCCCGAGATTGTCTTCACCCACCTCTTTGCTAAGCTGATAAGCTGTTTCAATGTATTTTGAGCAGAATGTCAACGCTTCTGTAGCAATGTAGGCCCCTGCAATGGAACCCTCGGGTCTAGCTCTGTTCCTAACATAGCCCTTGAAAATGCCTAGCCACCTTTCAATAGGGTACATCCAGCCATACTGTACTGGACCTCTAAGTAGTGCCTCATCAGGTAGATGAACAACCAAATGCACCATCACATCAAAGAAGGCTGGAGGATATATCTTCTCAAGGTCGCATAGGATAGTTGGTATCTTGTCTCTAAGACACTCCAAAGCATCTATCCTAATATTTCTACTGCAGAGTTCCCTGAAGAATTGTCCCAACTCTGCAACTGCTCTATATAAGTCAGGGTGTCCCAATCCTCTAAGGATAACAGGTAAAACCCTTTGAAGTAGGACGTGGCAGTAATGAGTTTTCAACCCTTGTACCTTGTTTCCATCTGCACTGACTCTCCTTTCAGGGTTGGAAGCAAATCCATGTGGGAATCTCACACGTGACAGGACCTCGCAGAGTTCTTTTCTTTTTACCTTGTCCAAGACGTACACAGCTGGTGCCATATCCTGTTGTTTACCTTCATCTTGCACCTGCAAATTCTTTCTGATACCCAGGTGTGTCAAATCAATCCTAGATTTTAAGGTATCTTTCGTCTTGCCTTCAATATTAAGAAGTGTGCCGATAATGCTGTCACATATATTTTTCTTGATGTGCATCACATCAAGATTATGCCGCAGATCCAAATCTTTCCAATACTCCAAGTCCCAGAAAGTGGACCTGCGGGTAAACAATAATCTCTCTTCTGCCCTGCCATGCTTCCTTTTCCCGCTACAATTACTAGGATGGTTTCCTGGTGTAATATGCCCGACCTTCTCTAATTCCACTTGCAACTCATCGGCGCCGAGCCTCTTTGGCGCATCACGGTTTTCATGCTTTGCATTGAACACATGTCTTCGGTATTTTCTAGGATGCGGCTTGTCCTTGGCAAGGAAACGGCGGTGTCCAATGTAACAGATCTTGCTAAGTATTGTGTCTGACAGCGGATTCCTGTCACAGCGAACACATGCATTGTAACCATGTGTCGTTCGCCCTGACATAGTGCCCAAAGCCGGATAATCGTGGATGCACCAAATCATAACAGCACACAGAAAGAAATCAGCTAGTGGGCTGCTATATAGGTCTCGAGTGAGAACACCCCTCCATAGTTGTTGAAGTTCCTCCACAAGAGGCTCCACGAACAAATCAAAATCCTTTCCAGGACTTTTTGGACCTGGGATGAGCAAGGCCATCATGTAGTTTGATTCTTTGGTGCAGACATTTGGAGGCATGTTGTAAGGGATAACAAGCACTGGCCACATGCTATATGTGGTGCTCTGGTGGCTAAATGGGTTAAATCCATCTGAAGCTAAGCCAAGTCTAATGTTTCTCGGGTCAGCAACAAACTTTTTGTGTTTATCATTGAAGCTTTTCCACTCACTACCATGAGATGGATGGCTCATTACATTCTGATCTCTGGACTCCTGGTTCCTACAATGCCACAGTACATCCTCTCTTGTTTCAGCATCATGAAACAACTTCTACAATCTTGGTATAATTGGAAAATGTCTCAGAACATTATGAGGAATCCTCTTCAAGCATCGCCATCTTTCCATCTTGATGATTTGCATCTCGGGCATTCACTTAAGTTGGCATAATCCTTATGGAACATAACACAATTATTCTTAAAAACATGGATCATATCATATCCAATTCCAACTGCACGAAGGAAATTCTTCATTTTACTGTAGGTGTGTGGCAGCTCAGACGCATCTGGGAAAGATTTGTGGAAAGCAGCCAACATCGCATCGAATGATTTGTTGGTCATCCACTCAGATGTCTTCACCTGAAGAAAGGTGACCATAGCTGAGAATACTAACAGCTTATTTCCTGGGGTGACAGACACGTTGCATTCTTCCAACATGCGGGCCCACCATTTTTCTTCTGCAGGTGAAAGTTCACGGAATGCACGAGCATTTCGTAGCATTGTTTCAATGTTGGTCAAACTCATTGGCTCCGCCACCACCGCCTCCTCCTCCTCTTCCACATGAGCATCAGGCAGAACAAGATGGTGATCTGCTGCTTCCATGTAGTCAATAGCATTGACATTCACAGTTTCACCATGATGAACCCAACTAGTATGTGTGACCGACATCCCATACAAGTGTAGATGATTTTGCACAGTTGACTGGGGTCTTGTAACTGAATTCATACAACTGGTACACGGGTAGAGCACATCTGATTTTGGACCACCGTACTCAGCTCTGATAAAGTTCATGAAGTTTTCAACCCCCTCGACATATGCAGCGGAGAATCTTCGAGCAGAAATTATCCAAGTCATGTCCATCTTTTAGACATACAGATTAGTTCTTCTACTAGATATTAAAGGAAAAACATATATGCTTTTTATGAAGTCCGAAAAAATACCTAGGTCGATGTCTAAAGCTATGGCAAGATATTTGGACAAGCAGATCTAAGTAACAAAATATATGTAAAGCTAATTCAGCAAATAGATTTGAGTGCTAAATTATGGCAGGCTGTTTCAGCAGTCAAGGAGGCCGAGCACACAACCATCAAACTATCGAAGGCCATCGCAGCAACAAAGATCGAGTATAAAACGGTGTAGAGCTATTTCACCTAATAGATTGGCTACTAGACCATGGCAATCTACGTCACAATAAATATATGGCAGGATATTTTAGCAAATAATTGGCCTTGGCATGCCATCTCAGCTAAGCAGATTGAGTGCAGAACAGGGCAAGGAAGCTTCTTAAGCAGAGCATACTGACTGTAAACTACTTCATCAAACAGTGAGATTAACAACGTCTATCAGCTAACATTCAGCGCTACACCGACATGAACGGGGCCTCAGTCTAGAATGCGCGTACCGTGGGAGAAGCTGACCGCCGTGCGTCTCCACACGAACGTCGCCAGCGGTGGCGGCGCTGACTGCCGTGCGCCTCCACAAGAACGTAGCCAGCGGTGGCGGCACGGCTAGAGGACGGCAGTCTATGAGAGCATACTATGGGAGCGAGAGGATCGCCGTGCGTCCCCTCGACGAACCGCGGCGCCGACGTATTGGAACGGCGAGGAGGGTCGCTTTGGCGGAGCGAATGGAGTGGAGGGGGAGGGGGGGGGGGGGTGTGGCGCGGGGGGGGGGGGGTGTGGCGCGGGGGGGGGGGGGTGTGGCGCGGGGGGGGGGGGGTGTGGCGCGGGGGGGGGGGGGTGTGGCGCGGGGGGGGGGGGGTGTGGCGCGGGGGGGGGGGGGTGTGGCGCGGGGGGGGGGGGGTGTGGCGCGGGGG
Organism: Aegilops sharonensis; assembly: GCA_904067115.1. Taxonomy (NCBI): domain Eukaryota; kingdom Viridiplantae; phylum Streptophyta; class Magnoliopsida; order Poales; family Poaceae; genus Aegilops; species Aegilops sharonensis. The sequence goes on from LR880969.1 coordinate 690,850,205, forward strand.
GGGGGGGGTGTGGCGCGGGGGGGGGGGGGTGTGGCGCGGGGGGGGGGGGGTGTGGCGCGGGGGGGGGGGGGTGTGGCGCGGGGGGGGGGGGGTGTGGCGCGGGGGGGGGGGGGTGTGGCGCGGGGGGGGGGGGGTGTGGCGCGGGGGGGGGGGGGTGTGGCGCGGGGGGGGGGGGGTGTGGCGCGGGGGGGGGGGGGTGTGGCGCGGGGGGGGGGGGGTGTGGCGCGGGGGGGGGGGGGTGTGGCGCGGGGGGGGGGGGGTGTGGCGCGGGGGGGGGGGGGTGTGGGGGAATATTATTGGCTAGGTGGCCGAAGGGCGGTTGAATCGGATTTGGGGGGAATTTTTGGGTGAGGGGGGGGGGAGGGGTGGGGGGTGCGGGAGGGGGGGGGGGGTTGGCGCAGGGTCGGTTTCTCCAAGTGCAGTCCCACGTGTCAGTGAAGAGGCAAGCCGAAGCGCGTTCCGTTTGCGTGAGCCGTGTGGAGGACCGGACGTGTGTGGGGTGCAATGCGATCGCGATAGGAGTGCTGTGAGTGTACCGCCTTTTTTTCCTTTTAAACTAGGTGCTTCGCCCCCTCAAAAAAAATTGTTGCTTCACGCGATCCATCGATACTACTACTAGTAATCTGGTAATCCCGACTAAAATGGCGGGCCGGGTCTTTTCCCGCGCGATATGCCGGGAGGTTGGCTTAGTTGGTTTTTTTAGGACGAGTAATGCTACAACTACGTAATCCCAGTTACATAATTAACATAATGTGAAACGTGTGAGCTGTTGATTGTAGATTGGGGGAAGGGAGGGGCCCACCACCATGAAAATCAGGGGAGGAGAGAGAGGCAATTCATGTTAACCCTTTCGTAGGTTCTTGTAGATGTAGAAAGATGTGAAATGCGTGAACGTGTAGTGGACGTACTATTGGGGTGCCTAAGATAAATTGTGTATGTATAGACCCTATGTGTTTATTTTACTTCGCATGTTAGATTTGTCTCGGTTCAATAAAAAGCAGAGTTGGTGATGATGGTGTGCCTGTCATCCTGCAATATAGGCCGTCCGATCTATATCTAACGGATAGGAAAGAAACTATGACAATTTACCCGCACTCCTCTCCACATTTGCAGATAAGGCTTTCCCTCCTTCATCCGTTTCTCCCACAAGATCTTGATCTTCCGTGCAACGCACGGGCATCTTGATAGTACTCCTACAATATACTATATTATTGTGAAAGTTCATATACACCGGCCGAGATTAATGCAAACACGGCAGATTTTCATTACATTTCGAACTTTTATAGGACAGAAAAATAAAAGAAACCCGACCCTAAACCTATTCTACGGCGGCGACTGACGTCCTCCATCTCCGATCTCTATGTACAGGGGCGGGGTTCAAGACCCGTGAAGTGAAGGTGCGGTCTCCGGCGAGGAAGAGTAGAACACGGGATACGGACCGGCCAGTTGGCACACCATGCCCTGCCGCCTCCCATGCCCTACTCATCCCCGGAGGAGTCCCCGACCTCAGCGGTGTCGGACATTGGACGGCGCCAAGTAGGACGCGTGGCTGACGGTGCTCCCGTCGTCGGCCGGCAGCGAGGCCACCGCTTGTGCGGTCACGTCCGCATCCGGCTACGCCGCTATTGCGTCATGAGAGGCGACTTGAGCGAGGGCGGCGACATCGAGCTTCATCCCCGAAGACAAGCTCTCTCGCAGAGCATTCGCACTTGCGGTTATGGCGGATGTGGTGCCAGGTAGGAGGACGATGCGCTATGGTGTGGAGGTTAGCTGGGCATTGCCGGTTTAAGTAGCGCATTTCGGTGAGGCCAAGCGTTCGGGTGCGTCATTATGTCGCCGGAGTTGGTTCCTCGGGCACTGAGCCTCTTAACGACTGTCGGTGTCAAAACCGGCGGATCTTGGGTAGGGGGTCCCGAACTGTGCGTCTAGGCGGATGGTAACAGGAGACAAGGGACACGATGTTTTTACCCAGGTTCGGGCCCTCTCGATCGAGGTAAAACCCTACTCCTGCTTGATTGATATTGATGATATGGGTAGTACAAGAGTGGATCTACCACGAGATCAAGGAGGCTAAACCCTAGAAGCTAGCCTATGGTATGATTGTTGTTGTTGTGTCCTACGGACTAAAACCCTCCGGTTTATATAGACACAGGAGAGGGCTAGGGTTACACAGAGTCGGTTACAATGGTAGGAGATCTACATATCCGTATCGCCAAGCTTGCCTTCCACGCCAAGGAAAGTCCCATCCGGACACGGGACGAAGTCTTCAATCTTGTATCTTCATAGTCTTGGAGTCCGGCCGATGATGATAGTTCGGCTATCCGGACACCCCCCTAGTCCAGGACTCCCTCAGTAGCCCCTGAACCAGGATTCAATGACGACGAGTCCGACGCACATATTGTCTTCGGCGTTGCAAGGCGGGTTCTCCTCCAAATTCCATGTGCTTGCTGAATAGTGTCCGGCTTCCTTGTAAACATTGCGCTCCTTGGCTTCCACGCCCAATAATGGCCCTCTTCCACGTGTCGTACGAATGCGAAAAGCCAGGGTATTTTTACGTTTTACCCCCAAGCCGAGCGAATAAGCTGCCTATAAGAGAGGCAAGAATCTAGATCCAAATCACACCATCCTCCTTCCGCGAGTACTCATCGGAGCGCTTCCGACAAAAATCCACTCCACCATGGACCATCGACGCGGCTCCTCTTCTCGCGCTTCTAGCCCTCAGCCAGGAGACTGGAGGAGATGTTCAGTCCCGCACAGCGAGCTGGTGACGCTCCAAGCGGAGGGATACCTTCCCCCGGCCTTCATGGTCCCGGTTCGAGCCGGGCTGGCCACCTACAAAGGTGGAAAGCAGGCGGAGGACACCCCCAATCCCTCTAAAGGAGAGCAGGTGTGTTTCGTCCCTTATCTAATAAGGGGGCTCAGATTTCCCATACATCCGTTTCTCCGGGGACTCCTGGAGTTCTTCGGACTCCAGCTTCATCACCTTACACCTGCTTCCATTTAGCACATCACGGGTTTTGTAGCTCTTTGCGAGCTGTTCTTGGGCATCGAGCCCCATTTCGTGCTGCGGAAGATATTGTTTTGCCTTGTAGCCCGTTCTCACAAGGGGTCGATATATCAAGTGGGCGGAGCCGAAATATGGCGCATCGCCGGGACCGGATATCTATCCGGAACCCCGAAGAAGGCGTCCTTAGACTGGCCTTCGGAATGGTTTTACTTGGAAGACGCTCCGCTGCCGGACCCAGTTCGAATCGGCCTCCCGGAGTTCAGCAACGCTCCTCTGAAAAAACGCCTGAGTTGGCGCCCGCGGAGCCCTCAACAGGAAGATGACAAGAGCGTCCATTATCTGATGGGCCGGATAAGGTTGCTGGCTCATTCCGGATTGACCATGATTGGAGTCATGGCCACGTGCATTATGCGAGGGGTGCAGCCGCTCTAGTATAGGGGCCACCCCATGTGGGATTTCAACGGGGAGAATGACGCCACCCGTCATGGCCGCAAAGGGCCGGGATCGGCCGCCGATCTGGTGAAGATCTTGTCCGGCTTGTACAAGGGGGAGAAGGAGGACTTCCTCCAGACGAGTCCATTGAACGGATTCTCCATGAATAACCCTCGGAGCTGGGTAAGCGGTCGTTTGTCTATCCGATCCGTGCTTTCAAAGTTAAGTGTCTTATTTCATGATTTCGACGCAGGAACTGCGCCGGGATGTGGAGGGCATACACAGCCCGGCTCCACAACCCGAGGATCCGGGACGATCCATTGATCCGGCCTCCGAGGAGGATCCGGATATTGAGGTGGAGCTGATCGACGGGGTGTTCCACCAGCTTAGTGTGGACAACGCCTTAGTCGCCATTCCGGTCGACTACCCCGGTTTAACTCCGGCTTCCCAGGTAACTACGACCGAGGTCTTGTCATTATTACTCATCCATGCTTATTTCTGAACACTGTATGCCAATGGTGTCCCGCAGGAGGTACCTTTGGGGAGGGAAGCCGGACCCGCGGCGGCTGACCAACAAGGGTCAGTTCGGCCCAGCAGGCGGAAGAGGAGTGCGGCGCGAGTCGAAACGTCGCCGCAACGGTATGGAGCACCATCGTATTTAAGGGAAAGATTCCTGGGAGGTGCATTAATCCTCCTGATTTTTCTAGGAGAAAGAGCGCTCGCCGGACTGTGTCCGGAGAGGTTGCCAACCAAACCTCCGCCAGCCAGGCTCCAGCACCTGGTCCAGAGGTGGAGGCGAGTGCGAGGCGCGAGTCGGATGCTCCTCCAACGGAGGATGCCGACAGGCTGTCCGCCACCAGGTCTGAGGTGGAGAGCGCCATGAATGACAGGCGCCGCCGGACAGTTCTTCGTGACGCGTGTTTCTCCCCGGAGGCGTTGAATGCCTTCAATGCGGGAGACGCGCACCTCCATGCCGCTAAAGATGGTTTAACCAGAGCCACGGAGCAGTATATAAAAGACATACGGGTAAGGAGTTTTAATAGTTATATATGCCAGTAGCCCCCGAGACTTAAAATAGTTAAAATAACTGATTTAAGGATCATTTGTTGTGCAGGATCTTACGGAGATGAATACCCAGCTGTCCCAGGAGCTTGAAGGGTGCAAGGCCCAACTTGAGGCTGCACTAGCCGCTGCAGGGGGAGCCACAGAGACCCCCTCTGGTAATATATACTTTCGAAAAGATAAGTAGTTTCTGAAGTGCGGCGTGTGCGTAAATCTGACAATACTATTGCAGAGGGTGCCGGACTAGATCCGGACAAGCAACAGCTACTGCGCCAGCTGAAGGCCGGCGAGAGGGTGCTTATGAAGGTGCAGCAGGAGAGGAACAAACTCCAAAATGCCCACACCCAGCTGGGAGAAGAGCTGAAAGGTGTTCGGGCCCAGCTGTCTGGCTCCGTGAAGGAGAATCAGCGGCTTCGTCGCGGCATTTATAGTAAGTGCTTGAGCAAAGTCCTTTGAAAAGAAGAGTTCGGCGAGGAAGTCGATTGACAGAAATGTGTCTTTAGGTGTGCTCACAGGTCGCCCTGTGGAGGAAATGCCCGGCTCAACGGGTGACCAACTCCCCGAGCTGATGCAACTGCACGAACGTGTTCGGCAGGCAATGAGTGGCATCGCCCAGGCCTTATGGCCGTCCGTCTCCCTACCCGAGGGCCTTGGAGGGCTTGCGGAGAAGCTTCAGGGAGCACGGCAGCGCTTTCGTCTGTGGAAGATATCGGCCTGCCGTGAAGGCGCCAGGGAGGCCTGGGCCATGGTGAATACGCGGTACAAGAAGGCGGATCCGAACCACATGGCCGAGGTCGGACCTGTGGGGCCCGATGGGAAGGAGATCCCTGTGAGCTTGGTGTACAGCCAAGTAGAGTTGGCCGCCAAGTGTTCCCAACGGGACTGTAAATTAGACAGCCTGTTAGACGGGATTGAAGAGGAGTACAGTCAGACAATTTGACGATGTATTTCAAAATGACATGTAAAATGCCTTCTAGCCGGATTGTAGATCGTTTGTCTTTGCCGACCTTTTCGCTTCAACCTCGGGACCCTAGAGTCCGGAGTGTGTCCGAATACCTTCTCGGTTATGAAAAAAACGGGGCATGCATGGATACCAGGCGTAGGGGTCATTAGTGCTTTATCAGACAAGTGCCCAACTAGTTATGTTATATTACATGGTTAGTAAGAAACATCTTCCAGGGAGAATAGTTCCGTTAGGGGTTCCTTTCCCTGGGAGGCATGCCCTAAAGTGCATGCCCGGACTGCGAAAAGAGCAGAAAAGCATCTGGGTGCAGATAAATAAATAAATAAGAAATCGTCTTTCAAGTCACCGACCGAATATTCTCTTAAGAACGCTAGCTTTCGGCTTCACCCAGTCTGAGGTACACATCCGGCTGACCCGGCAGTAACCATCGCAGAGGTGCTCCCTTTACCTCCTAGCCGAACAATCGGGAACGTAGAGGTAAGCACAGGAGCCAGGCAACCCAGCTTGGCCAAAACTTAAGTCATATCGATGCATATAATGGTGAATAAAAGGTTCATGCGGAAGTTTGACGCATGTGTTGGGCATAAAGCCCGTATAAATAAGCTTCTGTTAAAGAAGCCCCCAGGTATAATGAGTGCGGATGGCACGTCAAGTGTGTGCGAACAATGCGCAGGTCAGCCCTTAAAGGCTCTATGAAAAAGGGAGGAGAAAAGAGAGAAACAAAAGACAACTGAAGTATAAAATGTGGACGGAGGAAGGAGACGAACTCTGAGTCCGGTGCTAGGCGTAGAATCTTCGGAGGCGGGCTGCGTTCCATGGGTTCGGCTCGAGTCGGTTGTCCGATGCGTTTCGCAGACGGTATGCTCCGCCGGTCAGGACTTGGTCGATGATGAAGGGACCTTCCCATTTGGACTTGAGTTTGTCCTTTTTCTTGTCCGGCAGGCGTAGAACTAGTTCGCCAATATTGTAAGTTTTGGCCCGTACTTCTCTGCTTTGATATCTTCGAGCCTGCTGTTGATAGAATGCGGAACGAGCCTTTGCCACGTCGCGCTCCTCCTCCAATGCGTCCAAACTGTCCTGCCGATCCAACTCGGCTTCTCTTTCTTCGTACATGCGCACTCGAGGTGAGTCATGAATTATATCGCAGGGCAAGACTGCCTCTGCGCCGTATACCATAAAGAATGGCGTGAATCCGGTAGGACGATTTGGCGTGGTTCGCAACCCCAGAGTACGGAGTCGAGCTCCTCTACCCAGTGCGTGTTAGATTCCGTAAGGGACCGCACTAATCTGGGTTTGATGCCACTCATGATTAGACCATTTGCTCATTCGACTTGACCGTTAGTTTGAGGGTGATAGACTGAAGCATAGTCGAGCTTGATGCCCATTTTTTTGCACCAGAGTTTAACCTCGCCGGCCGTGAAATTTGTGTCGTTATCAATGATGATGCTGTGGGGGACGCCATAACGGTGTACTACCCCAGATATGAAGTCTATCACAGGTCCGGATTCGGCCGTTTTAACTGGCTTGGCCTCTATCCATTTGGTGAATTTGTCCACCATGACCAATAGGTATTTTTGCTTGTGGGTTCCCCCTTTAAGGGGTCCAACCATGTCAAGCCCCCAGACCGCGAACGGCCAGGTGATGGGTATAGTTTTGAGGGCGGTGGGTGGCATGTGGCTCTGATTAGCAAAGAGTTGGCAACCTACGCATCGTTGGACTAAGTCCTGAGCATCTGCCCGGGCCATTGGCCAATAAAATCCTGTACGGAAGACCTTGCCTACAAGGGCCCGGGCTGCGGCGTGGTGCCCGCCAAGTCCGGCGTGAATTTCAGCCAGAAGATTTCGCCCTTCCTCTTCGGAGATGCACCGTTGAAGGACTCCGGTTGTGCTTTTCTTGTAAAACTCTCCCTCGTGGACCTTGTAGGCTTTAGATCGCCGAGCTATGCGGCGGGCCTCATTTTGGTCTTCGGGGAGTTCCTGCCTAATTAGGTAGGCGAGGAATGGTTCTGTCCACGGGGCAATTACTGCCATTATTTCGTGGGCTGAAGGTGTTATTTCATTGGTTGAGCCACCGATTGTGTCAGAATGTTCGGTGTTGGACGGTGCTGTTGGTTCCGGATTATTGTTTCCGGACTCCTCTTCCCATACTACGGATGGCTTAAAGAGTCGCTCCAGGAAGATGTTTGGAGGGACGGCGTCGTGTTTTGCGCCGAAGCGTGCCAACACGTCGGCTGCCTGGTTGTTGTCCCGGGCTACATGGTGGAATTCGAGTCCTTCGAACCGAGCTGACATTTTTAAGATGGTGTTATGGTAGGCTGCCATTTTTGGATCCTTGGCGTCAAAGTCTCCATTTACTTGGGATATTGCGAGGTTTGAATCCCCGTGGACCTCTAGGCGTTGAATGCCCATGGAGATGGCCATCCGGAGACCATGTAGAAGTGCCTCGTATTCGGCTGCGTTGTTGGAGTCCGTGTACATTATTTGAAGTACGTATTGGACTGTATCTCTGGTTGGGGACGTCAAGACGACGCCAGCCCCCAAGCCGGCCAACATTTTAGAGCCGTCGAAGTGCATAATCCAATTGGAGTATGCACCGTACTCTTTAGGGAGTTCGGCTTCAGTCCATTCAGCGATGAAGTCAGCCAAAACTTGCGACTTTATAGCTCGCCGTGGTTTGTAAGTTATGTCGAATGGTAAAAGCTCGATGGCCCATTTCGCAATCCTGCCCGTCGCGTCGCGGTTGTTTATGATGTCGTTGAGAGGTACTTTGGAGGCCACTGTTATCGAACACTCTTGAAAGTAGTGTCGCAGCTTCCGGGATGCCATGAACACCGCGTACACTATCTTTTGATAATGTGGGTACTGGGACTTGCATGGAGTTAGGACAGTGGATACGTAGTACGCTGGTTTTTGAAGAGGGAATTTGTGCCCTTCTGTTTCTCGTTCGAAGACGAGCACCGCGCTTACAACTTGATGTGTTGCCGCGATATATAACAACATTGGTTCGCCCTGGGCGCGGCCAGGACCGGATTTGTTGCCAATATGGCTTTTATTTCTTCGAGTCCGGCCGTGGCAGCATCCGTCCATTCGAAGTGTTCGGTGCGCCTGAGGAGGCGATAGAGGGGCAATGCTTTTTCTCCCAAACGGGAGATGAAGCGGCTTAGGGCCGCCATGCATCCAGTCAATTTTTGTATTTGTTTGAGGTCTTTTGGGATATCCAATTGTGACAGAGCTCGGATCTTGGCTGGGTTTGCTTCAATTCCTCTACCGGATACAATGAAGCCCAAGAGCTTTCCGGTTGGTACGCCGAAAACGCATTTTTCCGGGTTAAGCTTAATGTCATATGCTCGGAGGTTGTCGAATGTGAGCCTCAAATCATCTACTAGAGTTTCGACGTGTTTGGTCTTGACGACCACATCGTCTACGTATGCCTCCACTGTGTTGCCGATCTGGGTAGCCAGACATGTCTGAATCATGCGCTGATATGTTGCGCCGGCGTTTTTGAGTCTGAAGGGCATTGTGTTGAAGCAGAATGGTATGTATGAGTAATGAATGCCGTTGCGGCTTGGTCTGTCTCCGCCATCTTGATTTGATGGTAGCCGGAGTATGCGTCGAGGAAGCACAACGAATCGTGCCCTGCGGTAGCATCGATGATTTGATCGATGCGGGGAAGGGGGAACAGATCCTTTGGGCAGGCTTTGTTAAGGTCTTTAAAATCGACACAAAGGCGCCAGGATTTGTCTTTTTTGGGTACCATTACCAGGTTCGCTAGCCAGTCCAGATGTTTTATATCTCTGATGAATTCGGCTTCTAATAGTTTGGCTAGCTCCTCTCCCATTGCCCGTCTTTTTGGTTCGGAAAATCGCCGAAGAGCCTGTTTGACTGGCTTGAATCCTTTTAGGATGTTTAGGCTGTGTTCTGCCAGCCTGCATGGGATTCCTGGCATATCTGAAGGGTGCCAGGCAAAAATGTCCCAATTTTCCCGAAGGAATTCTCGTAGTGCGGCGTCTACATCGGGGTTTAATTGTGCCCCAATGGAGGCCGTCTTTGTGGGGTCCGTTGGATGGACCTGGAATTTGACTATTTCGTCCGCTGGTTTAAAAGAGGTGGACTTGGATCTCTTATCGAGTATCACATCGTCCCTGTTCACCGTGGAGCACAGCGCAGTGAGTTCCTCTGCCGCTAGGGCTTCGGATAGTGCCTCTAGGGCTAGTGCGGCTGCCTTGTTTTCGGCGCGGAGTGCTATGTCCGGATCACTGACAAGAGTGATGATTCCATTGGGCCCGGGCATTTTAAGCTTCATGTATCCATAATGGGGTATAGCTTGAAAAATTGTGAATGTCTCTCGCCCTAATAGGGCGTGATATCCGCTGCTGAACGGGGCCACTTGGAACGTGACCTCCTCGGACCTGTAATTGTCCGGCGCGCCGAACACCACATCCAGTGTAATTTTTCCTATGCAGCGTGCTTCCTGACTAGGGATTATTCCTCTGAAGGTTATGCTGCTTCGCTCGATGCGGCTCCAGTCTATTTCCATTTTTCGAAGGGTTTCCTCATAAATGAGGTTTAATCCGCTGCAGCCATCCATGAGTACCTTGGTAAGACGAAAGCCGTCCACTATCGGACTGAGGACCAATGCTGCTGGTGCTCGGGCTGTTCGGAATCTTGGTTCATCGCTGGCATTGAAGGTGATGGCCGTGTCGCTCCATGGATTTGTTGTTGCTACTTGGTAGACTTCGGCGAGGCTGCGGATTGTTCGTTTCCGCACATTATTTGATTCGAAAGTCTCGAAGACTGTTAATACCGTACTGGTACTGTTGGGCTGGTTCTCCGGGGCTAGAAGCTCTTCGCCACTTTTGGCCACCTGCCGTAGTATCCAACATGCTCGGAGGCTATGTGTTGGAGTGGCGCCCTCTGTACTATGGATTTTACAGGGTCCGCTAAGCCATCCCTCCAGTACGGTTCCGTGCCCTTTAGGGGGTTTTTGTTTTTTTGGTTTTTGTCCCGGGTGCTTGAGCATGATGCACCCTTTTGTTTCGGACTAGGGTTGTGTTCGGAGCCGGATTGTCCCAAAACTTAGTTTCGGTTTTCCAGGAACTCTCCATCGCACAGTATTTTCGTACTATGGACGCCAGGTCGGCGAAGCGTGTAATTTCGCGACGACTTACGGCGTTCAAAATTCCCTTGTCCATGCAATTGTTGCACAAAATTGAGATTGCGTTTTCCTCACGGCAGTCTTTTATCCTGTCCATAACCAGGAGGAATCTGGCCCAGTAATGATGTACTGTTTCATCGGGCTCTTGCCGTATTTGAGATAGATCGCTTATGTTTGGGTGGGCGGGTGGAATTAAATTCAGAACCCCACCCAATCTAAGGCTCAAAGGCCGAGGAGTTTCCGGATTTGGAAGCTTGGATTGCTGGATGTTGTCCAACGAATTTGGTCCGCTACCTGACTTTAGGTTCAGTACTTGATTGACGTCCGTCCCTCCGCAGGAATCCGGTATGGAGGGATCAGGAATCCGGACATAACTGGTCTTTAACGTAGAAGAAGAGTCGCCGCGTTGCTCCTCCACCACTTCAACGTGGTGGGTAGCCTGGGGAGAGTTGATCTCTCTCAGATCGGTTTTAAGCCCAATATGATCGTAGTCTGTAGCGACTCCCAGGGCGGCGACGCGATCCAAGAGCTCGTTTACAGAGGAGAGCTCAATCGGATCTAGCAGCTCGGTGAATTCCGAGTTGACGTGAAGATCGCTTTTGATGACCTGAGAGGTCGTCGTCGGAGCGGCGGCCGAACAGCCGGCCATAAGGAAACCACCTAGCCGGATAGTTTGCCTGGTGGCCAAAGCCCCCTTGGCAATGGTACCGTCTTTAAAGACGGGAAGAGGCATCCTCCCTGATTGCGACGGCACAGAGGAACTCTCAATGAAAGCACCAATGTCGGTGTCAAAACCAGCGGATATCGGGTAGGGGGTCCCGAACTGTGCGTCTAGGCGGATGGTAACAGGAGACAAGGGACACGATGTTTTTACCCAGGTTCGGGCCCTCTGGATGGAGGTAAAACCCTACTCCTGCTTGATTGATATTGATGATATGGGTACTACAAGAGTGGATCTACCACGAGATCAAGGAGGCTAAACCCTAGAAGCTAGCCTATGGTATGATTATTGTTATTGTGTCCTACGGACTAAAACCCTCCGGTTTATATAGACACCGGAGAGGGCTAGGGTTACACAGAGTCGGTTACAATGGTAGGAGATCTACATATCCGTATCGCCAAGCTTGCCTTCCACGCCAAGGAAAGTCCCATCCGTACACGGGACGAAGTCTTCAATCTTGTATCTTCATAGTCTTGGAGTCCGGCCGATGATGATAGTTCGGCTATCCGGACACCCCCTAGTCCAGGACTCCCTCAACGACGACATACGAATGGACGGCATGAATGCGGGCAGCTGGCGGCGGCTGGGAACGCACCGTGCGACGGCGCGAGGGACGAGGGTTTTGGTGTGCCAGGGTAGTCAGTTGCGGTCGTGGCAACGTCGGAGATGCCCTTGAAAAAGCAAGATGACCCGGCAAGGTCTCGGGTCCTAAGGATGCAGTTGGCCGCGCTACACCACTCCGCGGACGCGTCACGGTGCCCCGTGCATCCTCGACAAGCCGGGTTGGGGTGTGTTTGGATTGTGGCCAAAGTACACCTTACCAAAATTTTAGTCATGACCCAAAGATTGGTCTTTGTTTGGATGGTTGCCATTTTTTTGGCATGCCAATGAACTCTAGCCAACTCTAGTTCATTTTTCTTGCCAATGTCGGCCAAATAATGGGCAACCAATACCTCAACCAAAATTTTGGCTACCCAATGCTTTGATGGGGCAACCTTGGGCACAAATCAAACATACTGTTGGTCGTGCCACAGCACTAACGCCACCCTCGGCACACTAAAACCGACTGTGTCTAGCGACGATATGAGCGTGTTGCTCATCGCGGTCGCCGTGTCCAGAGGCAGTGCTGGAGATGCGCCACGTTGTTGGCCCCAACGACCCACATGAACGGTTGTCGGTGGCGAGGAGGTCGTGGGCCAGCTCCTCCATTGGACTAGTCCGCGCTACGTCGTTCCGGCGGGTGTGCCCCACATGTCGGTTTCCCTGTTTTCCCGGCCATATTCGAGTGTCAGTGCTCCGCACTGCGCATTAGGCCTTTCACTATGTAGGTCAAGCGAGACAACTTGTTGTTTATTTGAGGCGTTCAAGTATAATCATGTGGCGTTTGCTTATTTCTCATTCCTCTCCAACCCTCTTCTCCATCGATCACTTCGCCCTACGGTCGAGTCCATCCTCCCGCATGCCTCATTTGAACATTCCGCCGAGTATCATTTGCATGTACCCACCCTAGTCCTCTTTCAATCGATCTCCGGACCCCGAGATGAAATCGAGAGAGAACGAGTGGGGGCACGTGATACCTAAGGCGGATTCAAAATTTTGAACCGGTGATCATAGCATCCGCAAATAATATATAAAGGGTATTCAATGTTTGTTTCATTTTTGAACGTACAATATACTGCCTCCTATCCTTTCTAGTTTACATATAAGTTTTATGTGTAGTCAAAGTATCTCTACTTTGATAAAAAAGGTATCAACATTCAACAACGCCCAATCAATATTGTTAGATTCTTACGTATACTAGAGATGGTTTCTAATTTGTTTTCAACCATGTGAATGTGCTTGTTCTCGCGCATGCTCTTCCTACTAGGATTTCGCCACGTATAGCCAGTCCAATAGTAACTTTTTTAAGCTCCCTGTCCAATAGTACACGTGGAGTACTGACAACATCTATACTCCCTCCTTCCATTTATATAGGGCCTATGTGGAGGAGAGAGATGTGAAAAAGTAAGGGGAGTGAGCTCTCATGCAAGAGCCTCAGCTATATACGCATTCCTAGTTAAATAGTACAGTAAATATGAAGAAAGAGATAGAGAGGAGATGGAAAAAAGTACTAATACAATAGCCAACCTTGTATATTTTTTTGCAGGAAATAGCCAACCTTATAGCCCACACTACCGTGTGAGTGCATATAATAGATGATGGCTATAGATGACATGGCAGTCACTCATAGCCATCGATTGGCTATATTATTAACCATGCTCTAATGCCTTTTGAAACCGCATTTGACTATTGACAAGATTAATAGTACATGAGATGTATAATGTGAAAATTATATCATTGGAAACTCCTTTCACATACGAATTTGACCGTATGCTTTGTGTAAGTTGCATGTCATATATTATTACTCTAACATTTGGTTAAAGTTAGCCTCGAAAAATGCATTAGGCCCTGTATAGTAAATGGAAGGAGGGAGTAGTAGTGGAAGTGGATCCACTGACGTAGGTATCCCTGCCTTACCCTCCCTTTCGGTCACTTACTGGCGGACCCCATGCTTGCTAGGCCCCGCATGTCAGTTACTCAGTGGGTTCATCCACGTCAGGGGATCCTCATCCATAGTATACTCCCTCTGTTTTTATTTACTCCGCATAAAACGGAGGGAGTGGTAGTACAATAAAGGACGCGGGCGGGGGAGGGGGAGGGACGTCGGTTTGCTCTCAACTGCGGTCCCACAAGCAAGGAAAAACGCAAGACGAAGCGTGTTCCATTCGGTGACCGGAGTGGAGGGTCCAGCGTGCCGGGCTGCAACGCGAACGCGATAAGAGTGATGTACAGTCAAAACCGATTGACCGGTCGTCACCGGAACCACTATTCACACCAGAACCTTCGCTTCTCGGACTACGCCAGCCACTACCCTAAAACCACACCTAATCTCCAGCCCATTCCCCCACCTTTCGATCCCCTAGCCCGCATCAAGCGTCCCCTAGTTCGTCGGAAAGCCATGGTGCGCCGCAAGATCACTTACTACAAGATGCTGACGTCGGAGCGCCGCGCAGAAATTGCGGCGGCGGTCGGCGCCACAGACCTCTGTTCCCAAGCTCGCTTTGCGGCGGGCCAATCCCCAAGTTCTCTGGAGCCAAGCTACAAGGAGGACGAATCCGATCCAATGTTCATGGTGGAGGTCGCGGCGCAGAAGGCCCCCGATGGGTATGAGACGATGGACGTCGACTTCGTGCCGGCGTCCGAGTCCCCCATGGTGCAGGTGGACCAACAGTTCAACATGGCGATACTAAAGGAGGACCGGGAGGCAGAGGCTCAACTCGACGCGGAGCGCGCGCATGCCGCTGCCATCGAGGCTCTCCTGCTGGCGGAACCGGATGTCGTGGATGTGAACTGGGCGGCGGAGGCTCAACTTGAGGCGGAGCGCGCAGATGCCGCTGCCATCGAGGCCCTCTTGCAGGAGGAACCGGACGTCCTGGACTTGAAGCGGGCGGCAGAGGCTCGACTCGACATAGAGCGTGTGGATGCCGCTCTCATCGACGCCCTCCTGCAGGCAGAACCAGACGCCTGGGACTTGAACCGGGCGGCGGAGGCTCGACTCGACGCGGAGCGCGTGGATGCCGCTGCCATCGAGTCCCTCCTGCAGGCGGAACCGGACGTCCTCGACTTGAACCGGGCTGTGCTCTCGTCGTTGCAGAGTGCCCGCACGCTCCGTGTGAACGAGTAGCTGGAGGCCGAGGACAACCACTGTGCGGAGACACACGTCGGCAGCTACGGCTGGTTCGCACCGGCAGCCAAATACGACGAGGCAGTCTCTTTCCACGAGCAGTGATAGTTTTTTCTTTATGTTGTTATTTTTATGGATCTTTTGCTGTGTAAAAACATATATTTGTTATGCAAGTCGCCTGACTTGAGTCAGTCTACCATTTCAGGCGGTTGGATGAATATCCTACATCTCCTAACCCTTCTTTCATTCTTCCTCGCCTCTTCTTCTTCCCCAACAGACCACCGCACGGGCCGTACGGATACTCCCCAACATGCGGTTGGATAAACATACTCTATGAACGAAAATTACGTGTCAGCGATAGGATGGCTGAGTTTGGTTTGTTCACATGTGACAGCACGTGTCAGTGAGGGTGCGTTCCCTTGGTTGGGTTTGCGGCGTGCAGGAGCGACTGTGTGAGGGTGCGGTGCGACCGCGGCGTGCAGGAGCGACCGTGTGAGGGTGCGGTGCGACCGCGACAGCCGTGCGCAAGTGTACCTCCTTCTCATTTTGAAAACTTTAGGCAAGATTGGCAAAAATGTGTGGCGAAGTTTGCCAATGCAAGGCCTAGACCCAAACAGGATAAGTACGTACGTACTAGGAGTACTAGTGTTAAAAAATAAAGGCGGGGTTTTCCTTCGTGGGATTTAATCGATACAAATCCTCATTTCACGTGTCAATTAATGCGTATTTTTTTCTCCAAAGACCAAAGAGCTAACCATCTCACTCCTCATCGCTTGATTAAAGCAGCGCCATGCAAACCAACCTTCTCACTTCTGCATGCATGCATGGGATATTAATGTCCTTGGTTGCTAGTACGAGGCAAACCCCATCAATTTTGCCTCGATTAGTGTTAGCGGCCTTTTGCAAATTGTAATTTTGATATACTGGCCTTGTGTACAAAAAAATGGAGGTAGTAACTATATTTGACTTCCTTCCCTATTCCGGTGACGTCGACGATATCTGTTTTTTTGTGGTTTGGCGAAGTGCGTTAGACAGAGAACATCATTGAGGGAGACCACGATAAGTCGTTCGCAAGTGTCGCCTGCAAGCCGAGACAACCGCCTTATTTTCATCCAGGAAGTCCGTTGAACCAAAGGACTAGTACTACTAGGACTACACAATAGCATCGTCCGTCCAGCTTAGTGCGGTGAGATGGTTTCTCGAAGAAGACAATGGAGAAGCGGAGTCAGCGTAGAGTGAAATGATGGTTGATTCGTTCGTGCTTTTGTGATTTGACGCCTCACTGCTTTGTGATTTGTGATAGAAGGACAGGGGAGTAGACTATGTGCTCTATACTGTACTACATGTGTCCAAGCATGGAGAAAGAGGAGAGACGTTGCATTTTTCTATTCCTTCAATCAATCAATCAGGGAGCTTCGGTTCCATCTTTTTGGCTTTGGCAACATCATCCACAATGGTTCCCACGATGCCAAAAGCTATTTTCACATTTGGCTACACATTGTGGATGCCCTTAACCGTACCACTTGGTTTTGCTCCTGTGTGTTATCTATAAAAATATCAATTATATTGATCTAAAAAATTATAGAATCAAGATTAGTAAAAAGGAGGTGATTTTGCCGCGCAGATGGCAGGGGAGGTTTCTTATTTTCAGAGGACGTTGTCTTGGCGGTTTTCTAACATGCGGTCCCACATGTCAGTGCTTTACCAAGCCGATCCGCGTCCCACATGAGGCAGAACAACGGCAGAAGCAACACGTGGTTAAGTTGAAGTAGATGAGGGAGAAGCGGATTCAGCAACGAGTGAAATGATGGTTGCTTCGTCCCTCCAACTTATTTTTTTAGCATTATTACTTCGTCCCTCCAACTTAACTGCGGGAAAGGTGCAGCTTTGTGATTTGACGCCTCATTGCTCATTACTACGCCGGCACCATGACTGGGGTGCTTCACCCCGGCTGCTCTGCACTGTATTCCGGTATGGCACGTGGACCCGGTAGCTTGATGTCCCACATGTCGGCGAAAGGGACTAGAAGATTATGAAAGCGAGTGCTCCACTCTTACGATGGAGGAGTACACGACACGGCGGCCCAGTGAACTGTCACTTGTACTGTATAGTACTAGTTTTGTTGTTTCGCACGATCCATCGATACAAACCCGATTAAACAGGAAAGGGCGGGATTTTTCCCGCACGGTAGATGATACTGGCATACATTTCAAAGGAAATTTTAATGTATGCAAACTGAATAATTAAGGCCTTTCCCAGTGCTCCACGGTGTACAGGTGCTAAGGATGCCACATAGGCAGAAAAATGATGTGGCAAAGCAATTAAAGAGGAGAGAGAGGATTATGGTGACCCCAACAAGAACCAATGCTAAGCACGTGAACCTAGAAAAAAAGACTACCAACTAATACATGAAGGAGTTTTATTACTAAACAATTAAATAGATAAGGCTTAGCTACAAAACCTAAGCACCGATGCATTGGGGACATTAGTTGCTAGGCATTTTAATGCACTTAGCACCCCACTTTAGCACCAATGCATTGGGAGAGGTCTAAGTAACAATATGATATATAGTAAAACTAAAAACACATATGATTTATTGTGTTAGAGTGTAGTAGTAGTGCTGTATTGCATAGTTGTTAGATGTAACATGCGAGAACGTGTAGAGATGTAGTTTTGGAGGGCCTACAGAAAGAAAAGTGTAATACGGTCACCGAACTTCAGAATAAGCTGATTACGGTCACTCTATATGTTTTGCGGTGATTATACGGTCACTTGCGCACGGTTCAGCATCGGATTGCACTCTATTGACCGGCCAAATAGTCTGCGTGGCGCCATGTTGACTAGTTAAATTGACCATGTTCCTTGTGGTTCCCACCTATCAGTTCGCATAGGGAAAAGGTCAGATAAACGCAAATTTACGCAGGCGCGACAAGACTCCAACCCGTGCGCGGCAATCACCTGGTTGTGTATGTGTCTGTCAGGGCCTGATGTGAGGCGACTGGCGTTGGTGCAAGGAAGCGGTCGACGGCGGCCATCCATGCCGCTGAGGGGGGCATTGGCACCCACGCGGGGACAGGCGCTGTCAACGGCGCAGCGGAGACATTCGTGTGCACGGGCACCGGCACGGCGCGCACGTCAGTGCACGTGCATGCGCATGCGCTGGCAGGTGCACGGGCACCGGCACGGTCGTGCGCATGCACGTGTAGGTTGAGCACTTGAACGTGAGAGTGTGTGTTGGTCGTGTGGTGTAGTGGTGTGTGCATGCATGCGTGCGTGTGTGCATGTGAGTGTTGGGTGCGTGCGTGGCTGCGTGTGTACTTGTGAGTGTTGCGTGCGTGCGTGGGTGCATGTGTTTGTGTGAATGTTGCGTGCATGCAGTTTGTGTGCATGCGTGCGTGTGTGTATAATCACTACACCAGCTCCTGTGTGTTAAAACAGATGGCTTAGCATACCAATACAAGGGCACCTTGTCCGTTGTGCCCGCGGTCATGACTTCGAACCACCGTCCAAATATATTTTTGTCGTTCGTTTTCATTCTTACTAGCAAGATGCCCGTGCGTTGCACGTAACATCAAGATGCATTTGTATGACTAGTTTATCTTGTGAGAGAAAAGGATGAACGAGG
Source organism: Aegilops sharonensis (assembly GCA_904067115.1). NCBI lineage: Eukaryota > Viridiplantae > Streptophyta > Magnoliopsida > Poales > Poaceae > Aegilops > Aegilops sharonensis. The sequence continues at coordinate 690,868,894 of LR880969.1, forward strand.
GAAGGCCTTATTTGCAAATGTGTAGAGGTGTGTGGGTACCTTTTTGCAAAATTGCCATAGTTTCTTTCCTATCCGTCAGATATAAATTGGACAGCCTAGATTGTAGGATGGCAGGCACACCATCACCACCAACTCTGTTTTTTTATAAGAGTATATGTTATGTATTTTATAAGAGTGTAGATGTAGAGTAGATACAAGCCGTCAGACAGAAGGCTTTGTGAAGGAAGTACTAGCTAGGAGTATCCAAATAAGTTGAGCTTTTTCACACTCCTTAATGTGCTCATATTAAACCCCTTCACCCACTTGCAGCCCCATCCAATTATCTATGTGAGCACAGGAGCAAATCATTGATTCTGGCAATATTTTCAGGTTGTGAAGCAAGTATATTTTATATTGCTTCAAAAATCCTGATAAATTACCAGATCATTCTTATACCCATAAAACATCTCTCCACCCAATTTGGCATCATTTCATTGATCCATTTGATCACCAAAATTATTCCAAGTTTCTGGTCAGCAGAGATGTTTGTGAAGCAAGTGCCATTTTGGCTTGTCCATTTGACATGAGCTTTTTACAGCCTCTCCATATGACCAAATGATGAAGCTTTGTCCAATATGAGCTCAAGTTGACACTCCATGTGAGTGCACCATCCTGATCTTCATTTCTGGACCAAATAAGCAGTTGTGAAGAAACTATGATTTATCTTGGTCCTTCTCTCCTCAAACTCCCCAGGATCGTAGTCCCTCCATATCTAAACTTGTTGGGGAACGTAGTAATTTCAAAAATTTTCCTACGATCACGCAAGATCATGGTGATGCATAGCAACGAGATGAGAGTGTTGTCTACGTACCCTCGTAGACCAGCAACGGAAGCGTTGACGCAACGTAGAGGAAGTAGTCGTACTTCTTCCCGATCCAACCGATCCAAGTACCGAACGTACGGCACCTCCGAGTTCTGCACACGTTCAGCTCGATGACGTCCCTCGAACTCCGATCCAGCCGAGTGTTGAGGGAGAGTTTCGTCAGCAC
>LR880969.1:690874714-690886749 GCA_904067115.1 Aegilops sharonensis
TCATAGTCATAGGAACATGTATAAGTCATGAAGAAAAGCACTAGCAACAAACTATACGATCAGGTGCTATGCTAATGGAATGGGTCATGTCAATCAGATCATTCAACCAATGATGTGATCCCGTTAATCAAATAACAACTCCTTGTTCATGGTTAGGAAACATAACCATCTTTGATTAACGAGCTAGTCAAGTAGAGGCATACTAGTGACACTCTGTAGGTTTATGTATTCACACATGTATTATGTTTCCGGTTAATACAATTCTAGCATGAATAATAAACATTTATCATGATATAAGGAAATAAATAATAACTTTATTATTGCCTCTAGGGCATATTTCCTTCAAAACTCCCCAGACATCAATTCTACCATTTACCCTCCCTGGTTTTACGTCTAGGATGTTGCCAAGTTTGCAACAACAAACTTGTGGAGCTCGGTTTACTCCACTCCCTTTGTCTCTGCCTGTCTATTTACCCTAGTAATACTCCACGATGGAAGGACTATGCGTTAGACATGATTTAGCCTCAGTAAAAAACTCGAGAGCATACCATGCCAGTGGTGACCACGAGGGAAGCCAGCCAAAACGGTGGTCTAGCCACTGTTCTCGTCGGCAGCGCTGCTCCGACCATCCCTGACCTCGCCATTAATGTCCTACATCTCCCCCTCGTCGTCTCCGTTCGCCTGGACCCCTCTCCCCCTCCGGCAGTTTCCTCGCCGACGCTCGCCGACGAACGCCCATGGGTGCACTGTGCTCCATTTGGCTCCGATCTTGTCTCGGGTTCTTCCTCTGCTCCCCGACGTCGTCTACCCCTCCGTGAGCCCTGCGTCTCGTCCGCATTCTCTTTCGTCGCCTTCCCCGTGCCCCCCGTGCTCGTTGGCCTCGCCAGAGCGTTGGCCGAACGTGCCCGGCGGCACCCGAGGCCGTGCCCCTCGCCCCGCCTATAAATGGCCATACCCGAGCCCTCCCGAGATCACCAGCACCCTCGCCACCCTCCTTTTCCCCTCCCTGACCTCTAGCCCGAGCTCCAAGAGCTCTCTGTTCCCCCATCGCTGCCATGGCCGCCGCGGTGCTCTGCCTAAATCCCGGCAAGCCGTGCCTCCTCTCTCCGTTCCAACACCACCAGTGGATCCCCACCACTCCGGCGACCATCCCCAGGTCCTCTCCCCCTCGCCGGAGCTCCCATTTGCCGCGAGCCGAACCCCAGCCGAAGCTCCCTTCTGTCGCGGCTGGCCTCTTGCTCAGCCGAGCCCTTCCCTGCGGCTGCGCCTTGCATAGACGGGTGCGCCTCGCCGTTCTGAGCACTCCGGTGGTCCGAGCTCCACCGGAGGTGGCCGGAGTCGACCGGGCGAGCGCCGGCGCCGGCGACCCCTCCCTCTGTTCTGCGCCCACGTCGGGGAAGAAAGAGGAGGAGATGAAGGTGGGCGTTAACCAGCATCGTGGGTCCCGCGGGCCCTGCGTGTCAGCCTCACGGCGTTGACCGGTTAGCGCTAGGTGGATAAGTGACGGGCCCCACCGGACCCGCACGCGTCAGCCCCGCCACTGTTCTAACGGATAAGGTGAAGGCGTATTTCCCTGATTACGTTTTCCGTTTTTCTGTTCAGGCCCCTGGTTGAAAAGATTTTCATTACAGATGGGTCCCTGGCAGAAAAACATCCATATCTTTTTAACCATAACTCCAAATGAGGTGAAACTAACGCTCACTTCTTCGTTTCGTCGATCCCTTTCTGTTGGCATCACTTTCATTATGTTGTGGAGTACTGAAAATGACCATTATGCCCTCAATCAGCCCCCTCCGAGAGAGAACGATTTCCGGCGGTTCTTTCCGCGAGCTTCTCGCACTTTCTCCCGGTGATTTCTTCCACCCCAGGCAAGCCAAACCCTCCATTTGCATCACTGTAATGCAATGACATGGTTTATTTCATTTTGAACTTGTTTAAAATATTGCTTTAGCAACATGACTGTGCATGGCATTTTCCCGGAGTATCGTTTTGATCTTGTTGTTGCCATGCTATTGTTTGGATTACTAGGAGTTATGTTTGTATTTAATGAGTACCATGTTGCCATGGGAGTATTAGTGGCTGGTATTATGATTGTTTCATGATGATATCTGTGATTATATTCTTGGAGTATTACTTTGGATATCATGCTACCTTGGGATTATTAGCGGTTAGTATGATTATTTTCATGATGATAGTTGATGTTCTGTTGCTTGGAGTATTATTTTCGGAGATGATGTTTACATGTGGATCATAGTTGGATAATTTGTTCTTGCATATTGGAGTAGTAGTATTATTGTTGTTAGATTCATGATAGTAGTGTTGTGCTACCCTTGGAGTATTTTGAGATGATGATATTATGCTTGGATTATTTGTTTGATATTGCTATGACTTGGATTATAGTTTAATGGTTGACATCAGAGTATCAGTTATCATCGTTATAGTTTTGTGGATAAATTCCGTCTGTAAGTTGGTCAGGTGCCGCCGAATCGAACTTTTTCCAGTGCAACCACATTTGCCGGTATCGGACAACCCTAATGCGGTCTATTGTCGTGCCTCTCGCCAGTGCCTCTAACGAGGGAAGGTTATGGGCGCGCGCTACCCTGATCAGGTAGGCGGACATAAGCCTTGTGTGCCCATTGAGTTAGTTTTTGGATCCGTGTCCCAGAGTGGGACGGGCCACGACGGTGGTCGTTGAGGTGTCTTGAGGTAGACATGGGGCCACCCATGACTTAGCCTAGTGGGGAGTGAGTCGGAGTGGCCGGGAGAGTGTCATGGCAGTAGATCGGTTTTGTCGGAACGCCGTTGGTCCACCCGAATGGGAGTGCGAGGCCATGGGTTCCATAGTGTGTGTCCAGTGCGCTACCTCTGCAGAGTGTATGTATTAATCTATCGATAGCTGCATCCTCGTTCATGGGCATGGTTTGTACTAGGGTACACCGATCGATCAACACTCACATGACGGAATGACGTATAGGTGATGTATATGTGGATGTTTGGAGCAGTACAGATTGGCCAAGTAATTGGTCGGGTTGTGATCACCGTAAGGATCACGGGACATTTATTGGTCGGGTTGTGATCGCCGTAAGGATCACGGGCCATTTATTGGTCAGGTTGTGATCGCCGTAAGGATCACGGGCCATTTATTGGTCGGGTTGTGATCGCCGTAAGGATCATGGTTACAGTTTGGTTTTGATCACGAGGTGATCGAGATGGTATATTGCTTGGCCAGTTAGCCAAGAGAGATATAGTTATGGAGATCGGAGATGGTGATTTATCAGTATTGTAGCAGTTTCATATTATGCTTAGGAGTTGCTGTTATATCATGGTAGCTGTTAATTTAATTAACCTGCTTAATGCTATGTTGTTGTCTTGTCTTGATGTTTTTGGTTGTTGTGAGCTTGCAAGTACATTCAATGTACTGACCTGGCCTGTCATGCCAGATTGCAGGTGATGCCGTGATTGCTTGATTGCTTGTCGTGGTTTTCGTTCGTGCGAGCTAGATCGTGTCCCAGACAGAGTCCCCGCGGGGTGGAGTTCACCACCTTAGTCGTTGTTGTGCTGCTAGAAGATTTCCGCTGCTACGAGTTGTTCTGCTGCTAGCATAGAGAAAGTGTAGTATCGCATGCGTAGTGTTGTCGTGCTGATGTGAACCTTTGTAACATCAGACCTTTGTAATTATTCTTGTAATAAGAGCTGATGTGTTCTATGTCAAGCAGTGCCGTATTCTAGAGACTTCTCCATGATCTCCTCGATCTCTGGGCTGGAATACGGGGTGTTCTGGTTTCTCTGAGCCGGGGTGCCACAGGCTTGGTATCAGAGCAGGTCTGGCTGTAGGACGCCCTAGTTAGCGCGAGCGGTAGAAACTGGTAGAAATCGGTAGTATAGAGTCTTGTTTTTTTTATTGCATTTGGTTACTGCATTTGTTTGTGCATAACATGCATATAGCCTTATTATTTGTTACTAACAGCTTATCTGCTGAGTGTAGCTGGCATCGGTTCAGATCCACTACATCTTAACCTTTGCATTTCTCCAGTTCCTTTTTCTTTCTGCGTTTGGTGTCATTTCTGTCCCAGCAGAATGATGGCAAGTGATCCCGACACTGTTTGTAAAAATGGTGCTCATTTATCGCGCCGATGTCTTTCTTTCAGTCCCGTCTATCATTTCGGTGATGGACATGCTTCTCTCCCCGATCGTTCTTTTATTTTGTCGTGTTGGCAACCCTAAATGATCGTAGTAATCAAGAAAGGGCAATGTCAGCAGCCTCAGTTTTTCCCTGCTATCCTATTTCTTGGACGAGTACGGATCTTTTTCTGTCCGCTTGATAATAATGTGGTTGCGACCTTCGTGTCCCAATACATGATTACCGAGTACGTCCTCGCCTCCGAGCTAGTTCAGGTTGCTACCTGGCTAAGCTAGCACTTGGTGTAGCGCAGTTTACACCAATTATTCCACACATTTATTCGTCCTCGTGCACATCGTCACAGCATGCTAGATTGTAGAACCGGAGACCCCGCGAGATTTGTGTGCTTACGTAGGCATGCATATTGGGTGACTAGCAGTAATATGTGACATTGATTGTGTGTGAATTTTTTGTTGTTGTGTGCTTTTGTTTAGTTGAGTTTTCTTTTGCTTCTTTCTTTTGGGCCCCGGTGTTACATTATTTTCCCCTATAAAGAATTGCTCATCCCCTGACACCGGACTTGAAGAAGCAATAAGGATTTCAAATATCTGGAAGAAGCTCAGCTAAACATTTTGGTCTACCCAGTCAACTGCATTATGGCATTAATATCTGTTCAAAATACAATTTGTGTGTTGGATTGATTATCAGCATCGAGTCCCTGTCGGTGCAAAATCCTCACAGCAGTTATGATCCAGCCAATAGCTAGAAAGATAAGTCACGTACAAGACCAACGATATATTTTCAGACAGAGACCCGAGGAGAAGCTTCTCCAGTATGGAACTCAGGCTTCTCCAGCATAATAATCAGAGCAAGCTTCGTCTGTAAGCCATAGAGCCTTCTTCTGCACGATACCCACACAAAAGCTTTGAGTAGAAGTTAACAAGTCTTCCTTAGCAAGCTACTTGGATGGCTTCTCTCGCACGCCATTCAGTCTGCGTCAGTACCACAATATTGCACCATCCTCCAAGATTATATGATGAGTTGCCGATGTATGGCAGTACCGCTCAAGGACCAGATTTGCAATAATTTTGTCAGAGGTACAATTCAGACAAAACAGATGCCTAATGCAAGGATCAAGTGATCGGTGACATATCCTTCTTATATATGGTGAGCATGCATCCCAGTCATATCAGTAACTCATGCGAGATGCGACAGTGATCCAACAGGTATACCCAAGAAATGTAAGAATTCAACAACCTCCCCAGTCAGGAAAAGGAAAATAAGCAGAGATACATCTCATGTGATGCAAGGAGGGATAATATTTGGAGATGCCATCACAAAATCCACAGTCTTGACAATGGTCATCAAGATCATTATTCCCGCAATTGATAAGGAGGTATTATAAAACCTTGTCACCTTCTTGTATGATTGGCCTCAGCAATGAGCTCTGTACAGCTACAAACCCCGGGTATATGTCATATGTGTGCAGAGTCAGGTCAGAAAACTAGGAGGAATAATGTCAAAAATACTAATCGCATCCATGGTCAAACGAAGAATCAAGGACATGTGTGGCCAAGTTGTTTCAGTAAGGTATCCTAACCAAGAAAATCAGGACCATAAAAAGGATGAGACTGGCAGCAAAGCATGATGATTTTTGCACGACCATCAGGGTCCGGATACCCAAATCAGTTGGAGGCCATAATTCCATATGGATCCACAAAGGCATACTCTCAGCGGCCTACTCTATTTACAAGTATTTTTCATATTCCGCTGACCCGCTTGACATGGTTAGCGTGTAATATCCAAGTCTGTTCTGCCAGATCCAAGATTTCTTTGCAAGCTCAGCAGTCTGACCTCAGCGGCAGTGTTAAAACATATCTCAGCCTATTACTACAGATGGGTATATCGACCACATGAGAAAAATCAAAAGACGAGCAATCAGCTCAGACCCGGTATACTCACCGACGGAATCAAGTACATGGTCAGTCTGTTAGTAAAAGAAGTTGTCTGTCAGCCCCTGTCGGGCCAGTCTCAAGATGGAAATATTTGAGGTATGACACAGCCATAACTCCATACACTGTTATATTGCTCACGACAACAGGCAGCCAAATCTTTGGTACATATCTCATGCTTGAGCCAAAGAAATAAATCAAGATAAATCAGTGCTACCTGTGAGCAGTCAGATTCCATCAGGAGATGGCCATGATAATTCTCAGCATTTATGGAAACCAGAAGGCCTACAATTATTTGAAGCAACCACATGACAGAAGCAAAAAGGTTTTCATGATCAAAAGAAAATTTATGCTCAGATCCATTGGATACCACCACAGATATGAGAAAATTCACGTCAACAAAAATATTTGGTATGTGAGCAAAATCCGTCAGAATTTGTGGAAAGGTGAAGCAAACCACCCCAGAGCAAGGTAAGTTGATCATTTGAAATTTTTGGGGGAACAATAAATAAAGGAAAAAGGATACCCAAGTTGGAGACGGTGTCCCCAAGTCATACTTGTTCCCTGAGCAACCAAATCTCGAGGACGAGATTTCTTTAAGGGGGGAAGGTTTGTAACAGCCTGGATTTTGGCCATTTTCTTTTTCCTTGATTTATTTGGTTTTTGCTCTGTTTTTCTTTTTGGAGTGGTTCAATGGCCTTGCCACCTGAGAAATCATCCTCATTTCCTCCTCCCAAGTGGCTCATCATTCTCAAAACCTTGCCAAGATCATGTCACTTCACTCCTTGACCAAACCCTAAAATTCTTTTCTCGGGAAAATTCCTTTTTCATTAAAGGAATAACCCTATCTGCCCTAGGTTGTGAAGCAAGCTATATTTTTGTACATCCAAAAATCCCCAAATAATTCTCATAATTCCTTTGGGTCATATATAGTTCAAATATGCCCAAACATTGCCTTGGCCAGTTAAGAAATAATTCCCCAATATTCCTTTTTCTATTCTGCCCTGAATGGCACTTTGTGAAGGAAGTGTAATTTATATTTCTCCTAGTGCCTCCCAACCTTTTTTGACATGATTATATGTCCAAATAATTACACCATGCACAAGTTCAAATATATTTGACTAGCCAATCTTCCTCAGTGAATTTTCAAAGTTTCTGTCAGACAGAAGGCTTTGTGAAGGAAGTACTAGCTAGGAGTATCCAAATAAGTTGAGCTTTTTCAAACTCCTTAATGTGCTCATATTAAACCCCTTCACCCACTTGAAGCCCCATCCAATTATCTATGTGAGCACATGAGCAAATCTTTGATTCTGGCAATATTTTCAGGTTGCGAAGCAAGTATATTTTATATTGCTTCAAAAATCCTGATAAATTACCATATCATTATTATACCCATAAAACATCTCTCCACCAAATTTTGCATCATTTCATTAATCCATTTGATCACCAAAATTATTCCAAGTTTTTGGTCAATAGAGATGTTTGTGAAGCAAGTGCCATTTTGGCTTGTCCATTTGACATGAGCTTTTTACAGCCTCTCCATATGACCAAATGATCAAGCTTTGCCCAATATGAGCTCAAGTTGACACTCCATGTGAGTGCACCATCCTGATCTTCATTTCTGGACCAAATAAGCAGTTGTGAAGCAACTATGATTTATCTTGGTCCTTTTCTCCTCAAACTCCCCAGGATCATAGTCCCTCCATATCTAAACTCCCCAGAGATAAATTCTACCATTTACCCTCCCTGGTTTTACCTCTAGGATGTTGCCAAGTCTGCAACATCAAACTTGTGGAGCTTGGTTTGCTCCACTCCCTTTGTCTCCGCCTGTCTATTTACCGTAGTAATACTCCAAGCTGGAAGCACTATGCGGTAGACATGATTTAGCCTCAGTAAAAACTCCAGAGCATGCCATGCCAGTGGTGACCACGAGGGAAGCCAGCCAAAATGGTGGTCTAGCCACTGTTCTCGTCAGCAGCGCTACTCCGACCATCCCTGACCTTGCCATTAATGTCCTACAGATCCCCCTCGTCTTCTCCGTTCGCCTGGACCCCTCTCCCCCTTGGCAGTTTCCTCGCCGATGCTTGCCGACGAACGCCCACGAGTGCACTGTGCTCCATTTGGCTCTGAGCTCGGCTCGGCTTCTTCCTCTGCTCCCCGGAGTCGTCTACCCCTCCGTGATCCCTGCGCTTCGTCTGTGTCCTCCTTCGTCGCCTTCCCCGTGCCCCCGTGCTCGCTGGCCTCGCCAGAGCATTGGCCGGACGTGCCCGGCGGCACCCGAGGCCGCGCCCCTCGCCCCGCCTATAAATGGCCATCCCCGAGCCCTCCCGAGCTCACCAGCAGCCTGTCCACCCTCCTTTTTGCCCTCCCTGGCCTCTAGCCCAAGCTCCAGGATATCTCTGTGCCCCCATCGCCTCCATTGCCGCCGCTGTGCTCCGCCTAAATCTCGGCAAGCCGTGCCTCGTCTCTACGTTCCAACACCACCAGTGGATCCCCACCACTTCGGCAACCATCCCAGGTCCTCTCCCCCTCGCTGGAGCTCCCTTTTGCCACGAGCCCAACCCCAGCCGAAGCTCCCCTCCGCCGCGGCTGGCCTCTCACTCAGCCGAGCCCTACCCTGCGGCTGCGCCTTGCCTGGATGGGTGTGCCTCGCCGTCCTGAGCTCTCCGGTGGTCTGAGCTCCACCGGAGGTGGCCGGAGTCGACCGGGCGAGCGCCGGCACCGGCGACCCCTCCCTCTATTCTGCGCCCGCATCGGGGAAGAAAGAGGAGGAGCGGGAGGTTGGCGTTGACCAGCAGCGTGTCAGCCTCACGGCGTTGACCAGTCAGCGCCAGGTGGATAAGTGATGGGCCCCACCCGTGGGACCCGCACGTGTCAACCCCGCCACTGTTCTAACGGATAAGGTGAAGGCGTATTTCCCTGATTACGTTTTCCGTTTTTCTGTTCAGGCCCCTGGTTGAAAATATTTTCATTATAGATGGTTCCCTGGCAGAAAAACATCCATATCTTTTTAACCATAACTCCAAATGAGGTGAAACCAACGCTCATTTCTTTGTTTCGTCGATCCCTTTCTGTTGGTGTCAGTTTCATTATGTTTTGGCATACTGAAAATGACCATTATGCCCTTGCCCTTAATCAGCCCCCTTCGAGAGTGAACGATTTCCGGTGATTCTTTCCGTGAGCTTCTCGCACTTTCTCCCGGTGATTTCTTCAACCCAGGCAAGCCACACCCTCCATTTGCATCACTGTAATGCAGTGACATGGTTTATTTCATTTTGAACTTGTTTAAAATATTACTTTAGCAACATGACTCTGTGCATGGCATTTTCTCGGAGTATCGTTTTGATCTTGTTGTTGCCATGCTATTGTTTGGATTAGTAGGAGTTATGTTTGTAGTTGATGAGTACCATGTTGCCACTGTAGTATTAGTGGCTGGTATTATGATTGTTTCATGATGATATCTGTGTTATATTCTTGGAGTATTACTTTGGATATCATGCTACCTTTGGATTATTAGCGGTTAGTGTGATTAATTTCATGATGATAGTTGATGTTCTGTTGCTTGGAGTATTATTTTCGGAGATGATGTTTACATGTGGATCATAGTTGGATAACTTGTTCTTGCATATTGGAGTAGTAGTATTATTGTTGTTAGATTCATGATAGTAGTGTTGTGCTACCCTTGGAGTAGGGCTGGAATTCGAGCCGAGTCGAGCCAGCTCGGCTCGACTCGCTAGAGCTCGTTTCGTTAACGAGCTAGCTCGACTCGACTCGTTACTATCACGAGCTCAAACCCAAGATTGGCTCGACTCGTATAACTCGCGAGCTGGCTCGTTTAGCTTGTTAAGCTCGTTTAAGATATAAACATAAAGCCCTCAAATATGATAAAAATGATTATGTATATATTAAACATATATATCACTAAACAATTGTAATTTTCTTGTAACGCGTGAGTCTCCTAGGAGGCTAGGCCTTCAACTGCTCGGCCTTGGGTTGTGCGCCTGGAACATAGGCTGTTTAGTGGCTGATATTTCTTTGTATTGGAGTGGCTGATCTATTGTATCGAGCCTAACGAGTTACACGAGTACTCGTGAGATTGGCTCGTTTAACTTGGTCTATAAACGATCTTAAACTAAAGCTCGGCTCGACTCGTTATTCTTCGAGTTCGAGTCGATTCGAGCCGAGTCACGAGCTACTTGTTTAGCTCGCGAGCTTCGAGCTTTTTTTCCAGCCCTACCTTGGAGTATTTTGAGATGATGATATTATGCTTGGATTATTTGTTGGATATTGCTATGACTTGGATTATAGTTTGATGGTTGACATCGGAGTATCAGTTATCATGGTTATAGTTTTGTGGATAAAGTCCATCAGTAAGTTGGTCATGTGCCGCCGAATCGAACTTTTTCCAGTGCAACCACATTTGCCGGTATGGGACGGCCCTAATGTGGTCTATTGTCGTGCCTCTCGCCAGTGCCTCTAACGAGGGAAGGTTATGGGAGCGCGCTACCCTGATCAGGAAGGCGGACATAAGCCTTGTGTGCCCGTTGAGTTAGTTTTTGATCCGTGTCCCAGAGTGGGACGGGCCGCGACGGTGGTCGTTGAGGTGTCTTGAGGTAGACACGGGGCCAGCCATGACTTAGCCCAGTGAGGAGTGAGTCGGAGTGGCCGGGAGAGTGTCATGGCAGTAGATCGGTTTTGTCGGAACGCCGTTGGTCCACGTGAATGGGAGTGCGAGGCCATGGGTTCCGTAGTGTGGGTCCAGTGCGCTACCTCTGTAGAGTGTATGTATTAATCTATCGATAGCCGTGTCCTCGGTCATGGGCATGGGTTCGTACTAGGGTACACCGGTCGATCAACACTCACATGACGGAATGATGTATAGGTGATGTATATGTGGATGTTTGGAGCAGTACAGATTGGCCAAGTAATTGGTCGGGTTGTGATCGCCGTAAGGATCACGGGACATTTATTGGTTGGGTTGTGATCGCCGTAAGGATCACGGGCCATTTATTGGTCGGGTTGTGATCGCCGTAAGGATCACGGGCCATTTATTGGTCGGGTTGTGATCGCCGTAAGGATCACGGTTACAGTTTGGTTTTGATCACGAGGTGATCGAGATGGTATATTGCTTGGCCGGTTAGCCAAGAGAGATATGGTTATGGAGATCGGAGATGGTGATTCATCAGTATTGTAGCAGTTTCATATTATGCTTAGGAGTTGCTGTTATATCATGGTAGACCTGCTTAATGCTATGTCGTTGTCTTGCCTTGATGTTTTTGGTTGTTGTGAGCTTGCAAGTACATTCAATGTACTGACCTGGTGTGTCATGCCAGATTGCAGGTGATGCCGTGATTGCTTGATTGCTTGTCGTGGTTTCCGTTCGTGCGAGCTAGATCATGTCCCAGCCAGAGTCCCTGCGGAGTGGAGTTCACCACCATCGTCGGTGTTCCGCTGCTATAAGATTTCCGCTGCTACGAGTTGTTCCGCTGCTAGCATAGAGCAAGTGTAGTATCACAGGCGTAGTGTCGCCATGCTGATGTGAACCTTTGTAACATCAGACCTTTGTAATTATTCTTGTAATAAGAGCCGTATTCCAGAGACTTCTCCTCGATCTCTGGGCTGGAATACGGGGAGTTCCGGTTTCTCCGAGCCGGGGTGCCACACAAATTCACAATGCGGAATAAATATCATTGTGGGCACCATGCAATGCAAATTAGCATTCGTACTCCTCCATATAACTTTGTAATGTTTTATATATGTAGAAACTCTAAAATAATGTTTTGGCCACACTTTCAAAAGGAATGTTGTATGCGAAATAAACGTGAAGAGAGGGATTTTTAGATCAATGGGGTACGTGATGTAACATGTGTGAATGTGTAGTTGATGCATTTGGCGAGGCCTAGAGAGGTATGTGTGTGTATTACGTATTCGAGAGAGTCATGGATAGAGGGGCCGACGGGGGG
>LR880969.1:690887181-690909475 GCA_904067115.1 Aegilops sharonensis
AATATGACGTCACGACGAGAGATTCCATTCCCTTGAGTGTGTATTTGCAAGGGGGGAGGGAATAGAGGCACTAGGAGAAAGTTTTTGTGTGTATGCTGTTTGTGTTGGTATGTGTGGTTGTGAGAAGATAATGAGACGTGGGGGTAGAGGGTGTGTCACCGCGTGAGGTCCGGAGGGTCGAGGTGAGGCCCTTCGTTCGGTTCCGTCCTGCGCCACATTGGTCGGCCTGTGACGCATTAGGAAGACCCATGGATGACTAGTCGTACAAGACAAAGATAGCAAAATTGTGAAGGACTCTGTGTCCACTGACAAAGCCGGCTAGGATTTGTAATCCTAGGTTCTCGGACTAAGGTAACCCCTTTATCTCTGATATTACTATTCATCCAACCTAACTTTAAGGGGCATCCTACAGAATGCTTTGCTAGAATCATACTCGTCGATTAGGAAGAGAGGTGTGAGACAATGCGTGAGAGACATGCCTAATGATAATGTGCGTACATGAGACACGTAGGCAGGTCCATGTATATAGAAAGGGTCGATGGGGATGGTGCGTGTGTATGCTTGCGAGAGGAAGAGTGCTTGTGATAAAGGTTAGTGAAAACAGTTGTAAATGGTTATGAGAGGGAGGGAGGGTTATATCTAGAGCATGTGTGAGAGACCACCGATGGAGAGTGAAACTACACGTAAAAGACTGTTGTACACATTGATTAAAGATATAAATTGTATCCAAATATTAGGATGCGATCATGATATTTGCAATTCGCGTAAGGAGAGGTCATTGATCCATCAGACATATAAGTTCTATCAAATTTGAGCATGTCTATGTTATTATTCGACACATTTGATCCACATAGTTAGTATTTTGAACTCCAGACAATGCATCGATTTAGCAATCGAATATAAACGTGAGTATAGTTCATGTTGTGTGTGTAAAGCACATTATACATACGAAAGTTACACAATGAACATTATAAATAGCTACCTATGAACTAGCATACATTTGAATTCAACTTAAGGTGGTTTAAAAAATCGAATTCAACGTGGAGTCCATTCAATTATTTGAATTTGATATCATGGCATTTGTAAATCATACCTAAATTATGGGGCACCAATCTTTGCTCTGATTTTGTACATAATAGCATATGTAGTCATGTACAAAATAGATTCAAATTTAGCTCCCCCAATCCAAAATAATGGTAGTTATAGGATTTTTAAGTGTCAAAATTTCAAAAAGAAGCAGATAATTTAATGAGGTTTTCAAACATACGAGGTCAAATATAACGTTGTCTATTTAGGTCAATCCTCATAGTTCAAGAGTACTCTAAACGTGAATGCTTGTGTTTCAAAATTTCGAATGAAGCGCCAAAAGAGCCTCTACTCGCCCGAAACCGCGTGAGACCAATGTTTGGTAGTACAAGGAAATTACTTTTCTAATAACTCCAACCCGGGAAACCTACCGGCCCGACGTCCAAAGGTCTAAACCGGGGTAGGTTTGTAGCTTCATCTAGACGCCACACAACTGCCTCCGAAAAACATTCATACACAATGGCTCCCTAAGCACACATGCGCATGACCGAAATCGCTCCCGCCCACTATTTGGGACACCTGGGATTACCATCCTACCCCCGACCCGCAGTAGGTCCAAAATTTAAGAGGGGGGTAAAGTTTGTACTTTCCCCAGATTTCAAACAAGCGCGTCCCATCTTCTGTTCAAAAAAGCTAAAAACAAGCGCGTCCCAGACCGAAACCTGGTTCCCACCCCACCCATCGGATTCCCCATTCGTACTCCGTGGGCACCCAAACTACCTCTCCACTAGCCGCGAAACCCCGGCGTCCTCCGTCCGCCACCCCATCCCACCCATCAACCGCCGCCCTCCTCCATCACACCGGAGCCGATACCCCGACGTCGTCGTCCACTGCAACCTCAACCGCAACGCCCTCCACGGCTAGTAGTTGAAGCCGAGGCCGAGCCGTCCGTACCCGAGCCAGTTCAACCACGCCGTCCTGCGCCTCACCACTGCTGCTCCAACTTCACCACCGTCCACCGCACCGGAGCTGTTCCTGCTACGCCTTCCTTCGCCGCCTCGGATCTGCTTCCCCTCCGCCGATATACGGCAATGGCAACACAGTCAACAATTTGGCCATGGGTTTGTCCAAGGATCCACGGCTCTCCAAAACATCGGTTATCCCGGTAAAAACAAGAACATCGCTACGACATACCGGCACCACACTCGCAACCTCTAACGGTACTCCTCTTCCCTTATTTGTGCAAATCTTACGTGTCTGCTTGCACGGTATTCATCCCACAGAAGACACTAGTTGACCGCTTCTTCTTCATACTAGATGTTCCTAGTAACTCGCGATGCACAAGGTTTCTCCTCATATACTATTTCACCTTAGCTAGAGGTCCGTCGCCCCCCTGAATTTCAATTTCTGGCCAGTTGATTCCCAATTAACGGAAGCATTCCTCGGTGTAACATGCGCTAGTACGCCTATTACACCGGGGAAGCAGCGCCTTGGTGTTTATCTTAGGGGCATGTGCGGCCTAGAGCTACTAGCGCCCGATCTGGATGTCGGCCGGGATTAAAGGGATGGCCTGGGGGCGCTGCCAAGCACGGCGGTGGTGTGAGGTCGAGGGGAGGGCGGGGCGGTGGAGGCAGGGGTCTGGGCCGGTGGTCGCTGGCGGTTCAAGAAAGATCGTCAACAGTTACTAGCGGGAGGTAGACGAAGGCCATCTGCCCGTTCCTTATAGATCGGACGGTTCATTAAAAAAATCGACTGACCTATTTATTTTCAGTCGACTGTTATCTTAGATATGACCACATGTGGTGGTGTGCTAGAGGAGTACCTACATTTCCTGTGCTCATATATTACACGATCATACGGAGTAGAATCTAATTTTGTTTGCCATGCAATGTTGTAGAGCTATCATATATCTCCTGTCATTTATTTTTCAGCCACCTGCTATATGCTACTTTTACAGTGCACTAGTTCTGCACACACTTCACCCATACTCTCACTATTGTGTCTTTATGCAAGGGTATTTCAGAGTCTGCCTCGAGAAAAGCAAAAAAGATAAGAGAGAAGTTGACCCAGCTTTCTTCGCGGTTAGGCACGACACGTTACAGTGCTATAAAGGGTGCAGTGTCAGCAGATGGAGACGGTAAACGTAGCACTGTAGTTGATGACCTCGCTCGCAATGAACCACCATCCCATGTGCTTGCTTTAACTTCGCGGTGTCATATGTGGTTGCGTGTTCCATATGGTGTCTAGCTTGTATTGGAAAGGCCGAAGTCGGTCTTTGGGGCTGTTTGGTTCTAGGCCTAGCATTGCCACACTTTGCCACATTTTTTTGCCAAGCTTGCCTAAGGTTAGTTCATCAAAATGAAAGCCACAAGTTGGCAAGACTAAGGGAATCTTGCCACATTTTTTGTGTGTATGCCATGTGGGGTCCAAGTGTGGCTTGCCTAAGGTGTGGCTTGAACCAAACACTCACCTAAGTTAGTCAAACTTGCCTATCTTTAGGTGTGGCAACCTTTGGCAAAGTTAGTCACAAACCAAACAGCCCCTTTATTAAGATAAGGAAATATATTTTTTTTACATGAACCACCATCCCGTGAGCACCAGAAGACAAATAGCTAGTCTGGGCACTGGCCGAGCCAGTGACAAGCCTAGCAAAGATAGGCATCACCTGGAAGCCAACTAAAAAGCTGCGATGGTGGCGAAGCAGCCCGCCTCCCACCAGGCTATCAGGTCCTAGATGATCATGCTCACCACTCCAGCTGGCTGTCTAGCTTGTATTGCTTCCAATTTGGTTAAATTGCATCTTCTTAGCTTACACATTATACCTTTGAATATGACATGCCTTTCTGTTTTTGGTACATACTAGTACATCTGTGTATTAACCATGTTCTTACATCAAAGTAATGTTCTTGTGTATCCCTCATCAATCACTTATGATGAGGCAGGCAGGCAAGGGGACTACTCCTCATTTAAAGAATGCAGCATCAACCTCCTGACATGATTCTCAAGAAACAGAAATGCTAGATGATGCGGAGCATCCTACGACCATCACCATGTCAAGAGTCCGTTTGGCAAGTGGCACGTGCGACCTCTTCTTCACATACACAAAGGTGAATCTTCTCCTTTACACGTGCTCACTTGACCCCTTCGAGGATGGTATACTACTTGACACTTCCTCCTATGCATGCCTAGGTACCAAGGAGACCCTCTCGGAGATGCTCGGAAGGATGGACAAGTCCCCAAGTACAAGGATGAAGGAACTCGACGAGAGGAACCGGAGAAGTCTGCAGAGCCCGGACATCCGGCGTCAGCCCGGACATTCGGCCCGTCCAGCAAGCCCGGACATCCGGCCAGGACCCCGGACATCCGGCCCCTGGAGGCACCAACACAACCGCCGCAACTCAGCCACGAAAGCTACAGGGCCCGGACATCCGGCCCCCAGGCCCCGGACATCCGGCTCTTCACGATGCCCCGGAAATCCGGCCCCCAGCCCGGAAATCCGGCCTCACCCGCCCCCGAATCGGCAGAACCAGCCCCGCCAGCCCGGACATCCGGCCCCCTAGCCCGGACATCCGGCGTCTCGGGAAAGCCCGGACATCCGGCCCGACGCCCGGACATCCGGCCTCCCCTGCCTGCGCGCAGTGCATCCGGGACTCGTCCCTTGTACCCCTTCGCCCCGAGACTATATATACTTGATCCCATCCTCTTTTTAGGGTTAGCTTTGGATTTGCTCATATTTCGGTGTGAGAGCCTTTGCTCATCCACTTGGCTACTTCTCCTTTCGAGATCAGGACCTCTACGGAGAAGATCCCCCAAGCGGATTCAAGACCCCCCTCTTAGGGTGGACCCATCAAGACCTCCTCTCGGAGAAGAACGGCTACCCTTGTATCTTTCCTTTGTTGATCTCGGATCTTGTATCACTTTATGCATTCGATAATCTAGCACTTGTGTGATCGTTTTCTTGTCGGTTGAGTGACTTCTCCCTCGTTTTCCCCTTGTTTTCCGTCTCGTTCTTCGTGTTCCTCGTAGGGATTCTCTCCAAGCGTGAAAGATCGTCCACATAGGGTTCCGCCCTACATCATATGGTATCATGAGCCACGTTGATCACGTTTTTGGAGCCCCTACCCCTCTTTTTCTAGCTTGATTTTGTTGATTTCGTCCTAAATCCGAAAATCCCCACCAAAAAATAGCCCCAATTTTTTTTTTTTGTGATTTGTTAGTTTTGATGATGTTTTGTTGATTTTGATCCATGGATTTGCTTGGTTTCGAGTGGATCTAGCATTTCCCCAAGTTTCCCCACTTTCCATCCACGAAATCTCTCCAATTTTGACCTTCAAATCATCAATTTCCGCCCCCAATTCGAAAATTTCCGCCCCAAACGAGATCGGGATCCCTCGGGCCGGACATCCGGGCCTCAGCCGGACATCCGGGCCATCCGGCCGGACATCCGGGCCCTGGAGCATCAAATCCGCTCGATTCTGGACATCAGGTCCCGGAAATCCGGCCCGAGCCCCGGATGTCCGGCCCCTGTACATTTCAGCTTTCCCATTTCACCGTTTTGTCCATAACTAATTCATCCGGAGTCCGATTTTGACGTTCTTTAGCTCGTTTTGAAGCTATTGACATCCCCATTCCCACAAAAATGCCACCAACATCATTTGACTCCATCAAATTTTTGAAAATTTGGCAAGTTTGCCTAGGCCTTCCACCATATCATCCGCATAACCACCACCGACTTCCGCAACCTAACCAATTTTGTTCCCCATAGCATTAGTGGTTGCTTGAGTAGTGATTCGAGTCTCCTAAGGTGTTTCGGCTACTTAGGGACGATTGCTCCTTCATCAACCACCACCACCACTTCCACATAACCTTGCCCACCATACACTTCAACCACCCCCAACTTAACCCAATAGTTGTTTGAGCTTGTTTGAGTTGTGGCTTGTGTCTCCTAAGGTGTTTCGGCTACTTAGGGACGGCAACTTCAACTCCGACACGTGTATAGCCCATCATTCCACTTCCGCATTGCCAAGTGCAAACCACCACCGCATTCCCGCTACCATTTGACATTTGTCATTTGAGATTTTGAGTTCGCGGTTTTTCCGTTTCCTAAGGTGTTTCGGCTACTTAGGGACGAGTCTCCATCCTCTTGGTATCTACATCAACAACACCGTCACTCATCATCGCAAAGGACGGTAACCTCGACGAAACCATTGTATATTCCCCTTGCAAATTGCATTGATAACCCCTAGCCCATTTTGCGTTACTTGCCTATCGAGACTAGCCATTTGAGTATTGCCGGCAACGTTACTTGTGCACATTAGTGATCTACACCATCCATTGCATACATACCATATCATATTGATATCATATCATCCATTGTGTCTCAAGTTTGTTCCCGCATATACACAATTGCTATCTTGGTTTGTGCATTGTGCAAAGTGACCATAGAAAAAAAAAGAAGCGAAATAAGCTTTTAAGCAAAAGAGAAATAGCAAAGAGCTTGTAAGCAATAGCCATAGCATCCAAATATATCATATGGTATCATACTTGATCATCTTGGATCATTGTGAGAGAAACACCGGGAACCATACATACATAGCATACTTGGGATAAAAGTTTATCCATTTTGCATCTTATAGGTTGTGCACAAGTGTCGTATCCGCCTATGGAGCAATCGTGCTAGCGTCTCTCTTGAGTTGTGCAACACGAGCGTTTTGGTGGATTCCACATTTTGAGCTCATTCCTTGGTTGCACGACCCCATTTATCTATCCGTGTGTGTGTTTCCGTGTGCCATTCTTTACTATTGGTCCATTTGTTTCACTTGCGAATTTGTGAATCTCTTTCAACATTATTGACTCTTGCTAACATTTTGCATTAAATTTTTGTGCCACTATCCTCACCGAGCTCCTCCATAAGCTTTACTTGTGTAGGTGTGAGAACCGACAAGGATTGGTACCAATAGTGCTATTTCATTGTCCGCATTTGGGTGAACTTGATTCATTTTCAACATCGGTCAAGGTACATTGGTATAAGTTCTTCTCTTTCTCCCACTCATATTTGCTCGAGTTTTGTGATGGATAGGCAAGGCATTTCACCTTCGGTCTACAACAACAACGACGAGTTTGATGCCACGAACAACAACTCCAACGCCAAGATGCAAGCTCAAATGGAGGAGATCAAAGCCCTCATCAAGTCCTACAAGTGATCTTCCTCATCTTCGAGAAGACGCTCGAGAGCACATGCTTCCGTGCTACCATCTCCGGCAAGATCACATCAGCATCGACACCATCATCAACAAGAACGTGAAGGTCAAGAGCTCAACATCAACAACCGCTCAACGACTTCACCATCTCCCTTGGCATCTTCGCCAAGCGACTTCAAGGCATCTTCGCCTTCGGATATACGGCATCTTCGCCAACAAGAACCTCAAGGCTACGCTCAAGAGAAGCTCCCCAAGCTCAAGTCCGCGACTTCACCGAGCTACTACGACCTCGACATCGACCATGCGATTCCTTTCTATGGGACTCAAGAACCCGAGGAGTACCTCGAGTGGGAGCGTTTGATGGACGACTACCTCAAGCTACATCAAGTTCCTCTCGAAGATCAAGTGAAGTGCGCCACAAGAAACTTCCACGACTACGCCTCAACTTGGTGGCTTCACACACCTTCGGAGCACTACGACATGAGTTGGCCCAAGATGAACAGAGCTTTGCGGCGAGAGTTCGTGCCTCCAACCTACACGGAACAACTTCAACGCCAATTGGAGAACACCACCCAAGGATCCAAGTCCATCGACAAGTACTTCAAAGAGATGAAGATTGCCTTGCGACGAGCCGGCGTGGACGACCCCATTTCGATGAAGTTTCACTTCATGATGGGATTGAACAACGACATCTCCAAGACTATCTTCCTCGAGAACTACAAGTCCATCGACGACTACTACATTGGTGCTCTCAAGGCGGAACAAGAATTCATGAAGGCCAAGGCTTCTCCACCCCAAGCATACTTCGCGGCGACCAAGCTCTACGACAAGCATGAGGCTAGTACCACCACGATGTCCAAGCCCGACAAGCTCCAAGACGATGCTCCCAAGTGCGACTTCACCGCCATCCCTCTTTGTGGCATTGTTGATGCCGAGTCTACCTTGACTCTTTTTCAAGATGGTGCGGCGACAAGTACGACTACGGAGACCTTCCAGGACCAAGCTTTGGAGGCAAGCGACAATGTGGCGAGCAAGGATGATGCTTCCATCTTAGGAGGCGAGAGTGATGTTGTGCCATCTTCGGCCTTCATCCACGACGACGACTACGAGACGGTTGAGCATCGGATTCCCCCTTCGACCACGGCGACATCCGATGACTTGAGTGACTTGAGCCACCATATTGAGAGTGAGAGTGACTTCACCACTAGCCCCATATATGTGTTGCCCCAATTCCCATGTGAGGAGAGCCACAACCCCCACCACTTGAGTGAGATGAGTGACTCCACCATACGTGAGTTTGAGTGCACCTATTTTGAGGGAGTGAGTGAACCACCACATAGAGAGAGTGAGATAGTTGATAGCTCTAGTGAGGCCATTTGCATTTCTAACAACTTGACCTCTACCTCTATTGTGTCTTCTCATTTGGTGCTAGGTCCATTTATGATGATGCGCCGATCCTCGACGACTCCGTCCTCCCTTTGGACAAGACGATGGCCATGGTGGAATATGATGCACCCCCCACATGGTTCCATCAAGATGAAGATGACCACCATTTGGTCTTTCCCACCTCACCTACACCACTTGAGTGGAATGACAAAGGTAACATAGGTGACGGTGATGCTCTAGTCCCACTAGTGGACATTTTTGACATTGATTGCTTGCATGATGTTGATCACCCTATTGACATGCTTCATTCTAGTATGATTTCCCCATGTAATGATTTGCCCATTTATGATGAATATGATGATTCTCATGTGGAGTCTATTAGTTGCGATGCTATGTTACATAGGATTTCTTGTGACAATTCTTTAGGTCACATAATGTTTGCTAATCCGCTTGACTTGTCATATGCTATGCATGAGATCCATCATATGTCTTATTTGCAATCTCTTCATAGTGACTATGCATATGCCATTAAAATAAACCCAATTTGCACATATGGCATAGATGACAAGCCCATGGTTATTGGCATTTGTTTTTCTTGTGATGATATTGATATGCTCCCTTTGCATCCTTTATCTCATATGCCATGCCATGCCCTCCTAGCTTCGGATATGCATTGTTTTGGATGTTGATTTTCTCCATGTGATGTTTCCGCTATTGCTCATGAGGAGACCCCCATAGTTTCCTCATACATGTTAGGAGATTTTGATCCATCCCATTCATTGCATGATCCCAATACTTGTGTGCACAATATGATTCCCATGAATGAAAATGCTATAGATGCGCCATATACTTGTATGCTAAATTTGCATCCACATCGTGCCATACACAATAACTATTCTTTCATGATGGATGACATGTTCTTATACCATGCATCAAATTTCTTTGAGCGATGCTTATCTTGTGCTAACTCACATGTGCACATACACATCATGATGGATGATGTGTACATTTACCACGCGCACAATTTCTTTGGTTTGTGTCTCTTTTGTGTAGGTACCAATGAATACTTGTCAAACTCGCAATCCCACGAGTTGACAAAACGAGCTCTAGAGAGCAACGATGATTTGGGATCCCATGGATTGTCTTTCCCACCGCTCTCTTCGTGCAAAGACTTCGCGCATTTCTTCTACATGGCCCTCACTTGGCTATGGTTTATTGTCCATTACATATTCTATGCCCATCTTGCCATGTTCACTTTGCATGATATGCCCACCCCTATGCCTTTTCCATGCATTTGTGACCCATGCTTTGCTTTACACATGATGATTGACTCTCATACTTGTATGTGTATTTGCAAGCTTGGTGGAGATATCACTTGTTATTGCCATGTTTCTTTTGTGCACCATTCCTATGATGATACTTTCATCTTGCTTTGTGTTCGTGCCTATGATATGTCATGTGCATTCCCTATGCCTATTATTTGCTCACATGACATGATCGCCATGCTTTACTCTAGTGTGTTGCATCTTCGCTCCACTAGTTTGCACGACTTGATTACAATGCTTGCTTATGTTGCATCACCAATGATTCATACTTGCTCATTTCATGCAGTTGATGACAACCATCTATATGCTTTGCACATGATTCATATTGCTTCTTGTCATATATCTCTATGTGTTGCCTCCCTCATGGTAGATGATTTCCCATGTATTGAGTGCAACAATGATTGTCTTCTTGCTCATGGGATTGCCCCCATAGCATTCTCGCATATATTTGGAGATTTTGACATAATTCTTGTGAAGCATGCTTGTCTTACTTCTTTGCACCATATACCTAGTGCCATGAATATTGTCGTTGTTGCATCATATTATTCATGCACTTGTCCTTCTAATGGTTTTGTGCAAAAGATGAGAACCATCATGATGGATGATGTGTTTGTCTACCATGCACATACTTTCTTTGTTTTGCTTTGTGCATGTGTAGGATACTTGGACTTTGTGTCGACTTCCACTTCACGTGAGTTGACCACTCGAGCTCTTGAGAGCGAACCACCTTCTACCACGACGATTCTACACCGCACTTGTTTGTGCTTCGGCATTGTGAAGAATGCACAAGGACATGCCTTCAAGGTGACATCTTTCTTGAGCATGGATATTGCGGATCATACTACTTGTGTTGCTTACACCGTGAGACTTATTGGTCATCTTGGACCACTTGATTGCGCACTTAGTAGAGATCTTGCTTCGACTTGCCATTATCACATTCCCATGCATCATGATATATGTACCTTGTGTGTTGCATCCAATTCTTGGATTACTTGCTCCTCTCATATGTTTGGTTGCAACAATGTCATTACTTCACATATGCCATATCCCATTGATTGCTACATGCTTGACTTGATTGCCTCACACATGATGAACAATTGCTCTTTATATTGTGTTGAGTGCCATACTATCTTCACTACACCCTATGCACATCATGCTTGGATTGTCTTGCACTTGACCCATGTGTTTAGACACTTCATTTTATTTGGTGTTGTGAATACTTCCTATGCCTACCATCGACCATTTGTCGACCGCTTTATGCATGCTTGCTATGACCTTGAGGTGGATGCTTATGCTCTTGTCACACATATTTGCATCTCTACCTCACATTTACATGCTTGTTCCCATGATATCTTTGCTTGTGCTCGATTGATATGCTTACATGCCATGTCACAATCCTTTGTCACACCCTATGCTATGCTTGATGACAACACTTGTTTGGTGAATCACCTCTTGAATGCTTGGTTTTGCACTAACGCTAACCACATTTTTTTTTCCAAGTGTTTGTTCTATTTACTCCTTTTGAAGGAATCACAAGATGGTGCGACATTGGAGGGTGCCCATTTCGAGCCTCAAGATGACGAGAGCTTGGTGATCGACCACTTTGACACGGCACCGCCATCTCTTTCCCATGGTGATTTCGTTTTCGATCCGAGGTCGGATCCTTTCCAAGGGGGATGGGATGATGCGGAGCATCCTACGGCCATCACCATGTCAAGAGTCCGTTTGGCAAGTGGCACGTGCGACCTCTTCTTCACATACACAAAGGTGAATCTTCTCCTTTACACGTGCTCACTTGACCCCTTCGAGGATGGTATACTACTTGACACTTCCCCCTATGCATGCCTAGGTACCAAGGAGACCCTCTCGGAGATGCTCGGAAGGATGGACAAGTCCCCAAGTACAAGGATGAAGGAACTCGACGAGAGGAACCGGAGAAGTCTGCAGAGCCCGGACATCCGGCGTCAGCCCGGACATCCGGCCCGTCCAGCAAGCCCGGACATCCGGCCAGGACCCCGGACATCTGGCCCCTGGAGGCACCAACACAGCCGCCGCAACTCAGCCACGAAAGCTACAGGGCCCGGACATCCGGCCCCCAGGCCCCGGACATCCGGCTCTTCACGATGCCCCGGAAATCCGGCCCCCAGCCCGGAAATCC
This sequence comes from Aegilops sharonensis, assembly GCA_904067115.1. Taxonomy (NCBI): domain Eukaryota; kingdom Viridiplantae; phylum Streptophyta; class Magnoliopsida; order Poales; family Poaceae; genus Aegilops; species Aegilops sharonensis. The sequence goes on from LR880969.1 coordinate 690,899,277, forward strand.
GGCCTCACCCGCACCCGAATCGGCAGAACCAGCACCGCCAGCCCGGACATCCGGCCCCCTAGCCCGGACATCCGGCGTCTCGGGAAAGCCCGGAAATCCGGCCCGACGCCCGGACATCCGGCCTCCCCTGCCTGCGCGCAGTGCATCCGGGACTCGTCCTTTGTACCCCTTCGCCCCGAGACTATATATACTTGATCCCCTCCTCTTTCTAGGGTTAGCTTTGGATTTGCTCATATTTCGGTGTGAGAGCCTTTGCTCATCCACTTGGCTACTTCTCCTTTCGAGATCAGGACCTCTACGGAGAAGATCCCCCAAGCGGATTCAAGACCCCCCTCTTAGGGTGGACCCATCAAGACCTCCTCTCGGAGAAGAACGGCTACCCTTGTATCTTTCCTTTGTTGATCTCGGATCTTGTATCACTTTATGCATTCGATAATCTAGCACTTGTGTGATCGTTTTCTTGTCGGTTGAGTGACTTCTCCCTCGTTTTCCCCTTGTTTTCTGTCTCGTTCTTCGTGTTCCTCGTATGGATTCTCTCCAAGCGTGAAAGATCGTCCACATAGGGTTCCGGCCTACATCACTAGATGAAGATAGTGAACGTAGCTCTATAGTTCATTACATCATGTCCCCTACACTAGCATCGTAGGTGCTTGCTCTAACTTGGCAGGGTGATATGTGGTTGCATGTTGTATATGGTGTCTAGATTGTAATTCTTCCAATCTGGTTAAACTGCATGTGCTAGTCTGCTTAGCTTATACTTTCTACCTGTTAATGTGACATGCCTTCCTGTATTTAGTACATAGTACATCTGTCTATTAAGCATGTCCTTACATAAAACTATTGTTTTTTTTGTATCCCGCATCAATCAATATGACAAGACACCTTTAGTATATGCAGTGTGATATTAGTTACATCTTTCATATGATCTATAGCATGCGCTGCTTCTAATTTGTTGAAATTCCATTTATGATGGGACGCTTTTAACTTGGCAGAGTCATATTGCTTGCATCTTTCATGTGGTGTCTAGCTTGCATTGCTTCTTATTTGTTGGAATGGTTTCTGCTTAGTTTACACAAACAGTTGTGAACATGCCATGTTGTCCTGTTTTTCGTACATATTCCATCCTGGTATCATGTGTTTGCCTTACATCAAAGTAGTGATTGTCAGTATCATGCATGAATGAGTTCTGAAGAGAGAATTTTATTGCTTTTTCTTGTCGGTTTTACTTGACAATTCAAAATCAATAAAGCGGAAGGAAGTTAGCAAAGCAGCGGATAAAGGTGCTCCTTCCGAACGGAGGGCCTCTACAGTTTCTACTCCTCCACACCCCCAAGATGATTTCCAAGACAACACATGCATAGACACTCAACAAAGCTGTGTTTATGATGAGCACGTCTCCCCTAGTGCACCATCACCGGTGCTCCCTCTAACTTGGCACTGTTATATGTGGTTGCATGTTATGTGTGATGTCTAGCTTGTATTGCTTCTAATTTTGTTGAATTCATCTACTTACTTTACACATTATACTTGAATAAGACACGTGTTCCTGTTTCTAGAATATACAATATCTGTCTATCACACCATGTTCTTACATCAAATTACTACTGTTGTGTAACCTGCAACAATCACTTATCATAAGACACGTTTGACTTCGGAGTGTGATATAGGTTACATCTCGCATTCTTTTCTAGCTTGTACTACTAATTTGTTGAAATGGCACTTATGAGGAGACAGTTTTAACTTGGTAGAGTGATATTCGTTGCATCTTTCATATGGTGTCTAGCTTTCATTGCTTCTAATTTGTTGAAATGCCTTCTCCTTAGTTTACACATCATAAGCTGTGAATATGCAGTGCTGTGAATATGCAATGGCACTAATGATGAGAGACCTGTAACATGGTAGTGTGATGTTGTTTGCATCTTGCATATGATTTATTTCTTGTACTGCTTCACATTTGTTTAAACGCCATTTATGATGAGACACAGTTAACTTGGCAGAGCGATATTTGTAGCATCTTTCATATGGTGTCTACCTTCCATTGCATTGCTTCTAATTTGGTGAAGTGTCTTCTTCTTAGTTTACACATCATAGTTCTGGTTATCTCTTCCGTCATGTTTTTCATACATATTACATCCTCCTATCATGTGGTTGTCTAACATCAAAGTTCAGTTCGTCTGCATCGCACATCAATTTGTTCTGAAGAACTAAATTTTTATTTGTTTTTCTTGTCGGCTTGAATTAACATGGCACCGAGAAAGAGGAAGAAACACAGAATGACAGGGAATGAGAAGCAGATGAATCCTGCAGATTCTGCTGGTACTGATGGTGCAATAGAAGGTCAAAGTCCAGCGGAAAATTCTACAAACACGTCATCCCATGCTACACGAGATGCAGAAAAGCCAAACAGAAACAAATAGCTGGCACCAAACAAGCAGAGACAACCCTAGTTCTTGCAACACCTACCACAATACTACCAGCTGCACGATTTACTCGTGCGTCAATTGAGCTAGCAGCACGTTCCCATGCTCCCTTGCCACCTGACACTACTTCCCAAGCACTCTTGACACAAGACGAGTTGGCAATATCAGATGAACCTTGTGAGCTTCAACATCAAGAAGGTAGTTGCCGGAGTCAAGTTACAGTTGCATGCTTCTTTATATGTAGTCTCACAGTTTGATGTACACTAACACTTCCTATGTTCGTTGTTGGACTAGCACCTAGGCACAAGAGGAAACAAACATCAGGGATAATGTTCGATAGATTAACTAAATCTAGAGGAAGAATGGAGATCCGTTTTGAGGCAGGTTTAAAAAGGCCACGTGATGCTACAGAGTCAGCCAAGTTAGTATCAGAGGCAGCGGTTGCTGTTAGGTGTCATGTACGTATCCTCCCAACATGGATTTAGTACAGGAATGACAAAGACGAAACCCAGTTCAACACCTTCCTCAACCATTTATCTGTAAGTATGGTTATGTATGGAAACTATTAATATCGTCTTGCTCTGTCCCATACTTTCTAGGTTGCTGATAATGAGACTCCCATTATTTTCAACAGATGAGGTTCAAGTTGGATAGCCAAGATGATGCAACCAGACAAGCTTGCACCCATATTTTCAAGTCTGCTCTGCGACAGTATCGGTATAACTTTAGGAAAACTCACTTGAAGGCAAGGCTAACAGTGAACTTTCCCAAACATCTCCAGTGGAAAATATATCGGATGAAGACTGGAGGGGCCTTGTTAAACACTGGTCTGATCCGAAGTATCAGGTACATTATATATATATATGTGATCAGATCACATGTTGAAGTCCTATTTACGCATGTGCCACACAAATCTATCTTCTTGTAGGTGAACTGTTCAAAGAACAAGGCCAACCGTATGAAAGTGAAATTCCAACAGACGACAGGATCTCGTAGCTATATTGCACACTGCGAGGCTCTTGTAATTAGCTGTTGTTTCACACTTTTCGTTGTACCATATTATCAGATCTATATTGACTTGTTCGAAATGCAGAGGAAAGCCCGCAAGGACCAAAAAGTACCTGAACCAAATGATGTGGAAATCTTCAAGGACTGTCACACCAGCAAGAAGAAGGGCATGACTACACCAGTCAAAGCCACTGTTGTAAGTCCTTAAACCTCATGCCTTTTAACTACTACTTACTCTGACTTGTGCCTTGAACTGCAAGGTTTGCAGCCAATGTCTATTACTCTTTTCAATTTTATACACAATTGTCTTAGCGTATCATTGCACCTTACAAGGTTTAAAAGAGAGGAGTGATGTTCCTTTGATCTTGACCCGTAATCTAGTTCCGTGCTGGACTTGCCCACACGACGTTACAATTGCCTGTTTGTCTGTTCTCATTGTTTTGTGATAGGAATGATGTCATACTATGCTTACCGTATTATAAACTTCGTCTCTTTATCCTTAGCCCTCAATACAATGTGAATAAATAGACAATACATTAGCGATGGTACATGGTCATATGTTTGGAACCTGGTTTTATTATGTACTTTTCAATAAAATACAACTAATATTTTACATGGGTTCACCAGAATAAGTTCTGTATATAGACCAAAGCTATTTTGTTTGGTTTTGCTGCCTCCTTAATATCTTATGTTCTGGTACTACTAATGTAAAACCTCAACTTTTCAGCGAGCTATGGAAAAAATGGTGGAACCGCCACCTTCTGAAGGTGGCGAGGCAACTATAACCGCAATGTCAGCTCTTGCTGCAGTGGGTCAGTACCTGTCCACTAACAGTGCCAAAATCATGTTCCTGCGTAATACTAGGTTGGTTGTTAAGGCAATATCGTCCAAACTTCCTCTTGATCAAGATTTGCAAGCTCAAAGCAATGTTGTATCTGCGCTCCAGACACAAGTCCATTCCCTAACAGAGACCCTTTGTGAAACAAGCAGAGTCATTGTTCGATGTTGTCAAGATATGCATGGTTTTGAAACCAGACTATCAGACATTTGCTATGTTGTTCAGGAGCCTAGGGGAAATGAAGGCGAGGGCTATGGTGCTCCATCGGACAATACATCATGAAAACGTAACAGTCAGGTCAAATGAACTGAGCTCCTGAACTTCTGGTGGTGCATTTATCTACTAGACTGTTAAGTTTTATGCCAACCTTCCTTTTGTTATATAGTTGTAATTTGTTTTGGTGTGATACAAAATTTATTCTTAACGTGCAGCCACCGGCTGAAGAAAACAACAAGCCATTTTTGTATAGTGTAGGGTGTTCCCTATATTTGCACTGGTGGTGATCTTTGATGCCGAGTGGATGTAATCTGTGCAATCGCCTTAATAGCCTAGCGTTAGTTTCGGCCTTATTTGTTTCCTAGTCTTCTTTTTCCCTGGTTTGCTAGTGGCCGCAACAACCATGGGCCATACACGGGCCGTAGGATCCATGGGTCTCCTACGGGCTGTAGGATCCATGGGTCTCCTACGGACCGTCGATAAATGGGCCTCCAACAGGGCGGTAGAATCGATGGGCCTCGGGCCGTCGGATAAATGGATCTACATGGGCCGTAAACGGGCGTAATTGGTATCGGCCTAGCACGGGCCTAGGACAGCAAAGGCTTAATTCTATCACAGGCATAACGGGTCATTAATGGGCCAGAATATAGGACGGGCTGGAAACGGCGCAATGGGTTAACAGGCCAGAAACATGCCGACTCTTGCCATGGGCCGAATTTGGCCCATTAGGGGAACATGCCAGTAACGGGCCGACTCTTGCCATGGGCCGAATTTGGCCCATTAGGGGAATAGGCCACTAACGGGCCGGAAGTAATCGAGGGCCGAAAAGGAGCCCAAGAACGTATGGGCCGTCAATAGGCCGAAAGCTAACACGGGCTAGAAACGGCCCATGTAAATCATGGGCCGTTAACGGGTACAAACAAAATTACTATTCATTATTGGCTAGAGTCCCCGTGGGCCTGTAAAGGGCCGAAAGATACAAAGGCCTCATATGAGCCGAAAGACGTCGTGGGCCATACATGGGCCGAAAGTGAAATGGGTTGGTGTTATATTCAACGGCCCACATGACGTTGTTGGGTCGATTTCCTTTAGGGCCTAACGGGGCATGAGTTACCGGGCCGTAAAATGGGCTATTTGCGAAGAGACCGTTAACATGCTTTTCATGGGCTAGCCCGTTAACTTTTGACCAAGTCAAACGGGCCAGCTTTGTAAGCTAAATGGGCCAGTGGTGGGCCGTGGCACGTGTTGACATATCATAGGCGCCTATCTGACCCACTGACGAGCTGACACGTGTTTTGTCTGGCCAATAAGAATTTTACACGTGGAAATTTCCCATTGGTTGGGGTTGTTAACAGGTTATCGTATCCAAAACCCGACCCGATAGCTTAACGGCGTTCCGTTACGGTGGATGCCACGTGTCGGTCACCCTTGACGAAAGCACTTCTGTGACGCGCGATTTATCGTCATGGAAGTGGACACTTCCATCATGATAATTTTGGTAATGTCATGGAACACTTCTACGACAGCACATGTAGGACTATCTTGATTCTGTCATAAAATCGTCATGGATGTACATGCATGACAAAAAACGCGACCTACTGTGACAAGAACGTATCATCACGGAAGTGTATTTTTTTTGTAGTGAGAGGCGCGCACGTGTCGTAGTAGAGGCGCGTACGTCTCGTAGTAGAGGCGCGCACGTAGCATGTACACGTACGTACAGCGGTCAGTGTGCAAGAAAGAAAATACGGCCACATATGTGTACATACGAGCGGGGTCTCGAACGCCTACTCGCGCATACGTACGGCCAGGGCTCATGTACATGGCTGGGTTGGAGCGAAGAAACAACGGCGTCGTCGTGTTCATGGGGAACCAACCGGCTGGGTCGGAACAGAATGCGTCGTCGTGTTCATCGGGAGGGATTGGACGGAACAGGCGATGGAAACGAGGCCTGGCGTACCGCAGAACGGAGGAACCGGCCTTGTGTTCGACCGGCCACATTCAAAACATGATCATGTTCATTGGGAGGGGTCTAGCGTACCGCAAAACGGAGGAAACAGACCTCCTACAGTCGAAACGGGGGTCCTGTTGATCGGGAGGGGTGTGGCGTACCACAAAACAGACGAAACGGACTTGTGTTGGAGCTCTACGATTGAAACCGGTGTCCTGTTCATCGGGAGGGATGTGGCGTACCGCAAAACGGGAGTCCACGGGATAGTGTTAATCTCCACCTTCGACCTCCTCCAGCCTCCACGGGTTACCGTCGACCTCCTCCAGCCTCCATGGGCTCCTGTTCATCCAGCCCTCACCGCGCGCTACTCCAGCGGCTACTGTTCAACCACCCCTCCACGGGCACCCCTCCACCGTCTACTGTTCATCCAGCCGTCCACGGGGTCGTCCTGTTCATCCAACCCTCCACACCACGGGGGTCCTGTTCATCCAGCCCTAACCGGCTCGATCGATCGGGGTCTCCACCGCTCACTGTTCATCCACCCCCACCCCCGACCCCCACAATGCTCACTGTTCATCCAGAGGCAGCATCGATCGGCTTCAGTTAGCAGCAGTAGCGAAGGAATCGCTCGATCGGGTTCAGTTAATAGCCATCGATCGATCGCTCGGGTTCAGTAACGCGTAGCCTGCAGTGCAATCGCTCGGGTTCAGTTAGAGCCCAACGCCTCGCTCGGGTTCAGTTAGAGCCAACGCCTCGCACACATGCGCGTACGTGTACGAGAGAAACGCGCATCGCTCAGCCCCTGACCACCCACCGTAACCGGGAACTCCCCGAAATTTTCCTCGCCCTTGCTTCTACCACGGTTTTTTCCTTCATGGACGGCCCAAAGAATGTGATGCAGCTGCGTCTCCGGCCCGCCCAGGACGATAAGCCCATTTTCTGTCATGATTTTTTGTCATAGAAGTAGGAGCCCACCAGATCTATGATGATACCAGGTTTTGTCACAATTATCGTCATAGAAATGTCATAGGTATGACAGAAAAAAATTTCGTTCGGCCAAAAATGTCACGGATGTCTCTTTTTTTTGTAGTGGTAGTTCCCCTTTTTATAACCTATGTACTAGCACTAGTACTAATACCTGCATAGTGGGAACACGTTCAGGTTTGGTACGTACTAGTAGGTGTGAGCAGGCTTTCGAATGGGATGGGAACAAGGTAAAGATTAATTGATGGTTTTGGTTTCGAGGCCCGAAATGGCTCCCGATGAGTTTAGTGGAACATAAATTTCAAGTAGACTACACTGCTCAAATGCGTAAATATTATGTTACTATCAAAAATGGGCACAAAATACGAAGGAGACCAATGGAAGTACTAGCAACCCATGATTTAACTACTCGCATGCGCGCAATGGAGTAGTAAAGTCTTTCTTCCGCCCTCACGTCCATTCAATTTGCATGCGCTGTATTAATTGACCATCAATGAAGTGAACGACTTTACACGCGTCAAATTATAACATGGGGTGGATCTTGGTACAAAATTGCGTCCGCCCGTGTACCTGCATGTGCGTGCGAGGGAATGAGTGCGTGCGTGGCGTGCGTGCACATCTTCGCTGCGTGCATGTACAGGGAGGACGAGTACGTTCTTCTGGAACCAGCAGCACGTCACTGTGATCAATCCACACAAGGAGGTCGCGACAACGCCTCCACATTTGCCACGTGGCTTCATGAACTGTAAGAGAGACACTGTGTAGCTTGCTATTGGAATTCTAATTTACGTGTTCTGCACATACTCGAAGTACTAGTAAGGTACACGTGCATTCCACGCATCAGATTTTGCAACCAAATTATGAATAAATACCACACTATAGCATGTAAGCTCTGAGTCATATATGTCTGATGTAGGCCTTCATTTAATTCTTATAGTTCATCTCATTCAAAATAAATTAGTTTTTATAAAAAAGCTAGGGCCTCTTGGATTCGTAGGATTTCCAAAAGGCGGGAATAGGAAAAACATGGGATTATAGTGGAATGTCGTCTTGAATCCTACAGGATTGTACGAGTGTCTGATTGTGCATAGAAAAAACGCATAATTGTTTCAAGGAGGTTTGAGTGAATGGGATGTTTCCTATGAAATCTAGTGCAAATGAATCATATGGAAAAATTCCTATGGTTTACAATCCTACAAATCAAACAACCAAGATAGGAAAAATTCCTAAGGATTAGAATCCTCCAAAATTCGTTTGAGAATCCTTTGAATGAAAGAAGCCCTTAATCTATTTTATGATTCATGGAATTGTGTGTTGTAAAGCATAAAGTAAAAACAAATAATGGCAATTCAACTAGAAAAAAAGTTTGGGCAGTTATGATACGGAAGATTCTAGAACAAAGGAGAACCGCTGTTGTTTTGAGGTTTGTGCATTATGCTTAAGTTCAACCATGGAGTCTGCTAGATTGTACATGTGGAAAAATCCGGTGGGGGCTAGAAGATGGTGCGAGGGGCCGAGTGGTGGGAGACTATGAAGGAGTGCACAAGTGCGAGATCGATATTTAGAGAGAGGGGGCGAGAACATGCGCTGTTGCACGCATTGGCGGAGCCATGAAAAATAAACGCGCTAGGGGGCCAAGCATTGCTAATCCTTTACGAGGAGGGCCAATTCATGAACTTAAACCATTTTTAGCAGCAATTGTCTAATGATCACATTCATATTAGCCTCGATATGTAGTTATGTTAGGGGGGCAGGGCCCTTGCTGCCCCTGTCTTCGCCATTGTGCGCGTGTCTGAAAGATGAAGCGGAAGGCATGGATGATGAGAGGGGGACGTTGGATATATAATTAATGTGGGTGTATTAGCTATATATGTAGGGGTTGTTTGGTTCTAGGCCTAGGAATGCCACACTTTGCCATAAAATGTTGCCAAACTTGCCTAAGGTTAGTTCTTCAAAATGAGAGGCACAAGTTGGCAAGCCTAAGGGAATCTTTCCACACTTGTTGTGTGCATGTGATGTGGGACCATAGTGTGGCTTGCCTAAGATGTGGCATGAACCAAACACACACCTAAGTTGGTCAAATTTGCCTAACCTTAGGTGTGGCAAGCTTTGGCAAACTTAGTCTCAAACCAAACAACCCCGTAGTCCTATATAGAGAGGTATATATTGATCGATGCAGACGTGGGAAAGAGGGTGAGACCTCACTGGATATATCGATTGATCGGTTTGTGTGGAAAACTATGAAAGACCTAGCTATATACACACAGACATAGAGGAACATCGATCGTTGCGCATGCACGCGTGAGAGATAAAGAATGCCCGATATGATGGAGAGGGGGATGTGTGTGGGTTTGTGCCTTCATGGGAGACCGACCTGGAGAAAAAGATTGCATCTGTGCGATGGATAATGCCGACTGGTAGTGTGTGTGCATACATGCACGAGAGAAAGTTAGTGGTACAATTATGAAGAGAAGACGACTATGTGGGTGTAAAAGACTAGGTGAGGTCATAATCAATGTAAAGTTGAATTCAAATATTTGAATAAGAGATCCTGATGTTTGAAACCAATGCATGCATGAATATAACGGAGATCTGCGCGGTGTGGTTTGGAGACGAGCATGTTGTAATGTATAAACATTGAACAAGGTCAGACTGATTTGAATTTGAGATACCGATGAAAGACATCGTTTGGCCACATTGCATCCGTGCATGGACACACTGTTCTAATTGGAGATGATGGGTGGCTTTCGCATCACATATCTATATCTATACCCCTATATAT
>LR880969.1:690934873-690949135 GCA_904067115.1 Aegilops sharonensis
TTTTAATATAGCTCCCTAATATTGGGAGGATATGTTATAAAGAGAAGTCACCATGTGAATCCCTCGGTTTAAATGGATCGAAAAATCCATACAATTTATTTAGTTGAGTTTTAAAAATTAATGATATGATGGCATGATGAGATGATGCAATGCAAGAGATGACATGATGAATGCACAAACAAAACAAATCACATGGCAAAACTCGGAAACCCTGGAAGGCAACAGAAGCTCCGGTCTTGGGGCGTCACAAGCAGGGCATGCAGTGGGCCAAGGACTTAGCTATACGGGGCCGGCAGCGGCGCTAGCGCGCGAAGAACCCCAGCCACAGTTCAAAGAGTACAAACTAAATGAATAGAAGCTTATCCATCAGCGAGCATGAATCAGAAAGAAAATGTTCAAAGAAAAATGAGATGGCGTTCTCACTGTGTGGGTGCTCAATGGGTGTAGCGCTGGGTGAATATGGTGGTCGCAGTAACACTTGGACTGCGGTCATAGCTCGACTTGGACAGCTCCCAACGATTATGGATCCCCTGGCTGCTGCAAGTTTAACTTGGTGAAGATGGTGCAGCAGCAAGTTCGACTTTGTGCGATAACTTTGCTGCTTGAGAACCTGGGGTGTCCGTCCTCGAACTGCAGGCATGTAGATTTTCAAATGACGAAAGTCACAAAAGTGAGCTATTTTTGTTTTACTTCACAACATGAAAAAGACAAATACAGATAAATATTTTTTGTGCGACATTCTGAAGCAGGTGTCAGTCGACCTTTTTAACTACTTTTTTGCACAAGGAGATGATGTTATTGAACTGGCTAGGTACATTCAGTTTTACATAGTATGGTTGGACTAGTAATGCAAGCACTGCTTCCAAGGTTTTATAGAGATTAGTAGCCATCCAACTATATTGATTGCTTCTACAAAGTGATATTGATTGGCAAAAAGGACAGATCACAGAATCAGAAGACACACACACACACACATCTGGAAAATCACTCAACACAGCTTTCTTTTGCATGTTTTGGAATTGGACTGAATGAATTACGAAGAGATTGAACATTGGTACATTAAACAGTAATCTTTTTCTCATATCTACCTACAACCCAAAGGTGCAAATGTGGAATCATCGACAAGGAAAAATAATTGAAAAGCAAAAGCATAACCTGTTCTACCATGCATCATGGTTTGCCCTACTTTTGGCGCTAATTTTGAATCACTAACACAAGAACTGGTCGAACTGCAAAGTACGGTAGCAATTGAGAAAAAATCAAAAAAACTTCTACATGGTTTCTTTTTAACTCCCGATTTTTTCCCAGTAAAGGAAATTTAGACAATCCATCAGACTTACTCGCCTCTTGAGTATGAACTTTTTAGATTTTGATCGGTGAACTTACCAACCACCAAAAACACCAGAATACATGCTAACTCAAAAAAATAGAATACATGTACTATTATAATTACAAAGCACTATTACACTTACAATACACACATGTACCACACAGCAGTGTGTATTTGTACTGTCCATAACAACGAATTAACCAAAAACAACTAATTTATGAAGGAAACAATTTTTGAACTTGGTTTGAGCTTCATTTCTCAGATTTTTGAACTCCTGTTGTAGGTATACTTGAACTTGCGTGGCACATTTTATTCAGTTGAAAAGCAGCTGATTTTTGAACTCCTGTGGCTAACATACCTGATTTATTTCAGTGAAGGGCTGCCACCATGTTGTCGACAAAACACTGCTTGATTTATTTCAACGGCCTGGAGTGGTGGCTGTGAACAGCCAGGGTGCTCCGGCGGCAGAGCCCCACCGGGAGACGGCGATGCAAGCAAGAGGTCGGGAAGCAGTGGTGCCGGTGGTCGGGGTCGTCCAATGCTCATGGCAAAACTGTACAGGAAGTTGATTTCTCACCCATCCATAGTTTTTTCCTTTTTGGAATCCATTGAACTGAAAAAAGCTACAATGTGAGATGAAAGTATGAAAACAACATATCTCTGAAAGAATAAAGAACTAGCTTTAACTTATCTATGAAAGAATACACCTCTGAGGAACTAGGTATGAACATATCTATGAAAGAATAGAGAGCATGCAAAGTTCAAGGAAAGAATAAGCAAAATGGCACACTAGTACGCAGTAGTATGAGCCCACTCTTGTACGTGCTAGTATTAGATTTGAATAGTAGCTAGGATTGAAGTTCAGGTAACCATGGCACACACATCATATAGTTTCAGTCATGTACGCACACACTGTAATAGTAGCTGCAATTAAGGTTCAGGTAACCATGGCACACACATCATACAGTTTCAGTCATGTACGCACACACTGTAATAGTAGCTGCAATTAAGGTACAGGTAACCATGGAACACACATCATACAGTTTCAGTCATGTACGCACACACTGTAATAGTACGCACACACTGTAAAGGTTCAGGTAACCATCTCTCATAGAATGGCAAAATGCAGCGTAACCGTATTAGCTAGGAACTAACACACAGAAAGAAAGAAATCTACTGACCAGGGGGCTAGCTCATTCTGGTACTATTTTACCCGACGCACAAGCAGAAAAGAAATTCCAGAGAAAAAAGGTTCAGAAAGAGATGTGATAGCTTCTATGACCCGCCTGAGGGAAAGAGGTAGAAGTTCAGAAGCATAACAACAAGTTCAACTTCATTCAACAAGAAGAAAATTCATTTATACTCCTGTATACGCCCAACAAGCATCAAATTCCATATACCTGAACTTCCATTTATTGATATATACTTGAACTTATTTGCTGTTAATGTACATGGACTTTGTAATTAAACATAGAAACTGAGAGAGATAGCAGTCTTTGAACTGAACCACAATTAGGAATTGAATTGGACTAAATCAAGAAATTGAACTGAGTGTGCCATGATTTAGTCAATGTAGAAGATCATTCCATTTTGCTATCTCTCTCACACACTCACATCACCCTGCTGAACCAACAAACAATAGAGCGCACCAATGCAAGTAGTAGGGGCTTCATGCAACATCAGACAGTAGAAACCAGTACTAGCGCATTTTCCGAACTCTCCTTTTCTTTTATATCTTTTTTCTCAAACTTCCGCCAGTGAACCTTGGACTTCTCACAAATAATTGGTGTAAAGAAAAGCAGAGGATATCCGCAAGTGATCGTGTGATTGAAAGGTCTAAATAACTGGTTATTATGTCTCCGACTTTGAGAGCCCACCCAAGCTGAATCATCACTGTGCCACTTTTGCTCCATATAGCAAAGTGCAAGAAGAAACGTAAATTCAAGAATCATTACACAGCCGCAGTTTTTTTCTATTTGGAATTCATTGAACTGAATAAAATCCTACAGTGTGTACTGAAAAAAAAACACTACAAGGTATTTAAATGAACTCTCACCAGCAGTATTTTTCGTACTTATCATATAGTAATTCATGGACTTGCTGTTAAATACGTACATGGACCATGTAGTAATCTTGAATTTAATAATAATCTCATGGACTTGTTCTCTTTCTGCAGTTGAACTGATGTAGGTCCTTGTGTCAAACTTCTACTTACTATTCTCAGGTCTTTTAATGAAAACTTACTGAAGAAAATAAAGGGGCAAAGGATGTTTTCTGGTATGGAATATGAAGAGGAGGCAAGCAGCTGCACTATCATTTTTTTGCACATCGTTGTCCTTCGCTGGGTGCATCCATGGCCACTGTAATACATAAGAGTGAAAACAAGTACAGAATTAGCGAGAACACAAGTTCAGTAACATGGTCAGTTCAGTACCATAGACAAGCAAACACGGCTGAATTATCATTAGTGCAAACGCACAAGCAGCTGAACCGCATCACATCATTGTCATACACGAGCAAGACAGTGAAGAACCTTCTCTTTTCCTCTAAAAACAAGCAGAATAGAACAAGCTGCAGTACAGATACAAAAGCATATCAGCTAGAGAGAGGACAGCGGCATGTGAGAGTGGTCATTTTGCCGTAGTTGTACACATGATGGCAATTACAAAAGGCTGACCTTCAGTAAGTGGCGAAGATGAACGGTCGGCGAGCTGGCGGTGGCCAGAGGAAGAACAAGCCAGCGGCGGCCTAGAAAGCCGACGAGCCAGCGGTTTGGGGTAGGTGCCCGCGTGGCAGGCGACGTGGGGTGGGGCGCGCTGCCGGCGCCTGGAGGAGGACGGAGGCGCGTGCAGGCGGCATGGGCGGCCGCTGCTGTGGGATGTAGGAGGTGGTGGTAGAGTGACGCTGGGATCCAGGGAAGTTGGGGCTCGGGCGGCGCCGGGAGCGAGGGAGGAGGTGGGGGTGGGGCATCACCGGGATCCTGGGAGGTTGGGAGTCGGGCGGCGCCGAGAGCGAGGAAGAAGGTAGGGGCGGGGCATCGCTGGGATCCGGGGATAAGGTGGGGGTGGGCGGCGTCGGGAGCGTGGCGGAGGTGGGGGCGGGCGGTGCCAGGAGCCGGGAGGAGGTGGGGGGCGGCCGGCACCAGGAGCGGGGAGAAGGTGGGGGCCGAGCCACGCCGGGGGCCAGCAGAAGGTGAGATGGGGATGGGACGTCTCTATAGGGCGCCGGAGTAACAGAATAGTCCAGCCGGAGCAACATAATATATATATAGCAGAATAACTATTCTGATAACACTTCAGCACTGCACGCTCAACGCAAGTACACGTCATTCTTTGAACCAACTGTGCTGCAGTACTCACACGAGTGAACTTCTCGTCGGAAAAAACTGCACATGTTGTTTTTTCGGTACTGTTTTCGCTCTAGTTTTTTAACCATTTATCGGAATGAGGCATGTAATATATCGTTGAAAAGCTATGGATTAGGCGCAACTTCGACATGTTGAACACTTTTCGAGATTCCACAGTTTAAGAGCAGTTTTTAAAATAGTGCGGCCCATGACGAGTGGCAGCGAGCGTTTTTTCGCGATTTCTTCTAAACCGCTCGTCGGAATGAAGCAAATGATATACCGTTGGAAAAATATTGTCGAGGCGCATCTTTTTCATATCTATCATTTTCTCTAATTCGTTACGGTTTAAGAGCAGTTCCAAATTTACTAAATCGCGGAATTCTGTTTTTCAAAAAAATTCAAATTTTCAGTACTATTTTTGCTCCAGGTTTTTAACCGTTACTCGAAACGAGGCGTGTAATATACCGTTGAAAAGCTATGGACGAGGCGCAACTTTCATATGTTGAAATGTTTTTGAGATTCCTTACGGTTTTAAGTTAATTTTGAAAATCGTGTGGCGGACGATGAGTGGCAGCGGCCGTTTTTCGCGAAATTATAACAAACCGTTGGTCGGAATGATTCAAACGATATGCTGTTGGAAAGATATCGACGAGACGCAAATTTTTCATGTAGAACAATCTATCTAATTCCTTACGGTTTAAGAGGAATTTTGAATTTACCGAAATGCAGACACTCTGTTTTTCGTGACACCCAAATCGACATGCGTACTTCATCCGACTGAAAACCGCACTGCATCGGACGAAAAACCACACTGCATCAGACGGGTAAGAGAACTGCATAGTTTCTTTTATTCAAACATAATTTTTTCAAGGACGAGAAAGTAGAGTGCACTTCACATCGGGTGTAAATGAACCACAACACTATCAAGAAATGAACCGCATTACTTTTTTTTCGCTTCCCTAACATTTTTTTTCACTTACGGGATGAACAACATCATAAACCGCACTGCTTCAGATAGAAAACCGCACTGTTTCAGACGGAAAACCGCACTGCTTCAGACGGAAAACCGCACTACATCAGACAAGCAAGCACACTTCATGATTTCTCTTGTCGGACGTAAATTTTTTCAAAACGAGCGAGTGAATCGCACTTCATGTCGAACATAAGTGAACCTCAATAGTATCGAGAAGTGAACCTCATTATTTTTTTGTCGTTTACATGACATTTTTTTTGCACTTCACATAGTGAACCGGACGCATACCAAAAGTGAACCGCATTATTTCTTTTATTTTGCCTATTCTTTTACGTTTTTACTTTTTGGGTCTAAGTGAACCGCAAGACTCTTGAAAATGAGCCGCAAGAACTCCCAAAAGTGAACCTCACTACCCTATTTAAACTTCTTGAACAAACACAGTTTTAACTTTTGCACGTTTTTTTAAATGAAGTGTACTTCAAAGTCCTTCAGAGTGGACTTTTTTAAAGACCGGAGTGCACAACATTTTTCTTTTTCTTTTTTCTCTATAGAGTTTTGGTTTTCCCATAGTGCACTGCATATATATTTTTGAGTTAATAATGAAATATGCACTGCAGGGACGAGGTGACTTTAATTGCATTTTTTGTTTGCACGCTACATATTATACACAAGCATTTATCCACATCCACATCCATTTTCTACTCTTATTTCCTCTCTGCATCATTCTACCAGGACTGCAAGAGAATTTTTTTCTAGTGAACCACAGTGAAGGGCCCCAAGGAGCAGCACCAGCCGGCGACGGGGCTGCAGTAAACCACAAAGAGAAAGGAAGAGGGATAGGAGGAGGAAGGGCACCATGGTGGAAACGCCATGTTGTAGTGGGCTACTCCAGCCGCCATCTGCACGTAGTCATGGCACCAGCGACAGCGGGTTGAACCACATCGGGGTGCAAGGCGCACTACTCGCGGGATCTGGCTGAGCTGCACATGCAAAATCAAGAAAATAAGGGGAGGGGGAACTGTTATGAACCGCACCGCACGGTGAGGTGCACTGCACCATGCGTCCCCGGCGAGCCGGACGTGGCTGCGCCGCAGGGCCAGCACCCCGGCAATGACACACGCTCGCAGAGCAAGAAGCAGTGCAGCCCTCCGTGTGGACGGCCAGACCCCGTCGTCGCCACCCTCTAAGGAGGCTATCGCAGCGCGTGGTTGGGCGGCCATCAACCCCTCCCTATAGATCGATCGTCGCAGCGCGTGGCTGACAGGGAGACGAGATGCAGGCATCGGAGAAAGCCAGATCGGGGAAGATCGTGGCCTCCTGCGACTTCCACCGGGCCTAACTCCTTCCCCGGGCCCTGCCAGCACCAAAGCTCCTGGGCCTCGTTGGTTTGCACGATGGGGAGGGCGATGGCCGCGGCTGGTGGCGCAGGAGGGAGCAGGAGGGCCTCGGATCCGGCCCGGGGTGGACAGAGGCCTCGCTCTGGAACCGTCGTGGCTTGGGCGGGCAGGATCCAAGGGCCGGCAAGGGATGTTGCTCCTGGGCGGCGCCGGATCTCGGCATCCACGCAGCTGACGTGGAGGGGAGGGTGGCCGGGGCTTGATCGGCACTGGGTGGGGTAGTTGGTGTGTGGGAGAACGGCGATGGCTCGAGGTAGCCCTGGCGGCGTGG
This sequence comes from Aegilops sharonensis, assembly GCA_904067115.1. Lineage (NCBI taxonomy): Eukaryota > Viridiplantae > Streptophyta > Magnoliopsida > Poales > Poaceae > Aegilops > Aegilops sharonensis. Next base: position 690,942,191 of record LR880969.1, read on the forward strand.
GGATCTGGCATCTCTGCTGCTGGCGGTGGAGGGAAGTGGTAGGAGGCGGTGTTGGGGGTCGTGTCAGATCCTGGCTAGGATCGACAACACTGACAGATAATTGCACGAACAAAACTGAATATAGCCCCCGATAATGGAGACCCAGCTATGAATTTGGGGATTTCTACAGAGTTCTAGATAAGCTAGGGTTTTTGGTAATATTTGGGATACAAGAATGGGGATTCAGCCACGCGCACGCAGGCGTCTTATAGAGCGTCTCCCAGCTGGAAAGCGAGGTAAAAAGGACAGAGTAAAAAGGGAAAACAGCAAGCGGTGACGAGAAACTGTGACAGAGCCCGCCTGGCCATTGATCTTGCTAGCTTTAGTCTTCATCGTTAGATCTTCCTTGCTGTAGGCAAACCGGTATGGAGCAGTTAACTGAATATTACGACAGTACAAAACAGGGAATTCAGGTTGCTGACAATGCCTCCCCTAGAAGATCAGACTTGTCCTCAAGTTTGTTTTTCAGGGAACCAGCTTCTGATTGTACTCTTGAAGAACTGTGGAAACACTTGCTTGATGAAACTTGCGTCTTCCCAGGTAGATTCCTCCGGTTTCAGGTTTTCCCATTCCACGAGCCATTGCGTGACAAGAACGCCATTGCGTGGCAGAGAGCGAGTTTCCAACACAGCAAGTGGCTCAGTTTTGATCTTTCCGTCCGGACCAACTAGGGGCAGGTCTGGACAGGGAATGGCATGAGTTCCCAGGTGTTTTTTGAGTTGGCTGACATGGAAGACTGGGTGTATTCCCACATTATGGGGCAGTTGCAACTTGTAAGCTACATGGCCAAATTTTTCTAAGATTCTGTATGGGCCATAGTATTTTGTGGTGAGTTTGATGGCTTGTCGGAGACCAAATGCTGCCATTCGATATGGTTGCATTCGTAGGTAGACCATATCTCCAATTTCATACTGCCTTTCAAGCCTTTTACGAACAGCATACTTTTTCATTCTGCCTTGTGCCTGAGCTAGATTGTCCTTCAGTTTGGACAGAATGTCCTGCTTTTCAGCGAGGAATTCTGTTGCTTCACTGTCGATAGGTCCAGGGATGGCCACTTCACTGATCATAGGGGGAGGGTAGTTGTAGAGATCTTGAAAGGGGGTAAACTTTGTTGCTGTATGGTAGGTTGTGTTGTACCACCATTCAACAAGAGGTAACCATGAGCACCACTTTTTTGGTTCTTGAAAGGCCATGCATCTGAGGCAATTCTCGAGACATTGGTTGACCCTCTCCGTCTGGCCGTCACTTTGGGGATGATAGGCAGTGCTGGGTCTCAGTTTGACCTTCATTGCTTTGAAAATTCCTTGCCACATGTTGCTGGTGAATATCCTATCCCTATCTGTGACAATGCTTATAGGAGGTCCATGCAGTTTGAATACATTGTTAATAAACGCTTGTGCCACTATATGGACAGTATAGGGGTGTGGGAGTGGGATGAAGTGGCCATATTTGGTGAATCTGTCAACGACCACTAGGATCACCTCTTTTCCATTTGATTTGGGAAGCCCTTCGACAAAATCAATGGTCAGGTGTGTCCAAGCCATGTCTGGAAGGGGAAGGGGGTCCAAGAGGCCAGGGTAGTGGCAATGTTCATCTTTGGCTCTTTGGCAAACAACACATTCAGTTATGAACTTCTCCACATCTTTCTTCGTTCTTGGCCAGTAGAAGAGTCTTTTGATCCTCTGGTAATTAGCGACAATACCAGAGTGCCCCCCCACAACAGATGCATGGAGGGATTCAATCAATTGCTGCCTTAGTTCCACACTGTTACCAATGTAGATTCTGCCTTTATATCTAAGGATGCCGGCTTGTAGGGTATAGTATTTTTTCTGCCTTAGGTTGTAGAAGCAATTTCTGTAAGAGATCTTGACAGTGAGAATCTTGTAGATAGCTGGATTCTACAGACTCAATCCATGTAGGAATGACCACAGAAATTGCCATTGCAGTAGTATCCCTTTTGCTGAGTGCATCGGCTGCTCTATTGTCTTTGCCTTTTATGTATTCAATGTTGTAGTTGAACTCCAGAAGTTTTAAGAGTAGCTTGTGTTGTACCCTTTCATAGACTTTTTGGTCCGTAATAAATTTTAAGCTTTTTTGGTCAGTTCTTATGAGAAGCTCATTGCCTACAACATAGTGCCTCCACTTTTTGAGAGCCTCTAGGATTGCAAGGGCTTCCTTCTCATATGTAGATAAGGCTGCAGATCTGGGTCCAATTGTTTTGCTATAGTAAGCAATGGGCCTTCCTTGCTGCATGATTACAGCTCCCAGTCCTGTGCCACTAGCATCAGTTTCCAAAGTAAAGGGCATAGCAAAATTGGGAAGGGCTAACACAGGTGCAGTTGTCAGGCTCAGTTTAAGCTGGTTGAAAGCTTTGGTTTGGTCGTCGGTCTAGTGGAAAGCTTCTTTCTTGAGCAAATCATGCAAAGGCTTCCAGATGATGCCATATGACTGCACAAATCTTCTGTAATAACCTGTAAGGCCTAGGAAGCTCCTGAGTTGAGTAATGTTTTGAGGGATGGGCCAATTCACTACCGCCTCAATTTTTGTGGATCTGTTTGCAATCCCTTGCTGGAAATAATGTGGCCCAGGTGATTCACTTGAGGGGCAGGAAAAATGTGTTTACTGAGTTTTGCAAAGAGTTGTTGCTCCCTAAGGGTTTGCAAGACCAGTTTCAAGTGTTGCAAGTGATCTTCTAGGCACATACTAAAGATAAGTATGTCATCAAAGAACACAAGTATGAACTTCCTTAGGTACTTGGCAAAGACCTTATTCATAAGGGACCGGAATGTGGCAGGTGCATTAGTGAGGCCAAACAGCATGACCAGGTACTCAAAGTGTCCAAAATAGGTTCTAAATGTTGTTTTGTGGATGTCCTCAGCCTTCATTCTCACTTGGTGGTATCCAACCCTCAAATTAAGTTTAGTGAAATATTCAGCTCCATGTAACTCATCAAAGAGATCTTCAGTAACAGGAATAGGGAACTTATTCTTTACTGTTTGGGCATTTAACTTTCTGTAGTCAATGCAAAGCCTCCAAGTCCCATCTTTCTTTTTTACTAGGATGGCAGGAGCTGTATAAGGGCTTTCACTTTGTCTTATCACTGATGTGTCCAGGAGTTCTTGAATTTGTCTTTCCATTTAAGCTTTTTGTTGGTGGGGAACTCTGTAAGGTCTAACTGTAGGTGGTTCAGTTCCTGCCTTCAGTGGTATGGCATGTTCACATTCCCTCACAGGTGGCATGCCCTTTGGTTCTTGAAACACATCTTGATATTCCAGCAATAGGTCTTCTATTTCTTTGCAGGGTTGTGTGTTGTCAGGTTTTTCAGGTGCTACAGGGAAAAGACAGTAACCAGATACTCCTTTTGTTGATAAATTTTGCATTCTGTTGATAGAAATAAGGGGAACTTGCTCTTTTCTGTTGTTGTCTCTCAGTGTTACTTTAGTTTTACCCTGTAGGAGGACTTGCATCTTCCTTTTTCTCAAAGTCCATAGTGATTGGACTATGAGCTGCTAACCAGTCACAACCCAAGATTATATCATAGCCCTTCAGGGGAAGAACTTTGAAGGAGTTGTTGAACTTGTGCCCCTGGATAATGTAAGTTGTGGGGACTACATGAGAACCAGTCTGGAGTGTACCTCCTCCTGCAACATGTACTGTTTCCAAAGCATTGCTGATAGTTTGACAAGTGGTTTTGACCGTGAAATTCATATCTATGAATGTGTGAGAGCTCCCAGAGTCCACTAAAGCAATGTCGCACTTGCCACCAATGTTGATTTTGAGAGAAAAAGTGGCAGCAGTTTTCTTCTTGCCCACTGCTTGGGAAGAGATTTGCATACACTGCTCTTCTTCAGTTGCGGTGGTTGCTGAAGGAGTATTGTCTTCTAGCTGTTCATTTCCTTGTAATATCTCATCAGGTGTTTCTTCAGTGCTTTCCTCAGTGGCCATAAATTGAGTGTCTTGTATTGAGCACATTTATGGCCAAAGAACCATTTTCCTCCACAATATCTGCAGGTACCAGGTTCTCTATACTGCCTCTCTGGTCTGGCTGTGTTTTTAAGTTCCCCCTCCCTTCTAGTGCTATTACTGTCAGGCGATTTAGGTTTTGGAAGCGGTTCTGTTGAAGAGTAATTCTTCTGGTAGCCAATATGTGTGGTGTTTCTCTTTTGTGACAGCTGAGCTTGTGCCCCCAGTTCCATATCCCTTGTTGTTTCTACAGCAGCATATAGAGTAGTTGGTTCGAATGGTTTGAGGAAGTGCTTGATTTCAGGTTGAAGGCCATTAATATAACACTTCACATAGTAACTATCAGTCACTCCTGGGTTCTCTTTTATGTAAGAAACCATCTTCTCCTCAAACCTGTCAGTGTAATCAGCTACTGAACTTTGGCCTTGTTTGATGGAGTGAAAGTTTTCCAAAACTTCATAGGAGCTGTCCACAGAAAATCTTCTGAGCAGGGCATTGTAGAACTCATCCCAAGTCAGGTGTTCTTCTAATACCCCTGAATTTCTGAGTCAAGTGTCAGCCTTTCCAGTCAGATACATCTGTGCATAGTCACATTTTGCTTCCTCGGGCACATGCACCATGGAGAAGAACTTTTTGGTAGTCCTTATCCATTCCATGGGATTGGCCCCATCAAATTTTGGGAAGTCAAATTTTGGTGCTCTTGCATTTGACCTATAGAATTGGGCATCTCTGTCTTGGCCTCTGCCATAATCCAGTCCTTGTGTATGTCTGGGTGTGCCATATCCCTGTTGCAGTAAGGGCTGGCCTGCTGCTGGTGCAGTTGCGAGGGCTGGGTTCTGCTGGTGTTCTTGCTGGTAGTAAAAAGACTGATTTTCTGGTGGGTAATGATGATAGTAATCCTGCTGGTATAGGTGAGGGTTGTAGTGGGTGTATGGGGGTTGGGGTGGAGGTCGTGGGAGGTGGTGGGATTGTTGGGGTTGGTAGCTCCAGACTACTGTTGGGTCCTGGAATCCTGGGTATTGTGTTAGCCCAGCTGGCTCAATGTAGGTGTATTGCTCAAACTGAACCTGTTGGGTGTGGTGATTTACTGTTTCTTCCTGCCAGCCGGTCTGAAGTGGCTGGGAAAATAGGGCCTCGTTGCCACGACGCCGCCACACTGGCACTCCACGGCCGAGTAATGGCGACCGTCTGGCTATGGAGTGGTCGGTGTCCCCTTGTTGTAGATTTGGCTGAAGTTGTGGTTGGGGTGGAGGCGGTTGCAGGGGTCGTTGTGGAGGCGTTGGCTGATGCTAACTTTGCCGTGCCGCACTGCTCTCCTCATTTGCACTGGCGTCCTTCGGCTTTGGAGAGGACAACAGTTGTTTCCCCATCTTGTTCATCAGCTCCTCCAGGCGGGTAAGTTGCTCTTTGATTCCCGTCACTTCGCTGTGTATGCCCTCAACCTCCGTATGTATGTGGTCGACCTTGTTGTCCAATTGCTCGACATCCAGCTTGATGGCGGCAACCTCTGCCGCGTCGGCCTTGTCTTCTCCCTTCGATTTCACCATCTGGATCGAAATATGACTGCCTGAATTTTACTCAAGGACAAGCCTTGAAACCCTCGTCAGATCTCGGACCCCTTCCGCTACCAGCGCTCCTCGCCGCCGATCGTGCACCAACCAGCCTGGGTCACGTGATTTTACAACCAGGAGAAGGTCTCGCCGGTAACCGTACCTCTGCTACCGGTCTGCACGCGAGCAGTCTACCGCCACCGTTAGCCGCCCAGCATCTCACCGCCGCCGCGCCGCCAAGGATCGATTGCGTCTGATACCAATTTGTCAGATCCTGGCTAGGATCGACAACACTAACTGATAATTGCACGAACAAAACTGAATATAGCTCCCGATATTGGAGACCCAGCTATGAATTTGGGGATTTCTACAGAGTTCTAGATAAGCTAGGGTTTTTGGTAATATTTGGGATAGAAGAATGGGGATTCAGCCACGCGCACGCAGGCGTCTTATAGAGCGTCTCCCAGCTGGAAAGCGAGGTAAAAAGGACAGAGTAAAAAGGGAAAATAGCAAGCGGTGACGAGCAACAGTGACAGAGCCCGCCTGGCCATTGATCTTGCTAGCTTTAGTATTCATCGTTAGATCTTCCTTGCTGTAGGCGAACCGGTATGGAGCAGTTAACTGAATATTACGACAGTACCGAACAGGGGATTCAGGTTGCTGACAGGTCGTTCCGTCGTTGTTGGAGAAGGTGGAGGCGGCGTTACAGGTCGTGATTGGAGAAGATGGAGGCGACCCCGTGAGCAATGGGAGGCGGCAGCGCGAGGCCGTGGAAGTGGTGATTTCAGTGCCCGACGGCAAGGTCGGGGGAGGTGTGGTTAGAGCGGGTGGGGGTGACCTCCGCGCGTCCGGGGAAGAAGGAAAGGGGGGAGGGAAGGGAGGTACAGGTGGGAGACGGTGACGCCGGGGGGAGTACGCTGGAGGGAGGCATTGGGCACAGGGCCGGTGGCGCGGCCCCGTCGGCAGAAGTGGATGTAGAGGGCGCCAGAGAAGATTTGATGGTGGATCTCACTGGATCCATGGCAGGGGGCAGCGGGAGGTGGCCATGGCCTCTCAGATCTGACGCCGGGGAGGCGGGCTACTCGATCCATTGCCGACGCGACGGGAGGATGGGTGCAGCGCGCGGAGGGAGGTGGCGGCGCAATGGGAGGTTCGCGGCGGTGCACTGGAGTAGAAGGTGGAGGGGATTGGTGTATGAGGTGGGAGACGTGGGGGGTGTGGGTGAGGTCGAGGGAGAGGTTGGTGGTGGGGGTGGGTGCGGTCCGATTAATTTTAAATGGTTGGCTCAGTTTGGTTGTTCGATGAAGTGCTAAACTGTTAGCAGAATAAGCCTAGTGTTAGTAGAATAAGGTCTTAAGGGGTGTTATTAGAATAGACCCACCCTATATATATA
>LR880969.1:690957488-690994232 GCA_904067115.1 Aegilops sharonensis
AAAATGAGTTTCATATACTACATTGTAAACCTGTGATGCGTTTGTTTGTTTCTCTTTTAGAACGCGGATAAAATATTGGAGAAGAGTGCCCCGTTATGCAATGGTAAAGGAATTAATGCAGATAAGGTTCAAGATAGTGAGACATCCCTGTTGGTCTCCAAGAAAGCTGATAAAAACTATATTGAAGACACTGAGACAACCCCAAAGTCCTGTCTTGATGTAGTGTTCGAGTTACTGGCTACTACTGCTGGCACCAGCTCTTTGAACTCGTTGCCTGAATCAGTTCGGCTTCTTGAGTCTGAACTTCAAGTTGAAAGACATCAATCAGATGTTATGCGACAGGAAGCCGAAGGACTGAGGAAGTCCCTGCAGAATTCAGATGCATACTTTCTGGTGCAACAACAAGTGCTGGAGGACTTAAGCGCCAAACAAGAGAAAGTTAATAAGCTTGCTAAGCATCTTGCCAGCATTATGGGTACCCAAGATATTGTTTCTTGAGCTCTTCTGAAGTGGTTTCACTTCTAGACTTGTTTTGTTGCGGCGTTTATATGCTATTGTGTTCCCTATATTTGCACTGGTGGCGAACTTTGATGCCCAGTGGATGTAATATGTGTAATAGATGTGATAGCCTAGCGTTAATCGCTTGCTTATTTATTTCCTTATTTTCTTGTTTATTTCTTTGCTTGTAGTCAGTGCAGTTCTTTTTCTGTGGTTTGCTAGTGGCCGCAATAACCTACTTTTTTAAAACTAGGCCATAATAACCATGGGCTACATATTTACTGTAGTTACCATTTGCCTCCTACGGGCCGTACAAACAATGGGCCTTCTACGGCTCATAGAAACAATGGGACTTATACAGGTCGTAGACACAATGGGCCTTCTACGGGCCGTATCATCAATGGGCCTTCTATGGGCCATATGATTGGTTGGCCAAACATGGGCCAATAACAAACCACATTATGGTTGTAAACGGGTTAGAGTTGGAATCGTCTGTTCATGGGCCGACCATAACGGGCCGTCGTTAATCGGCCATATTTGATGACGCTATGAAAACGACCCAACATATTAACGGGCCACAAACGGGCCGACTATAACCTCGGGTTGAATTTAGCCCACAAGCAGAAAATGACAGTAACGGGCCGTAAGTAAACGAATGCTGGAAATGAGCCCAAGAATAAATGGGCTCTGAGAAGGCTGAAAGATAACATGGGCTGGAAATGGCCCAACGGAATAACGAGCCATTAATGGGTATAAAGTGATACACTGTTCATTACGGGCCATTTTCACCACAGGTCGTTAATGGGTATAAAGTGATACACTTTTCATTATGGGCCAGTTTCACACAGGACGTTAATGGGCCAAGAGTTACAAAGGGCCTCATATCGGCCAAGATACGTCATGGGCCATACATGGGCTAGAAGTGAAAACGGGCTGGAATCATATTGGATGGCCCAGATGACGCTACTGGGCCTAATTCGGATAGGGCATAACGGGCCTTGGGTTAGCGGGCTGTAAACGGGCTATATGCGAATAGGCCGTTAACAGGCCTCCCATGGGCCGGCCTGCCACCTTTTGACCAAGTCAAACGGGCCGGCCTTTTCATAGGAATGGGCCTCTGTTGGGTCATGCCACGTGTCGACGTATCATAGGCGCCTTCTGTCTAATGAGTGGATGACATCTGTCCCAACGTTGATCCGACATGTGTTTCCTCCAGCCAATGATGATTTTACACGTGGAAAATCCCCATTGGTCGGGGCTGTTAACGGGTTCCAAATATTTAAGAATTTTCGATGCAAATAATATCACAGGGAGGTGCACCAGGTAGGAACAACCTACCTGGGCGCGCCAGGACCCCCAGGCACGCCCTGGTGGGTTGTGGTCCCCACGTGGGCTATCTCACTTATCTCTTTACACCACATCATCACCTACCTCCATAAAAAATTCTCCATTGCTCTCTCTCTCTCTCTCTCTCTCTCTCGTGTTCTTGCTCTCAAACCCGCAGATTTCGATCTCTTTGCTCGAAGCTCCGTTTCCGGAACTGTTTTGGGGGATTGTTGCTTGGTATGTGACTCCAGCATTTTGTCCAATTAGTTTTTGTTTTAGTGGTTTATATTTTGAATAATGAGCTACTCTTTGTGCTGTTGTAGATGATCTTGCGTGTTGCATTCTTAGAGTTCTAAGTAGTTTGAATGCTTGCTATGGCCTCTAGGCATCCCTATGAGTAGTTGCCATCAATCTAATAAATTTTTGCTGGCAAACTTTTGTCACCCAAAAAAATTCAGAAAATTGTACGTGAACATGATGAACTTATTTGGAAGGAGTTCTTCGAGGAGTTCTCCGCTCGTCGGTCTTATGTTGAACTAAGTGAAACTTCCATACGAGATGCCGCCACCAAAACATGCTTATGGCCTTGTGATGATTATATGGTGCGTGTGGGCATTAAGGAGGAATTTGAGCAATATGTTCAGAATGCCGGTCTCGGTCCCTACATTTCAGATAAGTGCAATAACCACCACACTCTCACTGAATCATTTGTCAAAGGATTTAAATTCCATCCCCGTGAGTTTAGGGTGGCATTTATACTGTATGAGAATTCATTCACCATATCACTAGAGAGTTTTGCTCACCACTGCAAACTCCCATTCTGGGGTTCGCTTGGCGAACCACCAAGGGCTGAGTACCAATCATTCTTGACTAGTCTTTGCTACAGTGAAACGAGGGGTGTGACACAAGGTTGAATAAAGAGCATTCATTTTCCCGCAATTCAGTACTTTTCTTTATTTAATGGGAAATGTATTGTAGGCAAACAAGACTGTAGTAGACTTTGTGCTCCAGACTTGAGCCTCATACGCACCACTCTCACCAGTGATAGGAGTTATAATCTTGGGGCGATTGTTTCAAGCAGGTTACAACATAATGCTAATAGTGGCTATTTCTATGGTGGAATTTATGCCACGCGTTTAGCGAGAGAGCTGAGTGTTTCACCTTTGCCGTTTGATCCTATTCTACCCACGCAGTATTTAGACTTTGACGCTATGAAAAATCATAAGATCCTTAAAGGTGATATTAATAATTTCACTTATAACTTGTTGTTTAACCAAGCATCTGTTGTGCACACATATTTGCCTGTGCCAGCTCTTTTTGACTATCACAGCAAGTGAAGCTATTTTGTTCTTGAGAGCGAGGCCCGAGCTCACAATGCGGCAGTTGAGGCAGCAAGGCAGGCCGCGACATCCGCACCGAGAGCCTCCGTGAGCTGCCATGTCGACTACTATCCAGGCTACCGATCTATTACCAAGTTAGGCCAAAAGCCTAAGCTTGGGGGAGCACGTGTTTCTCACCGACATTACATTCATGTTCACACATATCATTTCAGTTGTCGGTGTTCACACTTTTTCATTGTATTATCCATGCTTAAATTTATTTTCTTGCTTTCTTCTTGCGTGTTTGAAAAAGCTTAGAAAAAACAAAAAAACCAGTTGTAGTTAGTTTACTTTCTTTGCATGCTTAGTTGTAACTAGTAAAAAGCTCGTGCGTTGCCATGGGCATTTAAAAAATCTACAGATAGCATGTGTAAACATAACTATAGGTTAAAATGCCCGTGCGGTAGGAGGTTTAGTCCCACCTTGCCGTGCGAATAGCGAGTCAACCGGCTTAAATAGCCGTGTCGTCAAGAAGTAATAAGCATTGATGGCTGAAGGTTATTGCGTGTCATTGTTGACAATATCCCTCAAAAAAGGAGCATTGTGCACTTTTTGCTTCGTAGGTGCAGTGTGTAGTCTCGACAGTAGAGGGCAAGGTCCGGTGCAAGGGTGGCGGCAAAGGTAGCAGACGTCTGATGAGAACACGGTCATAAAGAATAAATTTTTTAAAAATATATATGAAGTTATAAAGGAGTATGCATCTGACTTGTGAGCATTGTACATGCATATTCCCCTTTACTTCCTTGACTATACACTTAGATTAACATCTCTATGCTACAAATTAAGAAAATACAAAAATACTTTATGTAAACAATACAAATTCATGATATCTATCTTGGGTGGTATAGTAGGACACTACATGAAACAATATCACAAATAAACATCTTTTTTGAATGTAACTTCGCCGAGAAAAATAGGATGGCCCACTTGTCTTATATGAAGAATATAAGTATATATGTCAATACATAAGATAAGAGGGCCATCCTATTTTTCAAAGATTAAAAATTAGGAATTTACAAGAGAGTTCCAACCCTATGGTAGAAGGGAAAAATAACAACAAGATGTTGTAACATCCCAAATTTTCAATTTGGAATGTTATACATTAGATCATCATTGCATATCATATTTTATTGCATTTTGGCTTGCATCCTAGAAATTCTACGCAACTTGAGGACCCACGGAGAGAGTTGGGGATTTTGTTATTTTCATATTTGAGTTTTCTCTAATTTTAAAAAGAGGATCGTTTGATTTTAATTATTTTCTCTTCGAATATTTCTGTTATGAAAATAAAAGAGAGGGGATAAAATGACTTCCCCAAAATAAAGAAATATTGGAGATTTTATATTAAAATCAAATAAAATTTTTATTTGGAGTTTTATCGCTATTTTATTTGAATTAGGAAAAATATGTGTTTTTCAAAATCGCATTAGAGGCCCAAATAAATTTTCACTTTGTCCGCTATATTTTTAGAGGACGCGGAATTTTTTTCCAGGATTTTTGGAGTCCGTTTAGTATTTCTTTTCTTTGTTTTTCTGCCGCGAAATTATTTTAATAAAAAAGTTACCGACCTAACGGGCCGTGTCCAACCCGGAAACCGCAGCCCGGCCGGCCTTTAAAGGCCGAAGGCCCGAGCGAGCCGCCAGCCCCGCCCGAAACCCTAGCCACCCCGCCGCCTCGAAATCCATGCCGCCGCCGCCGCCGGATTCGCCGCCGCCGCGTGCTGCCACCGCCGCCGGAGCCCCGTCCACCACTGACACCGCCGCCAGCCGCCGCCGGACGCCGTCGCCACCCCTGCCGCCCTCGTCGCCGACCCTGCCGCCGGAGTTGACCGCCACCGCCGCCGGAGTTGACCACCGCCGCCGCCGCCACGCGAGCCGACGTAGCCGTCGGTTTTAATCTAAAAACCATTCGGTTTTTTCAGAACCAGCGGTTATTTTTTTAGATCGGTTTTATTCTTTTCCGATTTAGTTATTTAGCGAACGCCCGTTCGTACGTTCGTTTTAACGAATGGTTTTCACTCATTAGCCGCAGACAGCGAACGTTCGTTCGTTAGCCTGTTCGTCAGTTTTTCTTTTTCCAGGGAGTTTCCACGATTATTTTTTATCGCGATTTCTGCCCTGATTTTTCGTTTTAGTTTATCTTTTCGCTCGTTTATCGGAATCAGGCGATTCAAGCGCCTAGATCTTCGTCTCGGAGCCCTCTTCTATTTAACCAACTTGAACAAGATTTTGCTGCTGTTAAATTTGACTTAAGTCCGGATTAGTAAATAGATCTTGTTTCTTTCGCAGTTTTTTTATTAGAGAAAAGGCATCAACCGAGCCCGAGATGGGGCTCGAGCCTAGCCCGGCTTTGAATTAACAAAGCCATCAACCGGCTAGGATTACAGATCACAGGAACCAAAGAAAGAAAAACAACACGGTAAGATACATAGACGCTGGTAAGCAGCTAACCAGCCTCAAAGCTACATGCTAGAAGATAAAACAGATAAGCACACAGCTGCAGACATCGAGGCCCTCCTCCGAGAACGAAGCACCAGGGAGCTAGGACCAAGCTGGCACTGCGGAGAAGGGGATGAACGACATCACCAGGGAGTGTGGTCACCAAACAGCTATGGACCCCGGCACGGCACAACCATCCAATTCCATCTCCGAAGAAGGCCACAACCTCCTCGTCTGGCTCGAAAGGCGTCGTACCGTCGGAAGATAGAATGTTCCACCTAGAACTAGAATGGATGCCGCCGGAGGATGGCCACATAGAGAGGATCCCCACACTCCCGACGAGCCGCCAAAGCTTCCCTCAAGCAGAATTGCCCCTGGCCCGGCCGCAGAGGAGGGATAGCACCAAGCTTGGACGAAGAGGACACACCACTAACGACGTCGAATGCACCCCAATAGCGCACACCAACCAAACAGCTCCCAAAGGCGGTGCCTTCAAGAAGGAGAACGACGCGGGAGCACCGCAGCCGCCCACTGAAGTTAGGGCTTTCACCCGGGAGGCTAGCGGAAGGTGGGTGGAGGGAGTTAGACCTGACAAACGCCTCCAAGGAGGAAGAACGGTGCCCTCAGGCGCCGCCGTCGCGGCCAGCCATGGCCGGCCATGGATTTCTCCTCGTCTGGCTCCACACCACCAACCCACCCGCAGCACAGAGACCGAAGATCGAAGAAGAACGCCGACCCAGGCCCGGAGGGGAGGGATCGCACCACGTCGGAGAAAGCAGGGGACGCCACATCTGGTGCCGCCGGACGCCAGGACCGCGCGAGTTCCACGCCCAACGGATCCCCACCGCCCTCACGGCCAGGGACATCGCCACCACGCCCGCGCCACCGCTCGCTGCAGAGCCGGTGGCGCCACTCCAACCGAGGCCGCTTCCCTAGATCCCATGGCTCCCTGCGAAAAGCAGATGCCCCGCCGCCACCTTCCTCGGCGGCGCCCCGGGCTTGCCCGGCAGCGGCCTCAGGCGGCGGCGAGGGGTGGGAGACGGGAAGGGGAGGACGCTGCGGCGATCTAGGGTTTCGCCCCTGAGACGCCCTGGAGGGGCGGCGCGGGGGTCGGGGGGGGGGGGGTCAAGTCTTGTCCGACTTGTCTAGGCGAAGATTTTGCAATCTACCGATAGAATCTGAGTCCTGTCAATTTCTTTCGCAGTTTGAGTTTCATTGCTTCGTTTGATTTGATTCTTTTTGCAAAGCGGAGTTCTTAAGTTGAACTTTCTGGTTAGATCTCTTACTTGAGTTTTACCCGTACTTCTAGTTGAGTGCTTATTGTTTGTTTATTTGTTTGCGATAGCGTACCCGAAGTGCGAAGCGTGCTACTACGAGTCTCTAGGTTTCACGGATCATCAACAAGGCAAGTAACACTTTGATTATACCTCTTTACTACCCAGTTTTATTGCATTAGATCAATCCTCAAACAATTGCATGGTTAGGATCTGATTAACATGTGGGTTTTGGAAAGTAGATGAGGTAGAACCTATTGCCCTGTTTATTATCAAACTTTTGGGAGTTACTTTGACATGATGCTTATATTGCTATGCTATGCTTGTAGACGTGGTTTGGGTGAGTGTATCCATGAAAGATGTGAGTATTGTTAATTAATGGTTGAATTAAGGTGGCTACTTAAATACACATCTGGGTGGATTGCTTGAAGGCACCCTGGAGTACCCAGTGGTTGTCAGGGCACCTGGAGAATCAGTGTTGCTCTAGGATATCCCGGAGTACCCATGTGATCATCCTACGGTCTGCTACCCAGGCTCAAAGGGATCATGAGATTATTCATGCTAGAAACTTCCGTGTGCAGCCACAAGCCAATATGGGCTCTAGCATGTTTGAGTAAGTTGTGTGAAGCTCTTGAAGAGGTAGACTAGCAGATGTAGTGGGTTGTAGGTGTGGTACTGTCTATCCAAAGTAGAGAGTTAATGCTTCAGAAAGACTGTGTCTCGAATCTCCGACCATGGATGTATTCGAGTCTTGTGGGGAAAAGTGCGCAAACCACTGCAGAGTGTATAAACTAATCATGGTTAGCCGTGTCCCCGGTTATGGACGTTTTGAGTATCTATTTCTTGGATTATCATGTTGATATCATCAGTCCAAATATAATTTGTTGGGTTAATGATGATGTTTAATTGGGATTGAGTTGGAGGAACCTTCTCAATGTTTAACAACCACCATGATAGTTAAATAAAATTTATTCCTTTGTTGTAGGAAAAAATTGGCTTTATGCAAAACTGTTAACCATAGAGCTTTCCACCAACCATTTATGCATGTTCTGATAGCAATTATTCTCTTCATTACTCTATTGTGTTACATTGCCAGCATTTTCCATGTGCTGACCCGTTTCGGGCTGCAATGTTCATGTTGCAGACTTTTCAGACGACGAGTTAGGTGCAATAGGTTGTTGTCTTTCAGTCAGTAATGTCGTTGGTGTTGATGGACTCACTTTATCTTCCAAGCCTTCCGCTGTTATCGATTTTAGATAGCCTTAAGCCATATTATTGTAATAAGTTCTCTTTTGAGACATTCGATGTAATAAGTGTGTGATTGCTACTCTGTTATAAATCCTCAAGTACTGTGCGTGTCAGCATTACCGATCCAGGGATGACACTGATGCATAGAGATTAGACTGTTTGAGGTCTGGTCGCTACAAGATGGTATCAGAGCACATGCAGAATGTAGGACACGACCACTAAGCTAAAGCCCTAGATCACTACTCTCTTCTCATTTTTGACTCCTCTCCTTTTCTACTCTTTAGGATGGCGGATGCAAGAACAAGTTCACGCAACCAGATGAAGACACACCTTTTGGACGACACTTGAAGGAAGTCACTAGATACCTGAACATCAGAATACCAAGATTCACCGGAACCTACATCGCCACTTTACCAGAAGAGGAGCATTGGATGATTCGAGTTCAAGTTCCAGGGAGGACGTTCATGCCAGTCACTGAGCCCATAGAGTTTTCCTTTGATGCACCAACCTGGAGTCTAGGAAAGAGCATGGCAGCCCACATCACCATGGGACGCATTGGAGAAGTTTACCACAAGGATCTCAAGGATACTATCTACCAGATTTGTGGGCGCCGAGATGAGCAATGGGAGATGATCAGCACCCGGAAGGATAGGTCCATTGCAGTTTTCATCCAGGAGTTAAACCAGCACATTCGTCGCCAGGAGAACCAAATATGCGCAGGCATGATAGATCTGAAGAAGGCAGTGGCCAGGATCACGAAGCTGGAGGAAGAACTCAAGTCTACACGTGATGGATATGAGGAAGAAATGTCGATACTCGTGGAGAAGAATGACGATCTGATCAGGAAGCTAGGAGTATTCATGGGAGACCCCGCGCCAGGAGGAGAAGACAATGGCTCCACTTGCCCAGAGAACTACATCATCATCAACAACACCGACTCAGACCCCGATGATAGTGATGATTACTTAGTTGATGAAGCTGAAGCAGATATTATGGAGTCTTCCATCGGTCAATTTTTCTAGTCGACCACCATATCAGTAGTAGTATTCCCCCATGTATATAGTATAGTCCGAGCACTTTTGTAACGATAGTTAGATCGATGTATGCCCTTGTTTGAATTGATTGAAGTGATATGTCTGTGTTTGTCTCATGTGCATATGGGTAGTGTTTTCCTTGTACATCTCATTCTATTCTGTTTTCTCACCTTTTCTAAACCCATGAGATGCCTCCGAGACGCGACAATGGATTTTCTTTTCCACCGGAGCTCACTCAGTTGATCCACCAGCAGAATGCATTGATGCAGATACTAGTCCAGAATCAGAATCAGGGGAACAACAACAACAACAACAACAACAACAACCCACCACCACCACCGGTTGATCACTTAGCCCGTTTTCTAAGGCTGAATCCGCCAGTGTTCTCTAGTAGCACCGAGCCGATTATTGCAGATGATTGGCTCCGCAAGATTGGAAGGGAGTTGACCACTTCAGGATACACAGATGCGGAGAGAGTGCGTTTTGCCGCACATCAGCTTGATGGACCCGCAACATCATGGTGGGAAAACTTCACAACCACTTACCCCATTGACACTGTCACATGGGACCAGTTCCAGCAGGCTTTTTGCACCGCCCATGTTTCAGCAGGAGCAATGACCATGAAGAAGCGCGAGTTTCGCAACTTGCGCCAGGGAGGACGCACAGTGGGCCAGTATGTGGATGACTTTAGTAAGTTAGCATGTTCTTCCCCGGATGACGTCGCTACGGATGCAGCTAAGCAGGAGAAGTTTCTGGAAGGACTGAATGATGAGCTGAGCATGCAGTTTATGGTGGCAACCTTTAACAACTACCAGGAGTTGGTAGATAGAGCTCTCATGATTGAAGGGAAGCAACAGCAGATTGACAACAGCAAGAGGAAATATGGACAAGGGAAATACAGTTCTGGAGCCCAGCAGAGACCCCGTTTTTCCCCGAACTCGGGAGGACCCCTTCAACATAACCATGGAGGTCACAATCACAATGGAGGAAGTTCGCACAACCAAAGTGGCCCCAAGAATGGGAATGGTAATGGAGGAAGAAATGGCCAGAACCGTTCCAACCCAACAACACCCGCCAAGAAGGATCTAAGTCACATTACTTGTTTCAAGTGCGGGAAGAATGGACATTACGCCATGGAGTGTTCTGAAGCAAAGAAGGGAGATGGCAATGGAAGCTCTGGAAAGAAGCCCAACCCTTTCAACAGGGGACAAGTGAACCACGTTAGCGTGGAGGAGGTTGAAGCGCAAACCGATGCGGTAATAGGTAAGTTTTTGGTTAAGTCATTTACTGCAATCGTTCTTTTTGATATTGGTGCATCGCATTCATACATATCAAGGGGATTTGTGGATAAGTTTAAACTGCCGACCAAAGCCCTTAGGTCACCCATGTTAGTAACCTCACCAGGAGCACAATATATGGCTAGCCTATGGTGTAATCGGTTACCATTAAGGATTGGTAACTACGTGTTCCCCTCAGACCTAATAGTATTGGAGTCACAAGGACTGGATGTGATATTAGGCATGGATTGGTTATCGAAGTATGGAGGGAACATGGGCTGCGCCAGTAAGTCAATTTTGCTTACCACCCTAGAAGGAAGAAGGATTAAGTATGTATCCCGGCATGTGCCGAAGATGACTCAAGTGAATTCCTTATCAGGAGTTGTACGGGAGGAAGTACCAGTGGTGAAGGATTTCCCTGATGTATTTCCAGAAGAGTTGCCAGGCATGCCACCGGATAGAGACATTGAGTTTTTGATTGAGCTTTTGCCAAGCACAGGGCCAATATCTAAGAGACCGTATAGGATGCCCGCAAAGGATTTGGAGGAAATTAAGAAGCAGATTAAAGAGTTATTGGATAAAGGCTATATTCGCCAAAGTTCGTCACCTTGGGGATCACCAGTGCTTCTAGGAGAGAAGAAGGATGGATCATTGAGGATGGTTGTTGATTATCGTGGATTGAATGAAGTGACGACCAAGAACAAGTACCCACTACCGATGATCAATGATTTGTTTGACCAGCTGTAAGGAGCTAAAGTGTTTTCCAAGATCGATCTGCGATCAGGGTACCACCAGTGAAGATTCTCGAGTTTGCCAGCCGAGTCACACGCGACAAAGTTATCCAGTTCTGCAAAGTTCAGTCGACCACCATACCGAGCATGAAGCCACCTGGTAACGAGAGGCAGACCTACGGAAGGATCACCCTCACCTATTTTCTAGCCAACCCCAATCTCGAGGGCGAGATTCATCTTAAGGGGGGTAGGTTTGTAACATCCCAAATTTTCTATTTGGAATGTTATACATTAGATCATCATTGCATATCATAATTTATTGCATTTTGGCTTGCATCCTAGAAATTCTACGCAACTCAAGGACCCACGGAGAGAGTTGGGGATTTCGTTATTTTCATATTTGAGTTTTCTCAAATTTTGAAAAGAGGATCGTTTGATTTTAATTATTTTCTCTTTGAATATTCCTGTTATGAAAATAAAAGGGAGGGGATAAAATGACTTCCCCAAAATAAAGAACTGTTGGAGATTTAATATTAAAATCAAATAAGAATTTTATTCGGAGTTTTATCGCTATTTTATTTGAATTAGGAAAAATATGCGTTTTTCAAAATTGCATTAGAGGCCCAAATAAATGTTCACATTGTCCGCTATATTTTAGAGGACGGGGAAAATTCATTTCTGGATTTTTGGAGTCAGTTTAGTATTTATTTTATTTGTCTTTCTGCGCGAGGAGTTATTTAAAAAAAAGTTAACGACCTAACGGGCCGTGTCCGACCCGGACACCGCAGCCCGCCCGGCCTTTAAAGGCCGAAGGCCCGAGCGAGCCACCATCCCCGCCCGAAACACTAGCCGTCGCCGCCGCCGGATTCGCCGCCGCCGCCACGTGCTGCCGCCGCCGCCGGAGCCCGTCGCTGTTGCCCTTCCCGCCGCCAACCCCGCCGCCCGTCGCCGCCTCGCCTGCCGCCACCGGACGTCATCGCCACTGCCCGCCGCCCTTGCCGCCGACCCCGCCGCAGGAGTTGACCACCGCCGCCACCGCCACGCGAACCGAGGTAGCCGTTGGTTTTAATCTAAAAACCGTTCGATTTTTTAAGAACCCGCGGTTATTATTTTTTTTGATCGGTTTTATTTTTTCCCCGGTTTAGTTATTTAGCAAATCGCTGTTCGTACATTCGTTTTAACGAACGATTTTCACTCGTTAGCCGCAGACAGCGAACGTTCGTTCGTTAGCCTGTTCGTCAGTTTTTCTTTTTCCAGGGATTTTCCGCGATTATTTTCGATCACGATTTCTGCCCTGATTTTTCGTTTTAGTTTATCTTTTCGCTCGTTTATCGGAATCAGGCGATTCAAGCGCCTAGATCTTCGTCCCGAAGCCCTCTTTCTGTTTAACCAACTTGATCAAGATTTTGCTACTATAAAATTTGACTTAAGTCCAGATTAGTAAATGGATCTTGTTTCTTTTGCAGTTTGAGTTTCGTTGCTTCGTTTGATTTGATTCTTTTTGCAAACCGGAGTTCTTAAGTTGAACTTTCTTGTTAGATCTCTTATTTGAGTTTTACCCGTGCTTCTAGTTGAGTGCTTATTGTTTGTTTGTTTGTTTGTTTGCGATAGAGTACCCGAAGTGCGAAGCGTGCTATGATGAGTCTCTAGGTTTCACGGATCATCAACAAGGCAAGTAACACTTTGATCATACCTCTTTACTACCTAGTTTTATTGCATTAGATCAATCCTCAAACAATTGCACGGTTAGGATCTGATTAACATGTGGGTTTTGGGAAGTAGATGAGGCAGAACCTATTGCCCTGTTTATTATCAAACTTTTGGGAGTTACTTTGACGTGATGCTTATATTGCTATGCTATGCTTGTAGATGTGGTTTGGGTGAGTGTATCCATGATAGATGTGAGTATTATTAATTAATGGTTGAATTAAGATGGCTACTTAAATACACATCTGGGTGGATTGCTTGAAGGCACCCTGGAGTACCTAGTGGTTGTTAGCGCACCTGGAGAATCCAGTGTTGTCCTAGGATATCCCGGTGTACCCGTGTGATCATCCTACGGTACGCCACCCAGGCTCAAAGGGATCATGAGATTATTCATGCTAGAAACTTCCGTGTGCAGCCACAAGCCAATATGGGCTCTGGCTTGGTTTAGTAAGTTGCGTGAAGCTCTTGAAGAGGTAGACTAGCATATGTAGTGGGTTGTAGTTGGTACTGTCTATCCAGAGTAGAGAGTTAATTCTTCAGAAATACCGTGTCTCGACTCTGACCATGGATGTATTCGAGTCTTGTGGGGAAAAGTGCGCAAACCTCTGCAGAGCGTATAAACTAATCATGGTTAGCTGTGTCCCCGTTTATGGACGTTTTTAGTATCTAGTTCTTGGATTATCATGTTGATCTCATCACTCTAAATATAGTTTGTTGGGTTAACGATGATGTTTAATTGGGATTGAGTTGGAGGAACCTTCTCAATGTTTAACAACCACCTAGTTAAATAAAATTTATTCCTTTGTTTTAGGGAAAAATTGGCTTTATGCAAAACTGTTAACCATAGAGCTTTCCACCAGCCATTTATGCATGTAGTGATAGCAATTATTTTGTTCATTACTCTCTTGTGTTACATTGCCTGCATATTCCGTGTGCTGACCCGTTTAAGGCTGCTACGTTCATGTTGCAGACTTTTCAGATGACAAGCAAGGTGCCATAGGTCATTGTCTTTCACTTAGTGATGCCGTTGGTGTTGATGGACTCACTTTATCTTCCAAACCTTCCGCTGTTATCGATTTTAGATGGCCTTAAGCCATATTATTGTAATAAGTTCTCTTTTGAGACATTCAATGTAATAAGTGTGTGATTGCTACTCTGTTATAAATCCTCAAGTACTGTGCGTGTCAGCATTACTGATCCAGGGATGACACTGATACACAGAGATCAGACTGTTTGTGGTCTGGTCGCTACAGATGTGCTGCCTCTCACAAGCATCTTCAAACTGCTTAATGTCACCTTTTGTGAGGAATGTGCTAAGAAATCGCAATGCAAATTTACATGTTCAAATTTTTCAAAAGAAAGTACTCACATGACTTCAGATAAGAGCAAAACCTAGCATGCAAATACCAAAGTCATATTCTTTTCCATCAACAGTTCATGCTAAGCTCTCGAGATTCTTGATATGGTATGGCATACTAATGCATCAATATAGTGCTCACATTTTCCCCTTGGATCGATTAATTGACAATAACACTCAACGATGGACATGTACTATTTCTATTATTATTTTTTGAAATGGACGTGTATCAACCATCTAATTCCCAAAATTGACCAAAAATCTAATTTCTCTTCATCTCAATCTTTAGCAGAAAGCTATTCTATTAATCTAATGTCTTTTGCCCAGGATCCTCTCCGCGGGGTCCCCCTCACGTCATCTCCCTGAGTGAGGCTCCCCTCCCTCCAGTTCCTCCCCTCCCCCTGACCCCCTCTCTCCGCCGTTAGCATGCGCCACCGGGCCTTGCTCGCGTGGTGTTAGCACGGCAGCCCTGACATTCCCCGCACGCGGTGTCCCTGCTCGGGAGGTGGCGGCTGTCGGCGGTGCTCCTAGGTCATCAACGGGTCCGGTGGCGGCGCGCTGTCTCAGGTTGTGCAGCATCGAGTGGTGAGGTGGCGATGGCGTGACTGATTGGCTGCCTATTTCGAAGGAAAAAAGACAATTGCTAGACCAGATAAGAATCTACTTACTGCTCAAATTTTTTTACTTACTGCTCACTCTCTTCCTCGAGTACTCCTCTTTTTCTCTCGTCTCGCTACAATTAGTCAAGCTCGCCTGCCGGCACCGCCGCCTGATGGCTCGACCCCCTTCGTCACTTGAAATGATATTGAGAGTACACCAAACTACACAACAGAATTCTAAACTGAACCCTTATATCTAGCATATCATATCTATTCCATATTTCAAAATGCAGGAACACGCTGCAACTTTGCAGCACACAACACCATGTATTTGTTCTATTATGATACATTGCCATTTACTCTTCACATGGCCTTCTATTCAGCAATAACTAAACCGTGCCCAAAAGAACTAGATTCCTTTTAATTCACAACATGGCAATCCCATGTAAAGCTTGCATTACAGAGATAAAAAGGAAAGCAATCGACCCCTTTAATTAATTAGTAGGACCTTGATCCGGCGCCTAGAAGCTTGCATACTTCTATTAAAATAAATTCAACGAGAAGCAAGCAAACAACCAGCTTAATTAATTATTAGGATATCCATCGCTAATAATGGTTCAAAGTACAAACAACTCTTGAACCATTTGTTATTAATCGGAGGAACCTGGTTCAATGATAAACCTTGTAAAACCTGACATATTGTTACATATAGGAAAACCATGGGAAACAACATAATTGAAAATATTGATAGATGAGGCCCAATATAGAAAACCAAAAGTGACAAAAATATGGCAATGGAAAATTCTCTCTAAACTGAACTAAATAACCCCCACCAATTCTGATCCATGAACATTTTGCCAAAGAACCAATTCATGCCATAATATTATGCACCTACAAATTGCGTCTTCCTCTTCCTCTATCACCTGGAGGAAGTAAATAGTGATCCTTATTAAAAAATACCATAATATATCAAGAAATAAACATGAATAAAGATACGTAAACATAAGGTATGTTAAAACAATCCCAAAATGAAAGGCATGGTTCTTCATTTATTTTCATCTGCTTTGCTCCTCGTATCTTCTTCCTCTATTGCCTCACTCCCATCCATCGTTGTTGTGTCATCATGTTCCTCAGTACTAAGGGAACAAAACACAAACAGGTAATCTGAGAAGAGTATTTTTTAGAGAGGCATGCAGGCATTGACATATCAGGGAAAACGTCAATGACTCAACATTCCTATCAGGATTGCTAGCTTTACTCTTGGAATGTTGGAAGTGAGTGTTGAATGAAATACATATACTGTCTCATAAAATTCTTCACTTTTTGTTCAAGGATTTACCTTCATCAGCTATTGAATTTAGATTCAAACCAGCCTACCCAAAGCCACCAACACATAAACAAGGCAACATAGCCTAAATCACTATATTCAACTCGGGGTGGTGATTCGAACTACATCTACTCATTTAGGACGGTTGGATTCCAAGCTTCTAACCACCAAAAAATCATTAATGTGCAACTATATATCACAACAACCTGCAAATGTTCAAATTTCATATTAGTCGGGTTCCATGCAAACCTTGTCATGCTACAAGCAAAGCAATAAATTTGAAATTAATCTGATTGGAGTTCCACAAATCTCATCCACGCACAACCAAACCTAAGAAGCAATGAAAGCTCACCGGGGAAACAGGAAGAGATCGATCCCAAGCCCACAACATGAAGCAGTCCTGGCCGCTAGGCGTTGGTCCTTCCGCCTCCCCATCATGCACAACAATGTAAGCAAGCTGCACAGAGGAGTCGGGTCCAGGGCCTCCGCGTCTCCTCCCAGCTCCAACAGCGTGCCGCTAGTATCTCCCGTAGCAGCTCCGGCGGCATCCCTTTCCGCCGGGGACCACCACATCAGCGCCTAGCTCGAGCAGCAAACACACAACCACCACACGGGCGTCCCCGCCACGACGCATGCAACAACGTCGATGGTGCACTTCTTGTCTCCTACATCCTCCTAACCAGGCGAGCGCACACATGCACCCCTCGGACCACCCTACCACAAACTGGATAGTCTGTGCCCGACACTCCCTCCCATCCTCCACATCAGACTTCTTAGTGTGAAATCTCTGCAATCATGAATATATTCATGCCCACAATGTGTTTGTGGGACAGAATCAAATTCTCCAAATCAGTGAATCGAGAATCAAATTCGTTGCCATCAGTGGATCATTGTGTTTGTCCACCGAATTGTTGATGCTGCGGTGGCGCACGCTTCCCTAGCTAGTCCGCCCAAATCACAGACATCGTGCACAGCTCCCTTGCACTCGCGACGCCCACTGCACCGCCTCCGGCGCCGTGGGTGTGCTCACGCCGCTGATGCCCGTGGGTCGTCGCTGCTTGTCGCTGCTGGCCACGCAGCCAGGGAATCGCACCGCCGCCGTGAATTATTCGAACCATTCCAAGACTACAATATGAGCGATTTGGGATGAGTACTTACAGGGAAGTTACCCTTCCCATTCCAGGATTACAAAGAGCAATTTCTGGTTCGAGTAGGTACAGGCAGAAAATATGGTTTCACTATGAGAAGATTGATGGTATGGGATTTACATCTACTTTTGTCAGGCCTTGGCATCAAGGGAAGAAAAAGATTGTGTTCCAATTTTTACAGGAGAGATGTGCCGTGAATTAACTCGAACTATGGTAGGTGGGGATTGCATGCCGATTTTTTCTGCCTTCTAAGGAAAGAGGAGAGACAACCAAAGTAAGGAATAAAATCGTTGGGGGTTGATCTGATCGATTGATGGGACAGGTTGTGAATGAACGAACAAACGACTTACGGACTGCTCCATTAGGAGTAGAGATTCTTAAAAGAAAACCCAAAAAGATTTCATTGTTCTTGTTTTGCTTGTTGGGAGCTTTCCCGTGTAAATAGTTTTTCTCGTTTCTACTTTCCCCTTTTATTTGCTTTTTCTATAAAATCAAAAACTCCAAAAATATTTCAGTGAGTTTCTTTTCTTTTTATTTGAGTCATACCAAGGAGAAGACCACGATGAAAATATTGAGTGGCTCTTATTTGCATTATTGTTGATCTAACGAAGAGCTCATTTTACCTTGTCTTCTCCTGTTGAATAAAATGTTTGCAGATTCCAGCTTAGTCCACGACACTCTTGCACTATTATTATTTTCACATCGTTTGGTCGTGCAAGTGAAAGCCAATAATGATGATATTCGATGAACTGGCTATTGCAGAGAGAAACTGGTATGAACTCGACTTGTTCTGTTTTTGTAAATATGCTTAACCTAGTATCCATGATTCAACCCATTATGATTAAACATGTTTGCAATGACAATTAAAGAGTATAGTTTCTCATGCCATGCATAAGTAGCTAGGAGTAGATAATGATTTATCTTGGATATCAACATTGCGTTAAAATGATTGTGATGTAGTATGATGATATGGTATCCTCCTCTAAATGTTTGAGTGACTTGACTTGGCACATGTTCATGCATGTAGTTGAATCAAAACCAACATTGCCTCTATGATATTTATGTTCATGGTGTTCAAATCCTACTCATGCTAGTGTCCAATGTTACTTACGCATAATGCATGTTCATGACTGTTGTTGCTCTCTAGATGGCCGCTTCTCAACCTATTTGCTAGCCTTCGCATGTACTAAGTGGGAATTTTGCTTGTACATCAAAAACCTTGAACCCAAGTTATTCCAGATGAGTCCACCATACCTACCTATATGCGGTATTACCCTTCCATCCTAAGTAAATTTGCATGTGCCACCTCTAAAAACTTCAAATAAATATCCTTTTTGTGTGTCTAGATCGTTCATGGAACGAAAGGAGGTGGTCGGTATATTCCATTCTAAGCGGGTTATTCTTAGGTCGAGTGTTTATTCACTCGCCATCGCACGAGAAAAGGGGGGTAATAGGGATGCCCAGTCCCAAACTGCAAACAGAAAAGCTTACAAATAATCAAACAAAACTCCCAATGGAGTCAAAACATTTACTTCTATTGCTTGGGAACCGCCACTAGTGTGCTTAGCATTGAAGATATTGATAATTGATGGCCGTGAAGTAAATAAGAAGGGTGCATGTCTCAAAATATCATTTACCTCTATTCTGAAAACTTGAGCTCTGGCACCTCTGCAAATCACTGCTTCCCTTTACGAAGGGACTGTCTATTTACTCTTATGTTGTGTCATCACCTTCTAAAATAAGCGCCAGAACCAGAGAGCACTGCTGTCATGCTGATGCATTATGTGTAGCTAATGTTGGGTGCATCATGACTGGATCTTTTCTACCATGAATTACAATGTTTAGTCGCTGCTTGAACTTTGGATGTGCTCTACATTTATGTTTTGCGGTCTCGGAAAGGGCTAGCGAGATACCACTGTTGTCATATTATATCATGGTTATTTTGATAACATGTTGCTGTTTGAGATATCTTATTATTGCTCGCTAGCTGATTATGTCATTGATACGAGTTAATATAATTTTTAAGAGTTATTATCGGCATGGTTAGGTATAATGTTGCCTGAAAACCTGGGCGATGTTTAAGCTTATTTATGCAAACAAGAGCAAAAGAGTTCGTAAAAGTTTTTCTTTTTCACTTTCAGTTTATCAACTGAATTGCTTGAGGACAAGCAAAGGTTTAAGCTTGGGGGAGTTGATACGTCTGCAACGTATCAACTTTTCCTAACGCTTTTCCTCTTGTTTTGGACTCTAATTTGCATCATTTGAATGAAACTAACCCTGGAATGACGTTGTTTTCAGCAGAACTACCATGGTGTTGTTTTTGTGCAGAAATAAAAGTTCTCAGAATTGAACGAAACTTTGCGAGCATTTTTCATACAATAAAAGAGAATTTCTGGAGCCAAGAGCCACCAGAGGGGGGCATGTGGTGGGCACAACCCACCAGGGCGTGCCAGCCCTGCCAAGCGCGCCCAGGTGAGTTGTCCCCACCTGATGGCCCTGCAGACCCTTAAATCGGCGCTATAAAATCCTATTTTTCCAAAAAAAATTAGGGAGAAAGAATTATCGCGATCCACGAGATGGAGCCGTTGTCACCTCATGTTCTTCATCGGGAGGCCAGATCTGGAGTCTGTTTGGGGCTCCAGAGAGGGGGATCTTCATTCTTCGTCATCACTAACCCTTCTCCATCACCAATTCCATGATGCTCCCCACCAAGAGTGAGTAATTCCTTCTCGCTGGTCTGTGAGGAGTTAGATGAGATTCATCATGTAATCGAGTCAGTTTTGTTAGGGCTTGATCCCATGTTCTGAGATTGATGTTGCTTTGACTATGCCATGCTTAATGCTTGTCACTTTGGGCCGGGTGCCATGATTTCAGATCTGAATTGTTTATGTTATCACCATTATATCCATGTTCTAGATCCGATCTTGCAAGTTATAGTCACCTACTACGTGTTATGATCCGGCAACCCCGGAGTGACAATAGTCGGGACCACTCCCGGTGATGACCGTAGTTTCAGGAGTTCATGTATTCATCATGTGTCAATGCTTTGCTCCGGTTGTCTATTAAAAGGAGGCCTTAATATCCCTTAGTTTCCAATATGGACCCCACTGCCACGAGAGGGTAGGACAAAAGATGTCATGCAAGTTCTTTCCATAAGCACGTATGACTATTTACGGAATACATTCCTACATTATATTTATGAACTGGAGCAAGTGCTTTATCGCCCTAGGTTGTGACTGTCACATGATGAATATCATCCAACAAATTACCGATCCAATGCCTATGAATTTATCTTATATTGTTTCTTCTAAGTTACTACTGCTATCTTCACTGTTACACTTGCTACAAAATTACTACTATCACTGTTACTGTTACCATTGCTATTGCTACTATTATCAAAACTATCAGACTACTTTGCTACTAATCACTTTGCTGCAGATAATTACTCTCTAGGTGTGGTTGAATTGACAACTCTGCTGCTAATACTTGCAAATATTCTTTGGCTCCCCTTGTGTCGAATCTATAAATTTGGGTTGAATACTTTACCCTCGAAAACTGTTGCGATCCCCTATACTTGTGGGTTCTCAGTGGCTTTGGTTAGGAAAAGTGGTACAAATTCATGCAAATTGAAGTCCAAGATATTGTAAATGTTGAAATAAATCCAAAGGACTCAAAATGCAAAGGAAAGTGTGATCACCAATATAGAGGAGGACAATAAAGAAACACACATGGTGGGATAATGGGGCTTGTGCAACTATAGGGATGAGCAATACAAAATTGCCTAACGAAGACTAAGCTCATGTTGCACAAACACCAAGAGAACACTAGCTTGATTGCACACTTGAGCACAATTCACCACTTGGCACCAACCTATATGCATGAAAGCAAAATGTTTCCTATTCCATGTATCCTTTGTTGGGGAACGCAGTAATTTCAAAAATTTCCATACGATCACGCAAGATCTATCTAGGAGATGCATAGCAACGAGCGCGGAGAGTGTGTCTACGTACCCTCATAGACCGAAAGCGGAAGCGTTTTATCAACGCGTTTGATGTAGTCGTACGTCTTCACGATCCGACCGATCCTAGCACCGAACGTATGGCACCTTCGTGTTCAGCACACGTTCAGCTCGATGACGTCCCTCGAGCTCTTGATCCAGTTGAGGACGAGGGAGAGTTTCGTCAGCACGACGGTGTGGTGACCGTGATGATGAAGTTACTGGCGCAGGGCTTCGCCTAAGCACTACGATGATATGACCGAGGTGTGTAACTGTGGAGGGGGGCACCGCACACGGCTAAGACAAATCTTGGGGTGCCTTTCGGGTGCCCCCACCTCCGTATATAAAGGAGGGAGAGGGAGAGGCAGCCGGCCCTAGGGGACACGCCAAGGTGCGGAGTCCTACTAGGACTCCCTAGTCCTAGTAGGATTCCACCTCCCACACAGAGTAGGAAAGGGGGAGGGAGAAGGAGAAGGAAAGGGGGTGCCGGCCCCCTTCTCCTAATCCTAATCGGCCTCCTGCCCAAGGGGGGCATACCAGCCCATTGTGGGCTGGTGTGCTTCCCTCTTATGGCCCATAAGGCCCATAACTTCTCCCGGGGGGTTCCGGTAACCTCCCGGTACTCCGGAAAAATGCCCGAACCACTAGGAACCATTCCGATGTCCAAATGCAACCTTCCAATATATGAATCTTTACCTCTCGACCATTTATAGACTCCTCGTCATGTTCGTGATCTCATCCGGGACTCCTAACAAACTTTGGTCATCAAATCACGTAACTCATAATACAAATCGTCATCGAACATTAAGCGTGCGGACCCTACGGGTTCGAGAACTATGTAGACATGACCGAGACACATCTCCGGTCAATAACCAATAGCGGAACCTGGATGCTCATATTGGCTCCTACATATTCTACGAATATCTTTATCAGTCAAACCGCATAACAACATACGTTGTTCCCTTTGTCACCGGTATGTTACTTGCCCGAGATTCGATCGTCGGTATCATCATACCTAGTTAAAACTCGTTATTGGCAAGTCTATTTACTCATTCCATAATGCATCATCCTGCAACTAACTCATTAGTCACATTGCTTGCAAGGCTTATAGTGATGTGCATTACCAAGAGGGCCCTGAGATACCCCTCCGATACACGGAGTGAAAAATCATAATCTTGATCTATGCCAACCCAACAAACACCTTCGGAGACACCTATAGAGCATCTTTATAATCACCCAGTTACGTTGTGACGTTTGATAGCACACAAGGTGTTCCTCCGGCATTTGGGAGTTGCATAATCTCATAGTCAGAGGAACATGTATAAGTCATGAAGAAAGCAATAGCAATAAAACTAAACGATCATTATGCTAAGCTAACGGATGGGTCTTGTCCATCACATCATTCTCTAATGATGTGATCCCGTTCATCAAATGACAACACATGTCTATGGTTAGGAAACTTAACCATCTTTGATTAACGAGCTAGTCTAGTAGAGGCTTACTAGGGACACTTTGTTTTGTCTATGTATTCACACATGTATCAAGTTTCCGGTTAATACAATTCTAGCATGAATAATAAACATTTATCATGATATAAGGAAATATAAAATAACAACTTTATTATTGCCTCTAGGTCATATTTCCTTCAGTCTCCCACTTGCACTAGAGTCAATAGTCTAGTTCACATCGCCATGTGACTTAAAAATGATAGATCACATCATCATGTGATTAACACCCGTAGTTCACATCACCATATGACCAACACCCAATGGGTTTACTAGAGTCAATAATCTAGTTCACATCGCTATGTGATTACCACCCAAAGAGTACTAAGGTGTGATCATGTTTTGCTTGTGAGAGAAGTTTAGTCAACGGGTCTGTCACATTCAGAGCCGTATGTATTTTGCAAATTTCTATGTCTACAATGCTCTGCATGGAGCTACTCTAGCTAATTGCTCCCACTTTCAAGATGTATCCAGATTGAGACTCAGAGTCATCCAGATCGGTGTAAAAGCTTGCATCAACGTAACTCTCTACGACAAACTCTTTATCACCTCCATAATGGAGAAATATTTCCTTTAGTCCTCTAAGGTTCCTAAGGATAACTTTGACTGTTGTCCAGTGATCCACTCCTGGATCACTATTGTACCCTCGTGCCAAACTCATGGTAAGGTACACAATAGGTCTGGTGCACAACATAGCATACTTTATAGAACCTATGACTGAGGCATAAGGAATGACTTTTCATTCTCTTTCTATTTTCTGCCATGGTCGGGTTTGAGTCTTTACTCAACATCACACCTTGCAACACAGGCAAGAACTCCTTCTTTGACTGTTCCATTTTGATCTTCTTCAAAACTTTATGAAGGTATGTGCTTTGTTAAAGTCCTATTAAGCGTTTTGATCTATATCTATATATCTTGATGCCCAATATATAAGCAGCTTCACCGAGGTCTTTCATTGAAAAAATTCTTATTCAAGTATCCTTTTATGCTATCCAGAAATTCTATACCATTTCTGATTAACAATATGTCATCCACATATAATATCAAAAATGCTACACAGCTCCCACTCACTTTCTTGTAAATACAGGCTTCTCCAAAAGTCTGTATAAAACCATATGCTTTGATCACACTATCAAAGCATATATTCCAACTCCGAGAGGCTTGCACCAGTCCATAAATGGATCGCTGGAGCTTGCACACTTTGTTAGCACCTTTTGGATTGACAAAACCTTCTGGTTGCATCATATACAACTCTTCTTTAAGATATCCATTAAGGAATGCAGTTTTGAGATCCATTTGTCAAATTTCATAATCATAAAATGCGGCAATTGCTAACATGATTCGAACAGACTTATGCATCGCTACAGGTGAGAAGGTCTCGTCGTAGTCAACTCCTTGAACTTGTCAAAAACATTTTTGCGACAATTGGAGCTTTGTAGACAGTAACATCACCGTCAGCGTCAGTCTTCTTCTTGAAAATCCATTTATTCTCTATGGCTTGCCGATCATTGGGCAAGTTAACCAAAGTCTACACTTTGTTCTCTTACATGCATCCCATATCAGATTTCATGGCCTCAAGCCATTTCACAGAATTTGGGCTCATCATCGCTTCCTCATAGTTCGTAGGTTCGTCATGGTCAAGTAACATGCCTCCAAAACAGGATTACCGTACCACTCTGGTGCCAACCTTACTCTGATTGACCTACGAGGTTCGGTAGTGACTAGATCTGAAGTTTCATGATCATCATCATTAACTTCCTCACTAATTGGTGTAGGAATCACAGGAACTGATTTCTGTGAAGAACTACTTTCCCATTCAGGAGAATGTACAATTACCTTATCAAGTTCTACTTTCCTCCCACTCACTTCTTTCGAGTGAAACTCCTTCTCTAGAAAGGATCCATTCTTAGCAAGAAATATCTTGCCTTCGGATCTGTGATAGAAGGTGTACCCAACAGTTACTTTTGGGTATCCTATGAAGACACATTTATCTGATTTGGGTTTGAGCTTAGCAGGCTAAAACTTATTCACATAAGCCTCGCAACCCCAAACTTTAAGAAACGACAGCTTAGGTTTCTTGCTAAACCACAGTTCATACTGTGTCGTCTCAGCGGATTTAGATGGTGCCCTATTTAACGTAATGCGGTTGTCTCTAATGCATAACGCCAAAACGATAGTGGTAAATCGGTAAGAGACATCATAGATCGCACCATATCTAATAAAGTACAGTTACGATGTTCGGACACACCATTATGCTGTGGTGTTCCAGGTGTCATGAGTTTGTGAAACTATTCCACATTGTTTTAATTGAAGGCCAAACTCGTAACTCAAATATTCGCCTTTGCGATCAAATCGTAGAAACTTTATTTTCTTGTCACGATGATTCTCCACTTCACTCAGTAATTCTTTGAACTTTTCAAATGTTTCGGACTTGTGTTTTATCAAGTAGATATACCCATATCTGCTCAAATCATCTGTGAAGGTCAGAAAATAATGATACCCGCCGCGAGCCTCAACACTTATCGGACCACATACATCGGTATGTATTTTTTCCAATAAGTCAGTGGCTCACTCCATTGTTCCAGAGAACGGAGTCTTAGTCATCTTGCCCATGAGGCATGGTTCGCAAGTATCTAATGATTCAATCAAGTGATTCCAAAAGTCCATCAGCATGGAGTTTCTTCATGTGATTTACAACAATATGGCATAAACGGCGCTGCCCCAAGTATGTTGCACTATCATTATCAACTTTGCATCTTTTGGCATCAATACTATGAATATGTGTATCACTACGATCGAGATTCAATAAACCATTTACATTGGATGTATGACCATAGAAGGTTTTTATTCATGTAAANTCTCCACTTCACTCAGTAATTCTTTGAACTTTTCAAATGTTTCGGACTTGTGTTTTATCAAGTAGATATACCCATATCTGCTCAAATCATCTGTGAAGGTCAGAAAATAATGATACCCGCCGCGAGCCTCAACACTTATCGGACCACATACATCGGTATGTATTTTTTCCAATAAGTCAGTGGCTCACTCCATTGTTCCAGAGAACGGAGTCTTAGTCATCTTGCCCATGAGGCATGGTTCGCAAGTATCTAATGATTCAATCAAGTGATTCCAAAAGTCCATCAGCATGGAGTTTCTTCATGTGATTTACAACAATATGGCATAAACGGCGCTGCCCCAAGTATGTTGCACTATCATTATCAACTTTGCATCTTTTGGCATCAATACTATGAATATGTGTATCACTACGATCGAGATTCAATAAACCATTTACATTGGATGTATGACCATAGAAGGTTTTTATTCATGTAAACAGAACAACAATTATTCTCTGACTTAAATGAATAATTGTATCGCAATAAACATGATCAAATCATATTCATGCTCAACGCAAACACCAAATAACATTTATTCAGGTTCAACACCAATCCCAAAGGTATAGGGAGTGTGCGATGGTGATCTTATCAACCTTGGAATCACTTCAACACACATCTTCACCTCACCCTTAACTAGTCCCTGTTCATTTTTCAACTCCTGTTTCGAGGTACTAATCATACCAACTAAACTGGTATCAGATACCCTGGGGTTACTATGAACAGTAGTAAAGTACACATCAATAACATGTATAGTAAATATACTTTTGTTCACTTTGCCATCCTTCTTATCCGCCAATTATTTGGGGTAGTTCCACTTCTAGTGATCAATCCCTTGCAGTAGAAGCACTCAGTTTCAGGATTAAGTCTAGCTTTGGGTTTCTTCATGGGAGTGACAACTTTCTTGTCATTCTTATTAAAGTTCCCTTTCTATCCCTTTACCCTTTTCTTGAAACTAGTGGTCTTGTAACCCATCAACACTTGATGATCTTTCTTGATTTCTACCTTTGCCGATTTCAGCATCGCGAAGAGCGCTAGAATTACTTTCATCATCCCTTCCATATTATACTTCATCACAAAGTTCTAGTAACTTGGTGATAGTGACTAGAGAACTTTGTCAATTACTATCTTATCTGGAAGATTAACTCCCACTTGATTCAAGAAATTGTAGTACCCAGACAATCTGAGCACATGCTCACTGGTTGAGCTATTTCCCTCCGTCTTGTTGTAGCGACCAGACCTCAAACGGCCAAGTCTCTGTGCATCAGTGTCATCCCTGGATCGGTAATGCTGACACGCACAGTACTCGAGGAATTATAACAGAGTTTCAATCACACACTTATTACATCGAGTCCTCATAAAGAGTATGATTACAAAAATCATCACGGCTGAAGGCCATCTAAACTAGATAACAGCGGAAACTTCGAAGGTAAATGAGTCCATCAACTCCAACGGCATAGCTGAGTGCAAAACAACGACCTATCGCACCTTATTCGTCGTCTGAGTAGTCTGCAACATAAGACGTTCCAGCCCGAAATGGGTCAGCACATGGAATATGTTGGCATAGTTACACTTTAAACAATGAAATGCAAGAACTATATCTACATGCAATATTTGGCTGGTCGAGGCTGTAAGTTTCATGATTTTGCATAAAGCTAGTTTTTCCCTACAACAAAGGAACAAATTTATTGAACTACTCCCATGTTGCCCATTATTTGAGAATGGTAACCCCAACTCAAATCCCAAATAACAGTAGCATCATTAACCCAAATCAATTTTAATTATAGTAATGTGATGATATCACATAAATAGATTCAAGTACTAGATACTCCAGATGTCCATAACTGGGGACACGGCTAACCATGGTTAGTTTATACACTCTGCAGAGGTTTGCGCACTTTTCCCCACAAGACTCGACCGCATCCATGATCGGATGATCGAGACATAGCCTTTCTGAAGCATTAACTCTCTACTCCGGGTAGACAGTACACGCAACTTACTTAACTATGCCAGATCACATAATGGCTTGTGGCTGCACACGGAAGTTTCTAGCATGAATAATCTGATGATCCCTTTGAGCCTGGGTGGCATTTCATAGGATAATTACACAGGTACTCCGGGATTTCCAAAAATAGGCAACACTGGGTTCCCCAGTTGCCTCAACCAATCCACCCAGATATATATTAAAGTTGCCACCTTAATGTTATCCATGATTAAATAACTCTCAACTTCCATGTGTGAATCATGATCCAATCCCTGTCTACGAGCATGGCTAAGCAATGATAAGCATAACGTATATTCCCGGGATGATCAAAGGTATTAGGTTCCTACCTCAAGCACTACAACAAAAACCACATGTTCCCAATCCTACTCATGCAAATATTTGTGGGGCAATACTAATGCATAGTAAAAACTGGGTATAGAAGAGTATGATCAAAGTGTAACCTGCCTTGCTGACGATCTGCAAACTCTAGAGATTCGTAGTAACAAGCTTCGCACTCCGGGTAATCTAGCGTAGACAAACAATAGCATACATAAGCAATCACTCAATCGAAACACAAGAAAGACAGAGAAAAGATCCAAATCGAATACGAAACAAGCAACGGCTTAAACTAAAAAGAACCAAAACCTAACAACATTATTAACATGTGAATTAGATCTTAATAGTAGGTACATGTGATTAGCTATGATTTGCAAAAATATTCAACTCAAACGGAGGAACGAAACTCAAAATATGAATGGAACAAGATCGTTTACTAATCTAGACTAAACTCAATTTTTACAGTACCAAAATCATGTTCAAGTTGGTTGACCAGAAAGAATAGAACGTAACGAAGATTTTGGCGCTGGTTTCATCTTATTTGGACAAACAAGCAAATTTTTTGCTAGTTTATAGATCAAGGGCCAAATCACGATAAAAATAATCGCACATAAGTCCTCGACCGAAAATAAACTAAAAAGAAAAAGACTATCGAACGAACGTTTGCTGTCTGAACTAATCCGGTGAAAAGCGTTCGTCAAAATGAACGATCGGACGAACGTCCGTAAAATAAATAAACCGAATGAACCGATCTAAAAAACCGAACGTAAAACAGAAAAAAAAACGGTCTTTTACTGGTCAACGGCGGCGACGACGTCAACAGTGGAGGAGGATTCCGGCGGCTCCGGCGGCGGGACTTCGGTGGCGGACGACGGCGAGGGGCTGTGCGGGCGGCGGGGGGCGGCACGGGTGCGGCAGGCAGCGGCGGTGCTCGGTAGGCGGCGGCGCTGGGGCAGGAGGCGGTGCTGCTGCTGCTGCTTCGGCGGCGGGATGAGGTGGCGCGACGGGGTTGAGGGGAGGCGGCGCGGTGGGGCGCTATTTAAAGGAGGGATGGCGGCTTCCTTGGGCGAGGGGTGGCCCGACAGGAGTCCGCCTCGGACTCCCTTGGCGTCCGTGCGGCGGCGAGAGTCTCCTGCTTAGGAGGAAGGCGGCGGCGATGCGGGCTGCGGCCCGGCTCGGCTGGGCCCTGGCCGAGTTGGGCGACGAACTTTTTTAAAAAAAAAATCGCGTGAAGAAAAAATCCTAATAAAATATTAAAAAATCTAAAAATGCCAAAAACAATTTTTCACCGTCTAAATAAAATATTTAGAAGAAAGTGAACATTTTTGTGGCCTAAAAATGCAAATTTCAAAAATGCATAATTTTCTAATTCAAGTAAAATAGCAAATAAAATGCTGATAAAATCATAATTTGATTTTAAAATTCTCTCATTTATTTTTAATATTGGAAATAATTGGAGAGAGAAAAAATATTAAAATCAAATTGATCCTTTCTTTAAATTGAATTAAATTCAAATATGAATTTTTGTGAAACCTCCAACTCTCTCCTTGGGTCCTTGAGTTGCTTAAGATTTCTAGGATCACACCCAAATACAAGAATAAAATATGATATGCATATGATGATCTATGTATAACATCCAAATTGAAAATTGGGATGTTACAAACCTACCCCCCTTAAGATGAATCTCGCCCTCGAGATTCGGGTTGGTCAGCAAAAAGGTTAGGGTGGTCTCTACAGAGGTCTTCTTCTCACTCCCAGGTGGCTTCCTCCTCAGTATGGTGGTTCCACTGAACTTTGCAAAACTTGATAGCCTTGCTGCTAGTAACTCGGCTGGAAAACTCGAGAATCTTAACTGGCTTCTCTTCATAGGTCAAATCACTGTCTAACTGAATTGCTTCCAGTGGCACTGTATCTCTTAGAGGAATATCGGCCATTGCTGTGTGGCACTTCTTTAAGTGGGAAATGTGAAACACATCGTGAACTCCTGACAATCCTTCTGGCAGTTCCAGCTTGTTGGAAACTTCTC
The DNA here is from genome assembly GCA_904067115.1 of Aegilops sharonensis. NCBI lineage: Eukaryota > Viridiplantae > Streptophyta > Magnoliopsida > Poales > Poaceae > Aegilops > Aegilops sharonensis. The sequence goes on from LR880969.1 coordinate 690,987,571, forward strand.
CCATGCGTTCCAAAACTATGTATGGTCCCACAAAATGTGGTGCTAGCTTTCCCTTGACTCCAAAATGTTTAACTCCTCGAAGTGGGGACATACGAAGATAAGCTCTCTCTCCGACTTCGTAAACTATCTCCTTGCGTTTAGTATCCGCAGAACTCTACTGCCTGGACTGGGCTACCTTGAGTCAGTCTCGAATCAACTTAACCTTCTCTTCAGAGTCTTTGATTAAATCTGGTCCGAACAACTGTTGATCTCCAACTTCATCCCACGATAACTGTGTCCTGCACCTCCTTCCGTACAAAGCTTCGAAAGGGGCCATTCAAACTGGCTTGATAACTGTTGTTATAAGAAAACTCTGCATATGGAAAATTGTCATCCCAACTAGATCTACAATCTAGCGCAGAAACTCTCAACATGTCCTCCAGAATCTGATTGACTCTCTCAGTCTGTCCATCTGTCTGTGGATGAAAGGCTGTACTGAACTCTAGCCTGGTACCCAAAGTTTCATGCAACCGATTCCAAAACTTTGAAGTGAACTGGGTTCCTCTATCCGATACAATGGTCCTCGGAACTCCGTGCAGACATACGATCCTGGTCATATATATCTTTGCCAACTTAGCACTCGTATAAGTGGTCTTCACAGGGATGAAATGAGCTTATTTCGTCAAACGATCAACTACAACCCAGATAGAGTCACATCCTGAACGAGTCCTAGGTAATCCAGTGATAAAGTCCATGCCAAGTTTATCCTAGTTCCATTCGGGTATCGGCAATGGCTATAGCAATCCAGCAGGTATCTGATGATCTGCCTTAACTCTCTGACAAACATCACATACTGTTACATACTCGGCTATATCCTTCTTCATTACTGTCCACCAGAAATTTTCCTTCAAATCCAGATACATCTTAGTGTTTCCTGGGTGAATTGAATGCGGCGAATCATGGGCATCCTGCAGAATCAACTTCCTGATCTTGGAGTCATTAGGCACATAAACGCGATCCTCGAACCATAAAGTATCATGCTCATCCTCACGAAATCCTTTAGCCTTTTCCTTTGCTCATCCTTTCCTTTATCTCGGCAATCTCCTTGTCAGTCTTCTGGGCTTCTCTGATCTTACCCATCAAAGCGGACTGAATTTCCAATGCTGCAACATAACCTCTCAGAACTAACTCCAAACATAACTCTCAGAGATCGTCTGTTAACTCCTTAGGTAATCCTCCGGTCATGGGCGTGTTAACATAACTCTTGTGGCTCAACGCATTGCTACGACATTGGCCTTTCCGGGATGATAATGCAATTTCATATCATAATCCTTGATGAGCTCCAACCATCTCCTTTGCCTGAGGTTCAACTCCTTATGAGTGAAGATATATTTCAAACTCTTACGATACGTGTATACCTCACAATGGTTTCTGATGAGAAAATGTCTCCATTTCTTCAGCGCATGCACTACGGCTGCTAAGTCCAAATCATGCGTAGCATAATTCAACTCATGTGGTTTAAGCTATTGTGAGGCATATGATACAACTCTCCCTTCCTGCATAAGCATGGCTCCAAGTCCTCGTCGTGAAGCGTCACAATATACTTGATAATCCTTGTATTGATCTGGGAGAATCAACACTGGGGCTGTAACCAAACGTTTCTTCAATTCCTGGAAACTAGCTTCACATTCCTCAGTCCATTCAAACTTGGTGTCCTTCTTTAGTAACTCCGTCATGGGCTCTGCAATCCTGGAGAAATTCTCAATGAACCTCCGACAATAACCTGCGAGTCCAAGAAAACTTCTGATCTCTCCAACTGATGTGGGTGCCACCCATTTGGTCACAGAAGCAACCTTGGTAGGGTCTACTGCTATCCCTTCTCCGGATATAACATGTCCAAGATATCCAACTTCCTTTAACCAAAACTCACATTTGCTGAACTTGGCATACAACTGATGTTCTCTGAGCTTCTCAAGAACCAAACGCAAATGCTCCTTATGTTCATCTTCATTCTTCGAGTAGACCAATATATCATCAATGAACACCACAACGAACTTATCCAAAACCTCCATAAACACTTTGTTCATCATGTTCATTGAATAGGCAGGCGTGTTAGTTAGACCAATTGGCATAACGGTATACTCATATAGCCCGTACCTTGTGGTAAAAGCTGTCTTAGGTATATCCTGCTCTCGGATCTTCAACTGGTGATAACCTGATCGAAGATCAATCTTAGAGAAACACTACTGGAAAGCTTCTTTGCCGTCCACCATGGCGAACGACAAAGGCACAGATCCCAGATGGCAAAGTCCTTTGCCGTCAGCCAGCGGACGGCAAATCGTCCGGCTAAACATGTGCCAACTAAGGCCTTCTTTGCCGTCCGCTTCGAAGAAACGGACATCAAAGGATTGTGCCGTCCGCCATCCGAGGCCAGCAGACATCAACGACGACAGACAGTAGCGGTGTGGGGTGCGAGCCGTTAGGGGGTTAACAGCGCTCTTTGCCGTCCGCTCACGGATGGCAAAGAGCTTAGCTAGGCCAGCACTGGGAAGCTGCCACGTGGCGAGCTATGCCGTCTACCAGTAGACGGCATAGATGGCCCAGTTTTCCAGGCCTATTTGGTCACTTTGCTGTCTTCTTGCGGACGGCAAAATGATCAAATAGGCAGCCAGTGTTCCCAGTTTGCATAGGTGACTTCCATGTGTCCTCTTTGCCGTCTGCTAGCGGACGACAAATAGCTTTGCCGTCCGCTAACAGAAGGCAAAGAGGCTATACAACCCCTGTTTTTATTTTAATCCAATTAATTAGACACGGTTTCAAACACAGATATACATGCATACAGATCCAACATATCCAACAGCATGTCCAACAACATATTTCATCAAATCCAACAACATAGTTCAACAAAGTCCAACATATCCATATATACATAAGCACAAACAAGTTTCCAACAACACATCCATATAGACATACATATCCAAACAAGTTTTCATAAACAACAAGGAAGCACGAGAAGAATAGTACACTCCATGAATCCAAGCCTTCCTCATGTAAAGCAAATCTGCAAATTGGGAAAGATGAAAGTTAGAAGAAAAAGAAGAAGAAGAAGACTAGTTAGAAGAAGAGGAAGAAGAAGAAGAAGAAGATTGTTTTTTCTTCTCTTTCTTTTTCTCCACTCCTCTTCTTTATCTTCTTCTTCTTCTAACTAAGGTAAGTAAAAATGCCATTTTATTGCTAAGCTAGGTAAAAATGCTAAGTGTAGGTCATTTTAAAGCTAAGCTAGGTAAATAGGTCATTTTGGAGCTTAGTAAGGTTATTATGTCATTTTCGAGGAAAATAAGCTAAGTCTATATCATTTTGGAGGTAACAAAGATTATCATGCCATTTTTGACCTAAGTATGCTAAGTATGTCATAAATGAACCTAATAAGCTAAGTATAGCTCAATTTTTTATCTAACTTAGGTAATTATGCCATTTAGGAGGAAAATAAGCTAAGTATCCATTTGTAAAGCAAAACATTAGAGAAAACTTACCGTCATCACAACAAATATGATGAAGATCGCAACTAAGGTAACAACTGATCCAACGGCATATTGATACCAAGCCTCATTATCAATGGCATATTTTCTAATCTTCTTAAGCTTCAGGCGCATTACATCCATCTTCAAGCGCATTGCATTCATCTTCATCTTGTGATCATCAATGACATCAGCAACACACAACTCCAATTTCATCTTCTCATCTTCAATTCTTTTAATTTTTTCTTTCAAATTCTCATTTTCTTTTTCAACTAAATTTAACTTCTCGACAAGAGGGTCGGTTTCAAATTCCGGTTAAAATACCTCCTAGATTAAAGTATCTCTATGTCAACTTGATGGCCATAATTGTCATAAATGCGAAATGCAACAAACAGTTATGAAAGAGAATTTACCGCATCCGAATCATAAAGCGGGCGAGGGCCGACGGGGATGGAAATCAAGACCATGGCACTATGTATAAGAAACAATCATACAAAGTAAGAAAACTATACATACCAACTATATAAATCATACAAAGTACAACATAAAAATTTGAATACCTAATAATCACTATCGGTAATGATGTGCTCATCATCATCATTAATAAATGCATCATCATCATCACTATCGGTAATGACGTGCTCATCATCATCATTAATAAATGCATCATGTGGAAGGCAATCTTTACGTAATCGTTCAAACATTGACAGGTCATCTGCAGCAGTAACTTCTTCTTCTTCTGGCTCTTCTTATTCTGGCTCAGGGTCAGATTCACTATCATTGTCTACATCAATGTTCTGGGGTGCAGTAGAGCGTTTCTTGAAACGTTTTCTGTCAAGACATGTTTCTTGGAAGAATTCTCTTCGTCATATGTGTCTTGGTTAATGTGACGTTCATAATCCTCTTCATTGGGGGAAGGTGGTCTAACACGTGGCGGCACTTCATAAACGACATCCCAACCAATGAGATTTGGATCACTTTGACAGGCCCACGGTAGATAGAAAACTTGGGTTGTCTGTTGAGCCGTAATATAGACATCGGGAACATCCAAATGGGTGCTTTGTTTGATTTCGACTAGCCCTATATGTTCATGAGTCCTTCTAGTCTCCCTGGGATGGAACCAATAATATCTGAAGAGTACGACGTTTGGTGGGTTATCACCGTAGAATTGAAGTTCATAAATTGCTTCAACTCTTCCATAATACTCGACACCTCCTTCACCAATAGCAGAGACACAACAATTTGTAGACTTCCGATCGGCCATAGATAGCTCTTTGCCATAGGTACAAAAGCCATACCCGTTGATGTCGTAATTGTCAAATGAACGGACCTTATAATCAAAACCATTAGCTACTTGTCTCAATTCGGAATCCATAATCTCTGAATTAGCCTACAATTTTAATAAGAAAGGATTGTTGCATTAGTCGCAAATTAGCACAAGAAATGAAAGGGTCTAATGGAAATTACCATTTTTTTGAACCAAGAGATGAAACCGGGATATTCGCCTCCTTGCTTTGCCAGAAGCTCATACTCTTTGACGGAATTCTTTTGGATCACCTCTCCATATGAGAATATGGCGACGTATCGACTGCATCAAATATCCAGGAATAAGAGCAGTTCAAAGAAATTAGAAGTTGTGAAACAATGTAACGAGATCTTACTCGATGTACGGCCGCACTTCTGTTAGATTGTTAAAGAGATAGAACGAAATGGTCCACCATTCTTCAACATCCAACGATACTGGTTTCCAAGCACTGGATGGTGTGATATTCCCTTTGAATAGGCTGAGGTTGGATTGACCCTTTCTAGGCTCGTCAGCATTGTACCGAGTCTTCGGATTATGCAAATGGCGATTTTTGGCTTCGTAGTGTACTGTCACGAAGTTTGACGCCTCCTCAGTGATGAATGCCTCGGCCATTGGTGCTTCTATTCTATGTGTATTTTTACATTTTGCTCGAAGTGTCTTCTGCATCCTCTCAGTTGAGTAGCACCAATGATTTTGCACGGGCCCCCTCAATCGTGCCTCGGTCGGGAGATGCAAAATCAAGTGTTGCATTGGATTAAAGAAGCTTGGCGGAAAGATCATCTCTAACTTGCAGATCAACTCCAGTGCCAACTATTCCATTTCGTCTAGGAGGCCAGGCGGTAGTTCTTTCGCACAAAGAACATGGAAGAAATAGCTCAGATCTGCCAGTACTAGCCATTCATCTTCAGGGATGAAGCCACGCAACATCACTGGAATTATCCGCTCTATCCATATGTGCCAATCATGACTTTTTAGACCAAATATTTTCAATTTATCAAGACTCGCTCCTCTCTTTAGATTTGCTGCATTCCCATTGGGGAACATCAACTGCATTTTCACCCACAAAATAATTTCCTTCATAGCTGGCCTTCCAAGATTGAACCATGCCTTTGGCTTCTTCCAGTTCCGCTTTCCTTTCGGTTCTTGCATGTTTTGTAACGGTCTATCACATATCTCCTCTTGATCGTATCTAGCCTTTGTATTATCCTTTGATTTCCCCTCTATGCCGAACAATGTACCAAAAATGGCTTCGGCGATATTTTTTTTAGTGCGCATGACATCGATGTTGTGTGGGCAAAGGAGGTCTTTGAAGTAAGGCAGATCCCAGAAGCATGGCTTGTGAGTCCAGGCGTGTTCCTTATTATACCCCTTGAAATACCCTGGACGCTTTGGTTCTGGCTTGAGAGTGTTTAACTGATCTAGGGTCTGTTGGCCTGTCAACGCAGGTGGTGCAGAGTGTTTGACAACTCTACCTTTCATGATGTTCTTCTTGTCTTTCCTGAACTTATGGCGAGGATCTAGAAACTGTCTATGCAAGTCGAAGCAACTATACTTGTGCCCCGCCGCCAGCCAATGAAACTCAAGAGCTCCCTTGCATGTGGGGCACGGGAACCTTCCATGCACACACCAGCCAATGAATAGCGCATACGCCAGCAAGTCATGCGTCGAGTACATGTACCAGGCACGCATTATGAAGTTCCCTTTGCTAAAGGCGTCGTATTTCTTGAACCCATTATCCCAAGCTTCTTGCAATTTGTCCTTAAGCGGATGCATGTACACATTCATATTCTTCCCCGGATAGTTGGGCTCTAGAATTATCAACGTCAGGAAAATGTTCTTTCTTAGCATAATCTGCCCGG
>LR880969.1:691009634-691036560 GCA_904067115.1 Aegilops sharonensis
AATGAGAGGGAATAAAAGGACTTTCCCAAACTTTCATTTTGCTTTTATGATCTTCGGGAATTCAAATTCTTTTCATCACCAAAAACCCTGGAGAGAAGATGACATGACTTCTTCCATTTATTCAAATGACAAGTGGTGTTGAAAATATTTGAATTTCATTTGGAAAATATTTCCAATTCTGAAACTTTATGCAACTCAATGATTTTCACGAGCGAAGATAAAATGACTTCTTCAAAACATATGAAATATGAGTTGGGAGTTTCAAAGAATTAAAAGTTCTTTTGAATTTATTTTCAATTTGGAGTTATTTGAGTTTTATTCAAATTATTTTTCTCCAAAAATAAAATATATGGAAAATAGGGTAACATGATTCCCTACATCAGAAATTGGAGAGAAATAAATTTGAATTCATTTTGGTATTTTTAAAATGATTTTTATTGGATTTTATTAGAGCTGAAGCACTCTTTAATTTATTTAAATTTGTGTGTATTTTATTTAATGCTATAATAATGTCCATGTTGTAGAAAATCTTTTTCTGCAAATTTTGGTATATTATATGCCTATATAAAAGTTTTAGTCATTTTGTTTTTTTTTATTTTAGTTCTCTGAAAATTTTGTAAAAAAAAAAATCCGCAGCGCCTTGGGCCAAAGGCCCAAGCCGCCACTTGCCACCGGCCGGCCACAAGGCCGACACCATCGCACGCACCAAGGGAAGCCAGGGAGCACCGCTCCTTTTTCCTAATACTAGTAGGATTTGATCCCGTTTCGTTTATTCCGATTTGTTTCTAAGATCTTTTCCCTTTTGTTTCCTAATCCTAATCTATTTCTTGTCCCCTACCCCAAGCAAACCCCTCCCCTCCCCACTATAAATACCCAAGCAAACCCCCCCCCCTCCAACACATCAAACCAACACCTCTCCTCTCCTCTCCTCTCCTCTCCTCTCCGCAGCAGCAGCAGTGTTGTACCACCGCCGCCGCCAAGTGCCGCCGCCGCGCCCTCGACCTCTCCTGAGGTTTATATGATCTCCTCTCCACCGTCCCGTGATCTCATTTCCTCTAGGAGCAACCGCAACATCGGATCCGATCNGTACCACCGCCGCCGCCAAGTGCCGCCGCCGCGCCCTCGACCTCTCCTGAGGTTTATATGATCTCCTCTCCACCGTCCCGTGATCTCATTTCCTCTAGGAGCAACCGCAACATCGGATCCGATCTTCTTCCCCAACTCCAACGACTACTCCGGTGAGATCAAAGAAATCCCGTAATTCATTTTTTTTTCAGAAAATAGCAATTTTAGAAAATTCATATCTTTTAGAGTTTTTAGTATTTTTGAGTGATTCCAAATGCTATGTGTCACAAATTTGCTGAAGTTTCTGTTAGTGTCTCTGGATTTCAAATTTGAGTAGTTTAAATTTGAATTTGATAAATTTTGTTCAGATTAGTATTTTGGCCATAACTTGAGTTTAAAAATAGGTTTTTAATTAATTCTTTTTGCTCCTGGTCTCTAGGACCTTTGTTTATCCAGTAGTATTTAGTATTTTATTTATAGGTTAATTTAAATTAGGTTTTTAGCAAAACAGTACTGTTTTATTATTAGTTCTGTTTTAGCTTTTTCTTTATTGTTTTTATTAGCTTTAAATTATTTCTTTTTGTCACTTTTGACAAAATTAGTTGTGTTTCTGTTAGACAACAGGAGAAAATTTATTTTTATTTAAAAAAAAATTATTTTCCTTAGTTTTGTATGAAACCTTCTATAGGTCATAGTTAGAGTTTTATAAAAGCTTTTTATTTGTTTCTTTTTGCAAATAAAATTTTATGGAAAAGAATACTTTCTGTTAAATTAGTTATTTTAAATTTTATTTTCTGTTAATTTATTAGTTTAGTATTTTAATTGTTGTTAAGTTTTTACTTACGGCAAAACTATATTAGATGTTTGTAGCAAAGTCATAGATCTTCGTTAGTAGTTTTTCTTTGTAGTTTTATTTGAAGTTTCTTTTGATTTTGTTTGAGTTTTATTATCGATTTTCCTTGCTGTTTTGATTGTTATTTCGGGTGCTAAAATTGTTTGCTAGGATGTTTGCTTATGTGAATGCTATGTTTGACTATATAGATTTTCAACGGAGTGACGATTAGTTCTACCAAGTCATTTTCTGACAGCGTTGTTATGTTCATCAAGTATTACCAGGCAAGTTCACTTTGACCATGCTTTCATACCTATGTTTTATTGCATTTAGTGGCATCTTTGCAACCACCCCTCAGTACTGTTATTGAATCCTTGTAGTTGAGTAGTATGCATGAGGCAGGAACCCATCACCCTGTTACCAAGCCCGGGACGTTATTTATTTTAATGCTACGCTATAGTGGACGGGGTTTGGTATGAGTGCACGAGAGTGGTGTGAAGAAGGAGGACTCTACGTCGATGATGATAACTCCATGATGGCATCTGCAAGGACTGCATCTTCAAGGCCTCAAGACTTCAAGACTCGAGACAAGAATTCAATACACACTACTGGGTGAAGGACGGTTGACGGGCACCCTGGAGAAACCAGTGGTTGGCCGGGATGAATGGAGAAGCGCCATGACATCTTGCGGAAAGCTTCACCCAGACTCAAAGAGACGGAAGAATACTTCATGCCCGGAAGCTTACCTGTGCAACCGCAAGTCATTATGGGCTCTGGCTTGGTTGACCTTAGTGGTGACTCTGGCTGGGACGGTACTAGCAGATGTAGAACTACGGTAGGATGGGATGAGTACCGGACAGTGGTCAGAGGAACTCTTCGGAATACCATGTTTCGGTCATCTTGTTCTCAAACACCCTGCAGTACGAGAACGTAAAAAGAGGGATCGAATCTTGCGGGTAAAGTGTACAAACCTCTGCAGAGGGTTTAAACCTAATCGATTAGCCGTGTCCTCGGTTACGGACAATTTGAGCATCTGGACTTGGATCTATCTCAGAACTCTCAACACCGGATTGATAACTTAATTGTGGGCAACTTATGATGATTTTGGGCTATGAGACATCGGTTGGCGGAACCATGTCATGATAGAAAACTCCATAGTACAGACTTCATTTATTCCTTTCATGTAGGGAAAATAAAACCAGCTTTTACGCAAAAACCCCAGACACAGAGCCACAAAGCCATATTGCATATAGTATAGTTTTATCATCTGTTCTTTTATTGTGATCTTGCCGGTACATTCAATGTACTGACCTACACGGCTGCAACGTATCATGTTGCAGATACTTTCTTCCGACGAGTAAGAATACGGTACAGGGTTACGGTCTACACTCAACCTGCCGATGGCGTTGATGGGACTCCACACCCGATTACTTGTTTTCGCTGAGACTATTGAGGTATATATCAGTTTTACGTTATTTATACATGTGATTGCACTTTGATATATACAATGATGTACTGTGTGTGCCAGCATACTGATCCAGGGATGGCACGGATACACAGAGGCTTGACCGTCTGAGGTCGGGTAGCTTGACGTGGCCGATGCCGACATCGCGCTTGTTAACAAGCGGCTTGAGGAGGCCCAGGGTATGTATGTTTAACTTGTCAGCAAATGTTTAAGAGGACCATGTTGCTAGTATCTATAATATGTTGTGACTGCAGATGAAGCTGCTGCCGTAGAGACCCTTCGGGCGGAACTTGCCCGAGCCAAGGAGCAGGCCCGAATAAGTGATGCGGCTTCTCTGAAGGCGATCGAAGAGTTAAGAGCCGAACAGGCTGCTCATCGCCAGAGCGAAGAAAAGATAGCCCAGATGGCTATTCAGCTGAAAGATGTCGCCGACCGCCATGAGATCCTTGAAAAGGAAAACCAAACGAAAGTGGCTGACCTGAAGAAGGCCTGGAGGCAGCCAAGGAAACCCGCTCTGAAATGAGAGGGATAAGGGAGGAGCTTCGTGAGGCTGGAGATATCACGGCTGGGAAGCCCTATTTGTTACGGATGAAGTTCGGATATCCGAAGTATGCCCCTTTGGATCAGTTGTGGACCTGGCAAAGAGTGCTGCTGATGCAACCGAATTTTACAAAGATCGGAAAGACCATAAGGTAGAAAGGTTATTCTGGTCGCAGTTGAGTGCGCTGACGCGTCCGCTGCCGTTGAATGAAAGGATGGCCGCATGGGCCGAGCTCCATCGGTTGTCCGGGCTTGCTATGAGGTCTGTCATGGATCATCTTTGGCCACGGGGCCAAGGCCAAACAACTATTTTGGATTAGTGCAACAATTCCTTGGTGCTGCGTCGCGTATCGATGATGTGAAGAGGTCGGCGTGCATAGAGGGTGCGTGGATGGCTCTTGCCCGTGTTAAAACATACTGGGCAGGGATGGAAACCACCGCAATTGCAACTCAGGGTCCGGCGGGAGGCCAGGACCCGGCCGAGCACTATTTTGAAGAAGTCTTAGAAGGTGCCTGTTTAATAGAGGCTCAGTGCTCGAAGAATGCCATGTTCGAGTGACATGTATCTCAATTGTAAAAACAATGCTATTTTGGTTATAAAGGCTGTGTTTATACTTTTGCTCGAAAGTATTGTAGTGCCTCCTGTGCGGCCGTTTATGCATGTATATAACCTGAAAGTTTGCAGTCGTCGGCTTCAGCCCCACGCATATAACGCGGGAGTCTTCGGAAAACGCGTATTCACACTTGATCCAACGTCTTGGTCCGTTAAGGAGGTGGTAGCGCGGTGAACCAGGCAACCGGACTATATAACTTTAACACTTTCACTTAGCCATAGGAGTTTGATGGTGGGGCTAATATATAGCCCCTGGTACTTCCGCGTTCATTCGGATATGGTGCGCGTATGTACATGACCGGGAAACCGGTCCTTCGTTAATGTGGAGGAATCATGAAGATTCCGCTGAGTCATCGAGTGGTTGACCAGTCTCGAACTGTATCATGACAGACAATTTTCGGCTTTCTCTACTGAGGTGCTCATCCAGATGAACCAGGGCACAATCACAGTAGTTCTCCCAGTGCCGCCTTAGCCGATAGAGCGGAATGTAAGGTAGAAAAACACGGGAGCCGGGCAAACCCAACATTTGACCAAAGACATGATTCGGAGCTGATGCATATAAGGCCAAACTCGCGACGCCGAACACTCCCTAAGGTATTCGGACTTTACAAGATATAATGGGCTGAGCAACACCCTCGATAATGAGCCATGTGTTTCCAGGTACCTGCGTTAGTCTGGCGTGACGAAGTGTCAAGAACGCCAGTATTCCTCCTGGTTGTGTTAAGAGTCCGGAGGGGAAGGAGCCACAAGAGATATTGAAAAAGGTTTACGTGATATGTCTCCAACGTATCTACTTTTCCAAACACTTTTGCCCTTGTTTTGGACTCTAACTTGCATGATTTGAATGAAACTAACCCAGACTGACGCTGTTTTCAGCAGAACTGCCATGATGTTGTTTCATGTGTAGAAAAGAAAAGTTCTTGGAATGTCCTGGAAATCCACGGAGGCACCTTTAAGAATTAATAAGAATTTTTGGTGAAATAATAAAGGCCAGGGGGCCCACGGGCTGTCCACGAGACAGGGGGGCGCGCCCTCCTAGGGCGCCCTCTCCTATCTCGTGGGCCCCCTGGACACCTCCCGACCTCAACTCCAACTCCATATATACCGTCTCGGGGAGAAAAAAATCAGAGAGAAAGTTTCTTCGCGTTTCACGACACGGAGCCGCCACCAAGCCCTAATCTCTCTCGGGAGGGCTGATCTGGAGTCCGTTCGGGGCTCCGGAGAGGGGGATTCATCGCCGTCGTCATCATCAACCATCCTCCATCACCAATTTCATGATGCTCACCACCGTGCCTGAGTAATGCCATCGTAGGCTTGCTGGACGCTGATGGGTTGGATGAGATTTACCATGTAATCAAGTTAGTTTTGTTAGGGTTTGATCCCTAGTATCCACTATGTTCTGAGATTGATGTTGCTATGACTTTGCTATGCTTAATGGTTGTCACTAGGGCCCGAGTGCCATGATTTCAGATCTGAACCTATTATGTTTTCATGAATATATGTGTGTTCTTGATCCTATCTTGCAAGTCTATAGTCACCTATTATGTGTTATGATCTGACAACCCCGAAGTGACAATAATCGGGATACTTCTCGGTGATGACCGTAGTTTGAGGAGTTCATGTATTCACTATGTGTTAATGCTTTGGTCCAGTTCTCTATTAAAAGGAGGCCTTAATATCCCGTAGTTTCCGCTAGGACCCCGCTGCAACGGGAGGGTAGGACAAAATATGTCATACAAGTTCTTTTCCATAAGCATGTATGATTGTTTACCGAATACATGCCTACATTACATTGATGAATTGGAGCTAGTTCTATATCACCCTATGTTATAACTATTGTATGAGGAATCTCATCCGGCATAATTATCCATCACTGATCCATTGCCTACGAGCTTTTCATATATTGTTCTTCGCTTATTTACTTTTCTGTTGCTACTGTTACAACTACTACAAAAACACAAAAACATTTATCTTTACTTTTGCTACCGCTACTATTATTATCATACCACTTTTGCTACTAAACACTTTGCTGCAGATACTAAGTTATCCAGGTGTGGTTGAATTGACAACTCAACTGCTAATACTGAAGAATATTCTTTGGTTCCCCTTGTGTCGAATCAATAAAATTGGGTTGAATACTCTACCCTCGAAAGCTGTTGTGATCCCCTATACTTGTGGGTTATCATTATGCAGGGTCTTAATCTGAAGGGAAACCTTTGAGCGGGGCCCTGCTGCACGTCTGCGCCTTTATCTCCGTTCTGCCGTATCCTGGCAGGGTGTAGCACGATGATCGTCTGTAAAAAGGGAAGAATCCAAGTGAAAGACTTCGTGCGGGGAGTTGGTTAATGAAAATGCAATATGTTATTGTATTAATAGGGTCAAGCCAAACTATGTGCTTCTTCTTTTTTTGCGACAACCCCTAGCACCACTTATGGGGGTATCCCTAGCTCAGGTTTATCTGGGCTGTTACATCTGGTGGAGCACCGGACTCATCTAACCATGTCCGTGGTCTTGACGACCGACCGTTTATTCTGGTTGGAGGGGCGGCTCAGTGTTCGGCTGCTAGAGCCGCCACGTATTCTTCCGCACGTAAGGAACGCTCTGTATTTCCGCTAACTGTGATGACACCGCATGGACCGGGCATCTTAAGTTTAAGATAGGCGTAGTGCAGCACTGCATTAAAACAAGCAAAGGCCGTTCTTCCGAGTAGTACGTGATAGCTTGTCACGACCGGCTTTTCAATAAAATAATTATTGAGAAAATCGATCTTTAGATCCCAGTATAGGAAAAGTCATCCTCACTGGTAGACAAATACTTGATGAACAGAGGACCAGTAGTATTAAATATATTACAGGGTTGAGCTGAGGCTGCTCAACAAATTATTACAAACTCGCCAATATCTTACATAAGGGCGGTTATGACACAGGGGTGTGGTGGCATGCTACTAGCTCGAAGAAAAAGTGGTGGTGGATAACTTGACTCCTAACTGGCAGCTCATCGAGCATCGACGTGAGGCTCGATGGATTTATTCGTGGGTTTGCGGAAGCGGATAATACAGTGACCAAAACAGGATCGCTCGGGACTGACTGGGACTCCTCTAGGCGTCGGACTCGCTATCAAACTCTTCATCCATGTGGTCGCCTTCATCAACATCTGGCCAAATCAACAAGCCAGGCAAGTACTTTGAAAGTACTCGCAAGATAGTTCGGACAAAAGATATAATAAATGAATGCATGAATGCATCATGAAGAAAAATAATGATGCTCATCCCAACAATAATATTATTGCATGACTTAGTAAACAAGAATAAATAACTGAAAACCGATCGGGTGTCTGGAGCGACGCCACGAAAGGTAAACAAATAAAATTCATGCCGCAGTCGGGCGTCTAAGCAACACCACATAAAGGGCTTTAAAAGAAATGCCGCAGTCGGGCGTCTAAGAGACACCACATAAAGGGCTTAAAAGAAATGCCGCAGTTGGGCGTCTAAGCGACACCACATAAAGGGTTTAAAAAAGAAATGCCGCAGTCGGGCGTCTAAGCGACACCAAATAAAGGGCTTAAAAGAAATGCCGCAGTTGGGCGTCTAAGCGACACCACATAAAGGGCTTAAAACAGAAATGCCGCAGTCGGGCGTCTAAGCGACACCGCATAAAGGGCTTTAAAAGAAATGCCGCAGTCGGGCGTCTAAGCGACACCGCATAAAGGGCTTTAAAAGAAATGCCGCAGTCGGGCGTCTAAGCGACACCGCATAAAGGGCTTTAAAAGAAATGCCGCAGTCGGGCGTCTAAGCGACACCGCATAAAGGGCTTTAAAAGAAATGCCGCAGTCGGGCGTCTAAGCGACACCGCATAAAGGGCTTTAAAAGAAATGCCGCAGTCGGGCGTCTAAGCGACACCGCATAAAGGGCTTTAAAAGAAATGCCGCAGTCGGGCGTCTAAGCGACACCGCATAAAGGGCTTTAAAAGAAATGCCGCAGTCGGGCGTCTAAGCGACACCGCATAAAGGGCTTTAAAAGAAATGCCGCAGTCGGGCGTCTAAGCGACACCGCATAAAGGGCTTTAAAAGAAATGCCGCAGTCGGGCGTCTAAGCGACACCGCATAAAGGGCTTTAAAAGAAATGCCGCAGTCGGGCGTCTAAGCGACACCACATAAAGGGTTTAAAAAAGAAGTGCCGCTGTCGGGCGTCTAAGCGACACCACATAAAGGGCTTTAAAAGAAATGCCGCAGTAAGCGACACCACATAAAGGGCTTAAAAAAGAAATGCCGCAGTCGGGCGTCTAAGCGACACCACATAAAGGGCTTTAAAAGAAATGCCGCAGTCGGGCGTCTAAGCGACACCACATAAAGGGCTTAAAAATGCCACAGTTGGACATCTGAGCGACGTCACAGACAGGGCTTGTAAAAGAAATGCCACGGTCGGACATCTGAGCGACGTCACAGACAGGGCTTAATAACAAAAGTAAATAACAAGTATGCCACAGTCGGATGTCTGAGCAACATCGCAGAAAGGGCTTATATCAAATGTAAATAACAGGTTAGTCCATCCACAAGAATAATCTTTTAACCGGATTTACACACATGTAGTCCACCGGAGTATTGTCACTGAGGCTGATATCTGACATGATAAGATGAATACAGTACTTGGACAATTATAAGATGATTTGAAGAATTTGAGACTCTGCAGAGTTTGCACTAACTGACCACAGCCAACGGATTTCCGTAGTCACGAAGGACTAGTTCCGTTTACGGTATTTCAGTAGAAACACATTTAATTATTACACACCCATTTCACCTCACGATGCCAGGAATCACCCTGGACAACGTCCAAGAAAAACTTTGAGACGGGGAGGTCACAACCTCGAATAGCATAGGTTCAAATTTCTATACGCGCGCTCTAAGGGGTGCTCCCTCTTGGTCCCAACTGGAAACACCCATGCCCCCTGTCCGGATGACGGGCTTTAATCCAGGGCCATGGAACCCTCATCCCGGCCTCTCTATTTGGTGTGTACCAGGAAAACGATTTGCAACTTACTAAGCCATATTCCTTTCGGGAAAACATGTGGCAGTACAGGAAGGAAATGAACGGAAAGGTGATTTGATTCACGATGACACAGAAGTCATATAATCTGACATAAGACTGGCATGTCACAACACTGCCATCTTACCCATCTTCATGCCATCACATGGCCATGCAAATATGTATCCAACAACATAATGCTTTCCGAAACTTAATTTCCACTTATGTGCATGAAATATAACATGCAAAGAAATGTTCATAAACATGCCATGACTATACCAAAATGCAAACATGCAACAACCACTCATCATATCAAGATTTCAAACATGCTTGCCTGGTTCAGAGTAGTCGGAGTTTAACTGTGTGAAGTTTGCGGCTCCGTCACCTCCGCCGGTATCTACGGTATAAGAAAAATATGCACGTAACGTAAATACCGTGAGTGTACAGAAAAGTGTTCCAAATATTTTTCAAATAAATATGACAAAAAACTAGACAGAAAAATAAAGATGACTGAAAAAGAATCAATCAAAAACCATTTTCTGTTTAAAAGTTATAAGAGTTTTGGTCCAAGGACCCATCTGTAATGAAACAGAAAACTTCCAGGGGGTTCTGCGGAAAAGTCCAGAAAACGTTTCGTTTAAAAGAAAAGACTGAGAGGCTGACAGGCGGGCTCCACGCGTCAGGTTTGAAAATCAAACGAGGGAAACAGGGCACGACGGTGCCCAAGAGATGCGATGGTCGCCGGCGGCGATCCACGGCGAGGCAGGGGGATCGGGGGTTACCTTCGTGATCAGTGCACCTTTCCGCGTCGGTGGGTGGTGGTAGAAGTCGCCGACGAGCACTGTGTCGACGGCGGCCCTTGCTCCGGCGGATGGCTGTTCGGGCAGTTGTGGACCTCGTCGGAGATAGCTGCGTGGGTCAAATTGGAGTGGGGTTAGCCTTCTCGAGGTGGTACGAGGCTACGGGCGGGAGTAGGGTGGCGGAGGAGTTCTCACCGAAGAGAACGTTGCCGGAGCCCGAGACGGACGGAGGTGGCCGGAGTCGAGGAAGAAGGGCCCCTCTAGGCTCTTCTAGTGGCTAGGCAGGGTCTGGTGAGGTGGTGGAGTTGTGCGGGGGCGAGAGCAAGCTCGGGGGTGCTATTTATAGCTGGCCCGAGGCAGTTGCCGTGAACGGTTAAGTCCGGCGAGCGATTACGGTGGCGCTGTGGGTGGACGGTCGGCTTAGGGGCTTGAGCATCGTCTAGATGAAGCATTGGTGCCATCCCAGTGTCCAACTCAGCAAGGGAGGGAGGATTACGACCTATCCTCGGCGGAATGGCCGCACGGCACGTCAGAGGCAGAGAACGCGCTCTGCGCGTGCCAGGCCACGGCGACGGTGCTGCATGCATGCGCTGGCAAGGAGGTGGCCACGCGGAGCTCTCAGGAGGTTTGGGCGGCGCCGAACGGCGTTATGCCGCAGGGTTGCCCCCTGTCGGCCGTTAAGGTGGTTCTGCCGCCGCAAGACACGCCGGCGCAGGCGGGCCAGGGCGCCACCGACGCCAGGAAGGTGCCAAGCGCGCGTGTGGGTCTCCGGACAAGAGGGATGGGCTGCGAGCAACGAGCCAAATGCACAGTTTACATGTGACTGAAACTCTGACGAAGAAACAACACTGAAACTCTGAATTTTTACTGAAGATGAACAGAAGTAGTGCAAGCCAGGTGTTCGACAGAATGATCTAGGCATGTAGGGATTTTTCCTTGAGCTGATTCTTGGTGGAGTGGTCTCTCATTGCAACTAGACGTTGCCTGAATTTTGGTGGAATTTTTGGAGGAGTGGAGATATGAATTTTACCAAATTTGGCAAATCTGGTCCAAACTTGCAGAGGGTGAAGAGTAGATCTTGATGGTTCTAGGTTGTGGGTACTAAGGACTATCCAGGGGAGTTGGTTTGGGATCAAGAGTCAAAGGTATTAGGGTACTTGCCTTGCAAATCACCTTGGCTCAAAAGAAAGGACAAAATTATTTTGGGAAAAGGAATAATTGGAATAAAATCCAAAAATGGATTTTATTAGTTTGGACAGAAAGTTTCAGTTGTACCAAAGTGGAAGGAGGGGTTTTGGGGGAGTTTTACCATAAGAGGCATGGTAAACAAGAATGGATCAAAATCAAATAAAAGCCCAAAACCAAAAAGGTTTTCTTTTTAGAAGAAACTAAATCCAAGAAAAGATTTTTGAGAGGGCAAACTTAGAAGAGGGTTTTTAAGAAGGGTTTAAATGACCTTCTTCAAACTAAGCAAGGCTCTTCCTGAAAACAAAAACCACAAAAATTTTGGAGTGTCACAGCACCTACCCCCTTAGGAAAAATCTCGTCCCCGAGATTTTAGCTGACCCTTAAACAGGTGTGGGTGCTCTGTCCGAAGAAAATCCTTGCTCTCCCAAGTTGCTTCATTCTCGGTGTGATTGCTCCACTGAACTCTTAAAAACTTGATGGTTTTCTATCGGTTCCTCCTCTCAGACACTTCTAATATTTTTATCGGGTGCTCCCGGTAGGTGAGGTCTGGTTGCACGTCAATATTTTCATGTGATACTTGCTTCTCTGGGTTTCTCACGTACTTTCTCAACTGCGAGATGTGGAACACGTTGTGGATTTCGGATAAATCTCCGGGTAGGTCTAGCTGGTAGGCTACCGTGCCTCTTCGGGCCACTATATGAAATGGTCCGATGAATCTTGGTGCTAGCTTTCCCTTAATCCTGAATCGTTGCAGACCCTTCATAGGAGAAACTCTTAGGTATAACAATTCTCCGGGTTGACTTCCCGATGCTTTCGATCGTAATAACTCTTTTGCCGATTTTGAGCTGTTTTGAGTCGATCTCTAATCGTCTTAACTTTCTCCTCGGCCTCCTTGAGCATATCTGGGCCGAAGATATGGCTGTCTCCGGTCTCTGACCAATTTAGCGGGGTACAACATCTTCTCCCATACAGAGCTTCAAAGGGTGCCATTTGCAAGCTGGCTTGATAGCTGTTGTTGTATGCGAACTCTGCATATGACAAACTTTCTTCCCAACTGGTTCCGTAGGTGAGAACGCAGGCTCTCAGCATGTCTTCTAGGATTTGGTTTACGCGTTCAGTTTGTCCATCAGTCTGGGGATGGTATGCGGTAATGAATGTTAGCTGGGTTCCCAGTGCCTGTTGTAGGTGATCCCAAAATCTAGAGACGAACTGTGTGCCTCTGTCAGATATGATAGTCTTTGGGACTCCATGCAGGCAGACAATACGGGCAAGATAAAGTCTGGCCAGTCTCTGAGTGGTGTGAATTATCTTCACCGGAATAAAATGTGCCACTTTGGTTAATCTGTCGGTTATGACCCATATGGCATCGTTCGCGTGTCGTGACCGTGGCAGTCCAACAATGAAATCCATTCCAATCTCGTCCCACTTCCACTCGGGTATCTTGTTTGGCTGTAACAGCCCGGCTGGTTTCTGGTGCTCGGCCTTGATACATTGACAAGAGTCACAGCATGCAACAAACGTGGCTATATCTCTCTTCATACCGTGCCACCAAAAATTTTCCTGAAGGTCTTTGTACATTTTTGTTCCTCCAGGGTGGATTGAATACGGAGCTGTGTGACTTTCAGCCAGGATCTGTTGTTTGAGGTCCTTGATATTTGGTACGCAAAGTCTCTCTCCGTACCACAATATTCCTTGCTCATCTATGTTGAATTTTGAGGCCTTGCCCAAACTCACTTTCCTTTTTATGCCTTCAATGCTGGGGTGTCCGTGCTGGGCCTCCTTAATCTTTTCCATCAGGGTAGACTGTATTTCTAGACTCGACATACTGCCTTTGGTAACCATTATTAAATTGAGTCTGGCAAATTCCTGTTGAAATTCTGGCCTCAACTTTGGTATACTGTCGTCGTCCGTGCTGGGATTCCGACTAAGGGCATCTGCCACAACATTTGCTTTTCCGGGATGATAGTGGATCCAAACATCATAATCCTTCACCAATTCTAACCAGCGTCGTTGCCGTAAATTAAGTTCCGGCTGTGTGAAAATATACTTAAGACTCTTATGGTCTGTGTATATCTCACAATGATTTCCAAGTAGGAAGTGTCTCCATTCCTTGAGTGCATGGATGACCGCTGCCAATTCTAAGTCATGAGTGGGATAATTCTCCTCATGCTTGCGAAGTTGTCTGGAGACATACGCAACTACCTTGCCTTCTTGCATTAATACGCATCCGAGGCCTTTCCGGGATGCGTCACAAAATACCTCAAAATTCTTGTGTATGTCTGGCACAATTAATATTGGTGCCGTTGTTAATTTGCTTTTTAGCTCTTGGAAGCTTTTCTCACATGCTTCCGTCCATTCAAACTTCTTGCCTTTCTTGAGCAACTGCGTCATTGGCTTTGCTATGGTGGAGAATCCTTCAATAAATCTCCAATAATAGCCTGCCATTCCCAAGAAACTCCGTACGTCCATTACGCTAGCTGGTGGTTTCCAGCCAAGTACGGCTTTGACCTTTTCCGGGTCTACTGCAATACCTTCTTGGGTGAGTACGTGGCCCAGAAAACCCACCCGTCTTAGCCAAAATTCACATTTGCTGAATTTGGCGTACAGTTGATGTTTCCTGAGTTCTTCTAGTACAATCATGAGATGCTCGGCGTTCTCTTCTGGTGTTTTGGAGTATATCAAAATATCATCGATGAATACCACAACAAACTTGTCCATATACTTCATAAATACTTTGTTCATGAGGTGAACAAAATATGCGGGGGCGTTGGTTAGCCCAAATGGCATTACTGTGAACTCATACAGTCCATATTTAGAAGTGAAGGCTGTCTTGGGAATATCTTTTGTCTTTACTTTTAATTGGTGGTATCCTGATCTCAAGTCAATTTTTGAGAAGACTTTGGCCTGTGCGAGCTGATCAAATAAATCATTTATTCGGGGCATTGGGTATTTGTTCTTGATTGTGACCATGTTGAGAGCTCGATAATCAATACACAATCTCAGAGTTCCATCCTTTTTCTTGGCAAATAAAATTGGAGAACCCCAAGGTGAGGAACTGGCTCGAATGTATCCCTTCTCCAATAATTCTTTTATTTGCTTCTTCAATTCTACCAATTCGGATGGTGCCATTCAGTATGGTTTCTTGTAAATGGGAGCGGTTCCGGGTGCTAGCTCAATGCTGAATTCTATCTCTTGGTCCGGTGGCATGCCTGGTAGTTCTTCAGGAAATACGTCTGGAAATTCACATACTAATGGAACCTTGTTCAGCTCAGAAACGTCCACCTTGTTTAATCTCGGTTGCCGAGGTATTTGTCTCTCTCTGGCTGAAACTTTTATTTTCTTCCCGTGATGGTGTGTGAGAATCACGGTCCGGTTGAAGCAGTCAATAAAACCTTTGTTGGTGGTTAACCAATCCATCCCTAGGATGACATCCAGTCCTTTGCTTTCCAAGACAATAAGGTTGGCGTAAAACTTCAATCCTTCAAATTCAATAACCACACCTTGACAGTAACTCTGGGTCACTTGCTTAATTCTAGGGGACTTGATGATCATTGATTTTTCCAAGGGAAGCATCGAAAAATTATATTGCAAAGCAAAACTCTTCGAAATGAATGAGTGAGAAGCTCCAGAATCAAACAAAACCATGACAGGTATTGTGTTGACGTGGTACGTACCGAGTACGGTATCTGGGGCATTCTGGGCTTCCTCTCAGGTCACGTGGTTCAGGTGACCTTTCCGTTGGTTGTTATTGGGGTAGAAATTGTTTCGCTTTGGCGCTGAATTATTGCCACCATTATTGGGCTTCGGGGTTGAGTTCCTTGGCTTGGGGCACTGCTTGGCATAGTGCCCTTCTTCTCCACAAGCGTAACAAGTAACGCCTGGGCGATAGGTGTACTCCTTGTCTCTTGCATGGAAATTCTTGATTGGGCGTGAATTATCCGTCGGGGTTTTGTGTGTTCCACCCTTCTGAAATTCTGTCTTGCTTCTGGGGTTGCGAGCAAAAGTAGTCTGGTCCCTTTTGCGTTTACGGAAATCTTCCAGGCTACGTCGCTCATTTTCCAGAGTAATGGCCTTATCCACCAGTGTTTTAAAATCTGGGAAGGTATGCACAACCAGCTGGCATTTAAGGGCGGGTGCCAGGCCTTCCAGGAAATTTTCCATCTTCTTGCTCTCAGTCATGTGCTCTTCATTGGCGTAGCGAGACAGCAGAGTAAATTGGTTGTTGTATTCTGACACTGTCATGGTCCTTTGCTTGAGGTCATCAAATTCTCTCTTCTTGATTTTCCTAACACTCTTAGGAATGTGTGCCCCACGAAAACCTTCTTTGAAATCCTCCCAGGTTATTTCATTTTCGTTGGGGTGCATGTGCAGGAAGTTTTCCCACCACAATGCGGCTTCTCCCGTGAGGTAATGTGGTGCATATAATACTTTTTCCCGGTCTGAACACTGTGCAATAATTAATTTTCTCTCAATGTCTCGAAGCCAGTCGTCGGCCTCAAGAGGCTTGTCAGTATGAGAAAATTTTGGAGGACGCTTCTTTTGTAACTCAGATAATTTGGATTGCTGCTGATACTGACCACGGTTACTTCCCATATTGATGAATTGGTTCATCATTTCTTGGTGTTGTTGCTGACTCTGTTCATACAAACGACACACTTGTGTAAAAGCCGTTTCACTGTCCTGTTGACTTGTCTGTCCCTGAGTGAAATTGTGGTTTTGCGGTGTGCCATAATTTTCCTCTGGCTGATTTGGCATGGAGCGCGTCCAAGGATGAGACATCTTTCACTCTGGGATATATTTTGTGAAACTCGTAAGACAAGAAAGAGAGTCGCAAAAGTCAATAAAATCACACATAAAGAAAATTTAAAAACTCTAGGATTTTTTTTTTAAAATACACGATTGGGCGCGGAGAAGGTCTATTACATATCTTACACGCAAGCATAATTATACATTACTTCACTCAGGATATGCGTACATAATCCTGACATGTTATTTAGACTAGTGCACTTCTCCAGATCCTACATGAAGCGCAAGCAGGCTACTTCTCACAACCTATGTACATATAAACATATTACACAAGTCGGTACATCGCATGGCGTTTACGCGTACTCAGTCGGAGATGGTGAGGATCTCCCTTGGCCTGCCGAGGGTGAGACGCAGTGACGCTGGGGAATCAACTTCCTCCTCGCTAATAGGTTCCAGACGAGGAACGCCGCGCTGAGCTGATGGAGCAGGTGCCATAGGCGGAGTAACCTGAATATGAGTGGGCGGAATAGGTGGAGTAGCACGTATGAGAGTGGGTGCAAAAAGTGGTGCAGTGCGAACGGGAGTGGGTGCAATAGCTTGGTTAAACTCCTCAGTGGTAGGAAAACGACGAGCAGTGGCGAGAATGGTAGGCGAATGAGAAGCTGAGGAGGAGATAAAGGTCAGCTGTGGAGCGGTGTGCAGGAGTTCCCTCCTGTTAGCAGCACAGCCATGAACTGAGTCCATGCGGGGAGCTACGAGGTCGTCCACCATGCTGTCGAAGGCTGCCTCCAGGGCTCGGAGGTACTCGACAAGCATCTCAAAGGCCTCGTCTTGCTCTCCTCTGGGGCAAGAGAAAGAGTAGTGACAGGTGTAAGGCACGTGGCATGGAAGGTAGTGGTAGCGACGGGTCTTCATTGCAGGAAGGACATCCCGAAGACGGGCTATCGCCTCGCGGGCTACCATCTGTATAGCATGCCTCTCTGCAGGCATGGCTCTCCCCAAGAATCGGAAGCGGCGTATCTCAGCACGCCCTCCCCTGAATTGCACCGCGGCCTGGTGCATGGTCAGACTGTCGTTGATCTTGTGTGGATAAAGTGTGAAGACTGGGCGCACAGATGGCCCCATCGCGACCTGAACGATGAAGGAGAGGAGCTTGACGAACCCCTCAGGTACATTGGCGAACATCTGCGACTCACAGTCGTTGCCAGCCATCTACAAATATAGGCAAAAATTCTGAATGATCAGATCATAAATTTTATGCTGACTGTCAGAAAAATGACTACATTTGTAAAAACATGAATAAACCCTATCATGCTAACAACCAATTAGCGATCGCACCTAGTGGCTTCCTACAGTCAGCCTGGCTCTGGTTACCAAGTCTGTCGCGACCGGTTTTTCAATAAAATAATTATTGAGAAAATCGATCTTTAGATCCCTGTATAGGAAAAGTCATCCTCACTGGTAGACAAATACTTGATGAACAGAGGACCAGTAGCATTAAATATATTATAGGGTTGAGCTGAGGCTGCTCAACAAATTATTACAAACTCGCCAATATCTTACATAAGGGCGGTTATGACACAGGGGTGTGGTGGCATGCTACTAGCTCGAAGAAAAAGTGGTGGTGGATAACTTGACTCCTAACTGGCAGCTCATCGAGCGTCGAGGTGAGGCTCGATGGATTTATTCATGGGTTTGCGGAAGCGGATAATACAGTGACCAAAACAGGATCGCTCGGGACTGACTGGGACTCCTCTAGGCGTCGGACTCGCTATCAAACTCTTCATCCATGAGGTCGCCTTCATCAACATCTGGCCAAATCAACAAGCCAGGTGAGTACTTTGAAAGTACTCGCAAGACAGTTCGGACAAAAGATATAATAAATGAATGCATGAATGCATCATGAAGAAAAATAATGATGCTCATCCCAACAATAATATTATTGCATGACTTAGTAAACAAGAATAAATAACTGAAAACCGACCGGGTGTCTGGAGCGACGCCACGAAAGGTAAACAAATAAAATTCATGCCACATTCGGGCGTCTAAGCGACACCACATAAAGGACTTTAAAAGAAATGCCGTAGTCGGGCGTCTAAGCGACACCACATAAAGGGCTTAAAAGAAATGCCGCAGTCGGGCGTCTCAGCGACACCACATAAAGGGTTTAAAAAAGAAATGTCGCAGTCGGGCGTCTAAGCGACACCACATAAAGGGCTTAAAAGAAATGCCGCAGTCGGGCGTCTAAGCGACACCACATAAAGGGTTTAAAAAAGAAATGCCGCAGTCGGGCGTCTAAGCGACACCACATAAAGGGCTTTAAAAGAAATGCCGCAGTCGGGCATCTAAGCGACACCACATAAAGGGCTTTAAAAGAATTGCCGCAGTCGGGCGTCTAAGCGACACCATATAAAGGGCTTAAAAAATTCCACAGTCGGACATCTGAGCGACGTCACAGACAGGGCTTGTAAAAGAAATGCCACAGTCGGACATCTGAGCGACGTCACAGACAGGGCTTAATAAAAAAAGTAAATAACAAGTATGCCACAGTCGGATGTCTGAGCGACATCGCAAAAAGGGCTTATATCAAATGTAAATAACAGGTTAGTCCATCCACAAGAATAATCTTTTAACCGGATTTACACACATGTAGTCCACCGGAGTATTGTCACTAAGGCTGATATCTGACATGATAAGATGAATACAGTACTTGGACAAGTACAAGATGATATAAAGAATTTGAGACTCTGCAGAGTTCGCACTAACTGACCACAGCCAACGGATTTCCGTAGTCATGAAGGACTAGTTCCGTTTACGGTATTTCAGTAGAAACACATTTAACTAGTACACACCCATTTCACCTCACGATGCCAGGAATCACCCTGGACAACGTCCAAGAAAAACTTTGAGACGGGGAGGTCACAACCTCGAATAGCATGGGATCAAATTTCTATACGCGCGCTCTAAGGGGTGCCCCCCTCTCGGTCCCAATCGGAAACACCCATGCCCCCTGACCGGATGATGGGCTTTAATCCAGGGCCATGGAACCCTCATCCTAGCCTCTCTATTTGGTGTGTACCAGGAAAACGATTTGCAACTTACTAAGCCATATTCCTTTCGGGAAAACATGTGGCAGTACAGGAAGGAAATGAATGGAAATGTGATTTGATTCAGGATGACACGGAAGTCATATAATCTGACATAATACTGGCATGTCACAACACTGCCATCTTACCCATATTCATGCCATCACATGGCCACGCAAATATGTATCCAACAACATAATGCTTTCCGAAACTTACTTTCCACTTATGTGCATGAAATATAACATTCAAAGAAATGTTCATAAACATGCCATGACTATACCAAAATGCTAACATGCAACAACCACTTATCATATCAAGAGTTCAAACATGCTTGCCTGGTTCGGAGTAGTCGGAGTTTAACTGTGTGAAGTTTGCGGCTCCGTCACGTCCGCCGGTATCTACGGTATAAGAAAAGTATGCACGTAATGTAAATACCATGAGTGTACAGAAAAGTGTTCCAAATATTTTTCAAATAAATATTAAAAAAAACTAGACGGAAAAATAAAGATGACAGAAAAAGAATCAATCAAAAATCATTTTCTGTTTAAAAGTTAAGAGTTTTGTTCCAAGGACCCATCTGTAATGAAACAGAAAACTTCCAGGGGGTTCTGCGGAAAATTCCAGAAAACGTTTCGTTTAAAAGAAAAGACTGAGAGGCTGACAGGCGGCCTCCACGGCGCGACGGTGCCCGAGAGGTGCGGTGGTCGCCGGCGGCGATCCACGGCGAGGCAGGGGGATCGGGGGTTACCTTCGTGATCAGTGCACCTTTTCGAGTCAGTGGGTGGTGGTAGAAGTCGCCGGCGAGCACTGTGTCGACGGCGGCCCTTGCTCCGGCGGATGGCGGTTCAGGCAGTTGTGGACCTCGTCGGAGATAGCTGCGTGGGTCAAATTGGAGTGGGGGTTAGCCTTCTGGAGGTGGTACGAGGCTACGGGCGGGAGTAGGGCGGCGGAGGAGTTCTCAACGAAGAGAACGTTGCCGGAGCCCGAGGCGGACGGAGGTGGCCGGAGTCGAGTAAGAAGGGCCCCTCGAGGCTCTTCTAGTGGCTAGGCGGGGTCTGGTGAGGTGGTGGAGTTGTGCGGGGGCGAGAGCAAGCTCGGGGGTGCTATTTATAGCCGGCCCGAGGCGGTTGCCGTGAACGGTTAAGTCCGGCGAGCGATTACGGCGGTGCTGTGGGTGGACGGTCGGCTTAGGGGCTTGAGCATCATCTAGATGAAGCATTGGTGCCATCCCAGTGTCCAACTCAGCAAGGGAGGGAGGATTACGGCCTGTCCTCGACGGAATGGTCGCACGGCACGTCGGCGGCAGAGAACGCGCTCTCCGCGTGCCAGGCCACGGCGACGGTGCTGCATGTGTGCACTGGCAAGGAGGTGGCCACACGGAGCTCTCAGGAGGTTTGGGCGGCGCCGAACGGCGTTATGCCGCAGGGTTGCCCCCTGTCGGCCATTACGGTGGTTCTGCCGCCGCGAGACACGCCGGCGCAGGCAGGCCAGGGCGCCACCGACGCCAGGAAGGCGCCAAGCGCGCGTGTGGGGCTCCGGACAAGAGGGAGGGGCTGCGAGCAACGAGCCAAATGCACAGTTTACATGTGACTGAAACTCTGACGAAGAAACGACACTGAAACTCTGAATTTTTACTGAAGATGAACAGAAATAGTGCATGCCAGGTGTTCGACAGAATGATCTGGGCATGTAGGGATTTTTCCTTGAGCTGATTCTTGGTGGAGTGGTCTCTCATTGCAACTAGAGGTTGCCTGAATTTTGGTGGAATTTTTGGAGGAGTGGAGATATGAATTTTACCAAATTTGGCAAATCTGGTCCAAACTTGCAGAGGGTGAAATTTTAAAATTTTGAAAAGAAGAAGAGTAGATCTTGATGGTTCTAGGTTGTGGGTACTAAGGACTATCCAGGGGAGTTGGTTTGGGATCAAGAGTCAAAGGTATTAGGGTACTTGCCTTGCAAATCACCTTGGCTCAAAAGAAAGGACATAATTATTTTGGGAAAAGAAATAATTGGAATAAAATCCAAAAATGGATTTTATTAGTTTGGACAGAAAGTTTGAGTTGTACCAAAGTGGAAGGAGGGGTTTTGGGGGAGTTTTACCATAAGAGGCATGGTAAACAAGACTGGATCAAAATCAAATTAAAGCCCAAAACCAAAAAGGTTTTCTTTTTAGAAGAAACTAAATCCAAGAAAAGGTTTTTGAGAGTGCAAACTTAGAAGAGGGTTTTTAAGAAGGGTTTAAATGACCTTCTTCAAACTAAGCAAGGCTCTTCCTGAAAACAAAAACCACAAAATTTTTGGAGTGTCACATAGCCGCTTCGGAATGGAGCGATGTCGAAGATTAATTCTTCGCTTCTGAAGTTGTCAGGAGAACCGAATACAACCTCTAGTACTAGAGATCCCGTGCAGCGGGCCTCGACGCCTGGTATCACTCCTTTAAAGGTAGTATTGCTTTGGCTGATTCTTGATGGGTCTATCCCCATTTTGCGGACAGTGTCCTGATATATCAGGTTTAGACTACTCCCGCCGTCCATGAGGACTCGAGTGAGATGGTATCCATCAATTATTGGGTCGAGCACCAAGGCAGCCGAGCCTCCGTTCCGTATACTAGTCCGATGGTCCCTGCGATCGAAGGTGATCGGGCAGGCCGACCAGGGATTGAATTTGGGGGCGACGGGTTCCACAACGTATATGTCTTAAATCATATTTACTATTTTGATTGCTGGTTGGAATTTTTTCTGTCCCCCAGTGTTCGGCTGGCGAGGCTCATCCTTGTCTTCACTTGGCGTCTCCCTCCCCTTGTTTTCGGCATTTAGCTTGCCGGCCTGCTTGAAGACCCAGCACTCTCTGTGGGTGTGATTTGCAGGTTTTTCGAGGGTGCAATGAATCTGACATAATTTGTCTAGAATCTTATTTAGGCGGACGGCCCATCTCTTCTGCCTTTAAATGGCTTCTTCCGTTGACCGGGTCAAGAGCCCCTGAATCCGGCATTGACCATCGTGTTATCTGGGCTGTCTTCCTTGTTTCGATGCTTGTTACGTGGCTTCCTGGTGCCATCTCTGACTTCGGATGTGCCTGGGTCGCTGGTGCCGCTATGGGCCAGCCAACTGTCCTCACCCGCACAAAAGCGGGTCATGAGGCTTGTTAAGGCTGCCATTGTCCTCGGTTTTTCCGGGCCGAGGTGTCTGGCGAGCCATTCGTCCCGGATACTATGCTTGAAGTCCACTAAGGCTTCGGCATCCGGGCAGTCGACGATTTGATTCTTCTTAGTAAGAAATATGTTCCAAAGTTTTCGAGCTGACTATCCGGGCTGTTGAATTATGTGACTTAAGTCGTCTGCATCCGGAGGTCGGACAGAGGTCCCTTGAAAATTGGCCCTAAAAGCATCCTCAAGTTTTTCCCAACTTCCAATTGAGTTTGCAGGAAGGCTTTTCAACCAGTGCCGAGCTGGTCCTTTCAACTTGAGGGGTAGGTATTTAATGGCATGGAGATCATCTCCGTGAGCCATGTGGATGTGAAGAATAAAGTCCTCAATCCAGACCCCAGGGTCTGTCGTTCCGTCGTATGCCTCTATATTCACGGATTTAAATCCTTCCAGAAATTCATGGTCCAGCACCTCATCGGTGAAGCACAGGGGGTTCGCGGCGCCCCTGTATTTGGACGTGTCGTGGCATGTTGTCGATGGTTGTTGTGTTCGGTGCTGATTCCTAGAAGGTATTCGATCAACGTGATCGTTTTGGTGGCTCTGATCCTGTGCCGAAGCACGCTTCCTAGATCCATAGATGAAAATGGCCATACCGGACTTTTTGTCCAAGAGCTCACGTAAATCGTGTGCTGATACTTGTGTGCGGCATCATTAGTCGTCCTGTCGTGGCTACGGGGTGGTCGGTCCGGCTGAATGGGATCTATGGCCTCGTCATCGAATTCGGGAAGCATCTTGCATTTTGGTTAGCTCTTTGTGTAGCGATCGGCACCGTATTTCTCTTCAGTGTCGAGCACTTTGTTCCACCTGCGGTTGAGCGTGTCCTGTGCAGATTTCAGCCTTTGCTTCTGCTTCTTTAGGCTCCTCGCGGTGGCAATAAGCCTTCTATGGAGGTTCTCTTGTTCCAAGTGTTTTTCTGGGATGATGATCTGCATCATCGTCCCGACTGTTCTCCTCTCCGGAGATAGGTTGGTGAATTTTACCCTCGGGATCAGCGTCATCTGACGTCGGCTCCAGACTATGTTCGTCGTCCCCTGGCTCATCCTGCTCCATGGATGGGTCCATGGGGTCGTCGTTTCCTTTGGAGTCGACCGGGGTATTTTTCTTTCTTGCGCTATTGTCGTTGCTTTTACTGTGGTGGGATTTAGAGCGGCGCCTACGGCGCCGCTTTGGTGGCTTATCGAGGGGATTATCCTTCGTTGCATCATCACCGTCGCCTTCTTTTGGTGTGTCCACCATATATATATATCATATGATGAGGTGGCAGTCCAGTGCCCAGTGGGCGGTGGTTCCTGTTCTTCTCCTGCATCGTCGTAAATACCGTCGACGTCTTCGGATTCGAAATCGAGCGTGTCGGTTAAGTCATCGATAGTGGCTATGAAGTGGGTGGTGGGTGGGGAACGAATTTCTTCGTCGTCCGCTTCCCACTCGAGCCGAACATAGTTCGGCCAGGAATCTTCTAACAAGGAAAGAGACCTTAATGAGTTTAGCACATCACCCAAAGGCGAGTGCTGAAAAATATCCGCGGAGGAGAACTCCTTGACCGGTGCCCAATCAGATTTGATAGGCATGGACGTACATGGTTCGGATCCTGTAGCCGGAGACAAGTCCGGGGGTCCGATGACATCATCCTCACAAGAGGTGAGATCAGTGTTCGGCTCTGACACCGATAAGTGTGCAGCCTCCGTGGCGGGGTCCATCCACCCGCCCTTGGAAGGCGCGATCTGCTCCGGATTGATTCCCGGGGCCGCCGCAGGTGCGATCTCCCGAACACTGTCTGATGGTAGATCTAAGTCATGCTCGTCACGGCTATTCGGCGCACCTGACACGGGCTCGAATCCATCGAAGATTAGGACTCCGCGGATGTCGGCAGTATAGTTTAAGCTTCCAAACCTGACCTGATGGCCAGGGGCGTAGCTATCGATCTGCTCCAGGTGGCCAAGCGAGTTGGCCCGCAGTACGAAGCCGCTGAATATGAAGATCTGTTCGGCGAGGAAAACCTCCTCCTGGACCGCGTCGTTGAAGATGATTGAAGGAGCCATCAAGCCTTATCGCAACGACACAGTGGAACTCTCAATGAAAGCTCCAATGTCAGTGTCAAAACCGGCGGATCTCGGGTAGGGGGTCCCGAACTGTGCGTCCAAGGCTAATGGTAATAGGAGACAGGGGACACGATGTTTTACCCAAGTTCGGGCCCTCTTGATGGAGGTAATACCCTACTTCCTGCTTGATTGATCTTGATGATATGAGTATTACAAGAGTTGATCTACCACGAGATCGTAGAGGCTAAACCCTAGAAGCTAGCCTATGATTATGATTGTTGTTGTCCTACGGACTAAACCCATCGGTTTATATAGACACCACAGGGGGATAGGGTTACACAGAGTCAGTTACAGAGAAGGAAATCTACATATCCGAATTGCCAAGCTTGCCTTCGACGCAAAGGAGAGTCCCATCCGGACACGGGACGAAGTCTTCAATCTTGTATCTTCATAGTCCAACAGTCCGGCCAAAGTATATAGTCTGGCTGTCCGAGGACCCCTTAATCCAGGACTCCCTCAGCAGCGACAGAGGAGATCGAGGCGGGCGCACGCGAGGGAGAGAGAGAAAGAGAGAGAGGGGGGACGCGGCTCGGCCCGTTAAGTGGGTCTTCTTTGCCGTCTGTTAGCAAACGGTAACAAGGGCCACCGTTAGGGCTGGCCCACGTCTCCTCTTTGCCGTCCGCAAGCAGACGACAAAGGACTAACATTGCTGTCGGCAAGCAGACGGCAAAGTAATCACCTCTTTCACCGTCCGCTAGCTCACGGCAAAGAATCTGACCTAGCCACGCCGTGCCCTATCGGGCCCACCTGGCACTTTGCCGTCTGCCTTCTAGCTTTTTGCCGTCAGCTGGCAGATGGCAAAGAAGCAGCTGACGGCAAATAGCATTTTTGCCATCTGCACTTTCTTTGCCATCCGCTTTGGGGAAGCTGACGGCAAAGAGCCTCTTTGCCGTCTGCTGGCGGACGACAAAGACTTGGCAGATGGCAAAATGCCAGATTCTAGTAGTGAAAACTTTTACTCCTTGCAACTGGTCAAACAAATCATTGATCATCGGTAGAGGATATTTGTTCTTGATCGTCACCTCATTCAATGCACGATAATCAACAACCATCCTTAAAGATACATCCTTCTTCTCCACTAGAAGCACTGGGCTCCCCAAGGTGATGAACTTGGTCGAATGTAACCTTTCTCCAGTAACTCCTTTATCTGCTTCTTAATTTCCTCCAAATCTTGTGCGGGCATCCGATACGGTCTCTTGGATATTGGCCTGGTGCCTCGCAATAGCTCAATCAAAAACTCAATGTCTCAATCTGGTGGCATGCCTGGTAACTCCTCTAGAAATACGTCGGGGTAATCCTTCACCACTGGTACTTCCTCCTGTACAACTCCTGATAAGGAATTCACTAGAGTCCTCTTCGGCACATGCCGGATACATACTTAATCCTCTTTCCTTCTGGGGTGGTGAGGAATATCGACTTACTAGCACAATCAATGTTTCCTCCATACTTAGATAACCAATCCATGCCTAGTATTATATCCAATCCTTGTGACTCCAAAATTATTACATCAGATGGAAACACATGGCTACCAATAGTTAAGGGTAACTGATCACACCATCGGCTGGCCATATACTTTGCTCCTAGCGAGCTTACTAACATGGGTGACCTAAGGGCTAGGGTTGGCAACTTAAACTTGTCCACAAATCCCCTTGATATGTATGAATGTGATGCGCCAGTATTGAAAATAACAAAGTGCGGTAAATGCATTAATCAAAAACTTACCGACAACTGCGTCGGGTTGATCCTCACACTACAAAAAAAAAGACACATTCATGACATTTTGGGCAGAACGATTTTTTTTTCTGTCATACATATGACACTTCTATGACGATAATTGTGAAAAAACCCTATATCATCATAGATGTGGTGGGCTCCTACTTCTATGACAAAAAATCATGACAGAAAATAGGCTTCTCGTCCTGGGCGGGCCGGAGACGCAGCTCCAAGACAGTCTTTGGGCCGTTCATGATGGAAAAAACCGTGGTAGAAGCGAGGGGGAGGAAAATTTCGGGGAGTTGCCGGTTACGGTGGGAGGTCGGGGGCCGAGCGATGCACGTTTCTCTCATACACGTGCGAGGCGTTGGCTCTAACTGAACCTGAGCGAGGCATTGGGCTCTACCTGAACCCGAGCGATTGGACTGCAGGCTACACGTTATTGAACCCGAGCGATCGATCGATGGCTGTTAACTGAACCTGATGGAGCGATTCCTTCGCAACTGCTGCTAACTGAAGCCGATCGATTGGATGAACAGTGACCGTTGCGGGGG
>LR880969.1:691037094-691060034 GCA_904067115.1 Aegilops sharonensis
GTTGGGGCTGGATGAACAGGACCTCGTGGAGGGCTGGATGAACAGGACCACCCCGTGGAGGGCTGGATGAACAGTGGACGGTGGAGGGCTGGATGAACAGTAGATAGTGGAGGGGTGGTTGAACAGTAGCCGGTGGAGTAGCGCGCGGTGGAGGCTGGATGAACAGGAGCCCGTGGAGGCTGGAGGAGGTCGACAGTATCCCGTGGAGGCTGGAGGAGGTCGATGGTGGAGATGAACAGTATCTCGTGTAGTCCCATTTTGTGGTACGCCACACCCCTCCGGATGAACAGGACCCCCGTTTCGACCGTAGGAGGTCCGTTTCGTCCGTTTTGCGGTACGCCACACCCCTCCCGATCAACAGGACCCCCGTTTCGACCGTAGGAGGTCCGCTTCGTCCGTTTTGCGGTACGCCACACCCATCCTGATCAACAGGACCCCCGTTTCGACCGTAGGATGTCCCTTTCCTCCGTTTTGTGGTACACCAGGCCCCTCCCGATCAACAGGATCCCGTTTCGACCATAGGAGGTCCGTTTCCTCCGTTTTGCGGTACACCACACCCCTCGTGATCAACAGGACCCCGTTCCGAATGTGGCCGGTCGAACACAAGGCCGTTTCCTCCGTTGTGCGGTACGCTAGGCCTCGTTTCCATCGCCTGTTCCGTCCAAGCCCTCCCGATGAACACGACCACACATTACGTTCCGACCCAGCCGGTTGGCTCCCCATGAACACGACGACGACGCTGTTTCTCTGTTCCGACCCAGCCATGTACGTATGCGCGAGTAGGCGTTCGAGACCCTGCCCGTATGTACGTACGTGGCCGTATTTTCTTTCTTGCAGCCTCGCCACTGTACGTACGTGTACATGCGCCGTGCGCTCCTCGACTACGACACGTGCGCGCCTCTACTACGACACGTGCGCGCCTCTACTACGACACGTGCGTGCCTCTACATCGACCAGTATGTACGTACACTTTTGCGACTAGAATGACAACGCTACATACGCTTCAACCAGGTGGGTCCCGACTGTCAGGAACTTCCTTGCCTGCGAAGATGTAGCTAGTGGGTCCCAGCAGTTAGGGAGGCGAATCGTTTTGTGTTCTATTTTTTGCCCGGACGCACTTCCTTGCATGCGAAGGTGTAGCTGGTGGGTCTCAGCAGTCAGGAGGGAAACGTTTTTTTCACGAAATACGGTGGCCCATCCGGTGGGTCCCTGCTGTCAGGTGGAGGAATCATTATTTTCCGCGTAATAAGGAGGCACTTTCTTGCTGCGGCCGTGGACCCAACAGTCAGCCTCTCGACGTACAGTCCACGTCCGATGGAAGTCATTCCTTGACCACATTGACCACGTCGCGCCGAGAGCACCAGGGCGGTGGACGACGGCGAGGCCTAGGAAGGGGACGACACGAAGCCGGTGAAGACGCGACAGTGGATGCCCACGCGGAGAGGAGTATGTGTATTCACTCGTTCGGCTGCGGTGTGAGGCTGCCGTCGCCGCAGGGCCTGGCCTAAGGTGGGAATAGTAGGGGGGGTGAGGCCTCCGCGGCTGCACAGCCGGCCACGGGAGGCAGGAGCAGGCAGCACGACCGGCGCTCCTTTGGGCGGCTGGAGCAAGAAGACCTGAGGTTGAAGAAGCACTATGGCCGTTGGATGGACATCGTACGGTCACTAGAGCTAGAATCGTTCAAATTGACTAAGTTGACAAAGCCCTCCGTCCCCGTCAACTTAGTAGGCCCACACGTCAGCTTCCCACCAAGGTGAGTCCCAGCTAGCAGGGGGAGTATTCATTTTTTGTGCGTAATAAAGAGGCACTTCCAGTGGGTCCGAGCTGACAGCGGGGGGAACGTTTTTTTTGTGAAATATGGTGGCCCGTCAGGTGGGTCCCAGCAGTCAGGGGGGAAACATTTTTTCGCGAAATAAGCTAGCCCGTCCTGTGGGTCCCTGCTGTCAGGTGGAGGAATAATTATTTTGCGATTAATAAGGAGGCACTTCCTTGCGGCCGCCATGGACCCAACTGTCAGCCTCTCCACATACAGTACTCTTACGATGGAAGTCGGTCATTGACCACGTTGACCACGCCGCGCCGAGAGCACCAGGGCGATGGACGACGGTGACGCCTAGGAAGGGGACGACACGGAGCCGGGGAAGACGCAGCAGTGCAAGCCGCGCGGAGAGGAGTACGAGGGTTCACTGGTTCGGCTGTGGTGTGAGGCTGCCGTCGCCGCAGAATAACAGGGGGTGTGGGTGAGTGGAGGGATGGCCTGTCCACCGGTGGGAGTAGTATGGGGGCGGTGAGGCCTCCGCGGTAGCACAGCCGGTCACAGGAGGCAGGAGCAGGCGGCACAACCGGCGCTGCTTTGGGCGGCTGGACTAAGAAGACCAGAGGTTGAAGAAGCACTACGGCCGTTGGATGGACATCATACGGACACTGAAGCTAGAATCGTTTATATTGACTAAGTTGACAAATCCTTTGGTACGCTCCAACTTAGTAGGCCCACAGGTCAGCCTCCGAAACGGTGCGCCCCAGATGTCAGGGGGAGGAATCATTTTTTGGGCGGCCGAAGCTAAGAATATCCGAGATTGAAGAAGAAGCACGACATCCGTTGGATAGACATCCAACGGCCGCTGCTGCTAGAACCGTGTGTTGACTATAATAAGTTGACAAAGCCTTGCATACGCGTCAACTTATTTTTTTTACGGGACGCGTCACTTAGTAGGCCCACAAGTGTGTGACAGAGAACTTATAGCCCATTTGTGTTTTGTAAGAATGTACATCCCATTTTTGAATTCTAATGGAATTTACAACAGCCCATTTACAGTTTGTTAAAAGTACAACTCATTTTCTAGCTAGGACAACGGTTAATAATTTCAGCCAACCATTCAAGACAGAATTCAATAAAATTTCCCACATTTTGATGGGATCCAAAATATTTTTATCCCAAAATTTATAGTCAGATTAAATATAAATTTGTATTACGTAAAAATCCAACGAAACATTGCGCGCGAAACAATGAAAATTTAAGATTTTTAAAATCCATAAATAATATTTTATAAACTAATTACGTGTTTGGTGCATTTTTTATAGTTACTGCCCAGTTTTTATAATTACATCCCATTTATTATTTTTAAAGCCCATTTTCCTGTTAAGCCTATTGCATTCCTCCTAGGAAATATTTGCAGCCCAGCGGGGCGGAGAATAACCAGTTGACCTTGCCTAGGTATTCCTCAAAAAGACGTATAGCTGGGCTAGCCATTTTCATCTTGAAAAGAGTAGTATCTGGGCTGGATATCTGGCCTGGGCTAGACGGGCCACAGCCCGCCCAGTTAATACCCTGCTCTCCTCTGAACAACAACGAAATCATCGCCAAGAAAAAACTCTGCAGTGCTCATGCCTCAAAAACACAAATACTGCTCGAGCTGCTTGGTCCCAGCTGTCAGCCGCACCTTGTGCAATTCTCTCGTTTATATTGACTACATAGGTTGACAATGGTGTGGGACCGTGATGTCAGGAAACCAGGAGAAAGCAAAAAATATATAGTTGTACATAATAAGGAGGCACTTGCGTACGTACGGCTATGGCCCTAGTGGGTCTCTAGTGTCATCCAGTCAAAATAAAGTCATCTCCTGAATCCTCATGTTCGTTGACCATGTTAACAACGCTCGACGCCACGGCGAGCGCAACAAGTCAAAGGACAACGGAGAGGGCCTCGCGGGCCCTATGGAGGTCTGATACAGCGCCCGCTGCTCATTCAGGAAGCCAGGATCATTCGACACCTATGAGAACCTTCAAGAAACTGAGACGGCATGAAACGGTAAGGCCGCGCTTGGGAGCTCTGGTTTATTTCAAACCTGTATTAACATACAAGTGTAATTTACTCGTCATCGGAAGGCCCGAGGTCTGTAAGTAAAACCGGCGGGTTATGCGTGCAATTTGATAGACCAGTGTATATTTTACGAGCACTGCTATATGGACGACATTACCAGACGATACATGCACGACGTGCGTATCATGCCATCCATGGGCAAGGCTGAAACAGTAGCTAACGGCTGGATTAGCAATCGTCCGAGTGTGGTTCAGCATTTTTATCATGTGTGAAGTACTTCCGTTATTTTACTAGTCGAAATCAACCAAACAAGCGCCTTTGCCCGAGACCATCTGCTTTAATTTACAAGCGTCAGTTTTACAAGCGGTTTTGGTTGGAAAACGATGATCCAATCACGGCCTAATATCATGAGTTGGGCGGAAGATCATATGGTTTCACGTCTAACCTACCCGACATGTCGTATAGGCTATGAATGAAACATCAGACGATGAACTTCTTACGCACGGAAACAACAGAAGAGGATGATCTTCTTAACAAGCAAATCACTGGCATTAGATCGACATGCAAAACAATACGAAGCATTATTCTCTGGAGGCATGGTGAACAGCTCGTGATGCCGCATGCCAGAACATTCCAAGCTCAACTTTGCAATCAAACACAAGGCCTGGCATTACATAGACAATATTCAGAACAAACTCTTAACACAGGGATATCTCAGCAGAGTAACTATTTACTTCTAAACTGAACACAGGAATAGGAAAAAACACTCGACGCTACTCACAGCAAGGGCGTCCCACTCAAAAATATCAAATGCATGTCTTCTGGCTAACATCAATGAGCAAATTTTGAGAGGGTTTTCCAATTCCAATATATTAAACTAACGTCTTCTTGCTAACATCAATGATTAAACTTTGACAAGCTTTTCCCATTTAAAATATGTAATGCTTATGATCGTGTCCTGTCGTAGCTTCTTGTACTTGTTTGGGAACTTTTTGCCCAGGGCACTCCACGTGTTGTTAAATTGCCAATGGTCTCTGCAGACTAGTCATGTCACCGGTGTCTAATAATACTCTGTAAAGCTTCTCGATCATTCCTTCCGTAATGTACCGCAACCAGTGACTGCTTCTTCTGCAAAGTGGAACGACCAACTGGACCCAGTAACACAACAGTTTGCCTTGGACACATTGGCTCCTTTTGTGCAGTTCAACTAAAATCAAAGTCGGAATAAAACCGAGCTTTAATTTTGATATCCCTGTAAGCAACAATAGGTATAAGGGAAACAATTACTGAGAAATAACGGTTGATGACTTGTCTTAATGGGAAACAAAGCAGGAGAGTAGCAATTCTCCATCAGTGTGATTCATTCATATTGACTGAGACATTATCTTAACAATGCCTTGTTTCAACATGTATAAAGAACAACAAAGCAAAAAAGTACCATTCCTAAAACAATGCAACTGATTCATTTTTAAAGAGACATTATCTTAACAATACCTTGGTTAAACATGTAGAAAGAACTACAAAGCAGGATAGTACCATTCCTAACAAGTGTTGCAGTTTTGAACTAAGATTCAGTAGTTAATTAATTCTAAGGGTGGCATTTCTTAATTTTAACAGCGGCATTAGACTAACGAAAAGCATAAACAGTTCCAGGGAGAGTGGGCGCATCATGTCTGGGTTGGTCCCATTTTTGTTCACTACTTAATGGAAAAAGACAGCAATACAATAGCTTCAATTCAACATTTATTTAAAACAGTACCAATACAGGTAGCACAACATCTCAAAGCACACTGCACAATCATGTGGATGAAGGCATGTACTGACCTTTCATGAGACCACCAGGATAAAATACGAATCTCCTACACGAATAGGAAATCCAATCTCCTTTTGTGCAGTTGCACTGAAATCAAGCAAAGTGTTTCGCGTAGCGAAGCAAAATGTCGCAATAGCAACAAGTTGAATAGATATCATGTGGTTGAGACCCAGATTTGAAACAACTCGACAGGAACACTGGAAACAAATCTCGATCTCCTTTTGTGCAGTTCCACCAAAATTAAGCAAAGTCACCGGTGTGACATTCAAGTTGAACTGCACAAAACACTCTTAAAACATAAGTGTTTCGAGTAGTGAAGCAAAATGTCGCAATAGCAACAAGTTGAATCGATACCCCTGTTTTAACAGAGGCAAAAAAGGAAACAATTACATGCCGATAAAGGAGGATGAGACAAACGGTGACAGAAAGAAGCATCTAACTTATCTTGGATGGAAAACAAAGTAGGATAGTAGCATTTCTAAAACGGTTGCATTGATTCATATTAATAGAGACACTCTCTTGAAACAACATTCGTTAAAAAATGTAATTTACTTTTAATAGTGGCATTAGTTCAATTTTCCGGCGGCATTCTTAGATTAACAACAGCAAAATAGCTGTATGGGACATGCTAGCACCATGGGCGTCCACACGTATAAATGGGTGATGCAGAGTATGTAGCCAAGCAGCATATTTGTGTTGGTCCCATATTTTTTCTCTTTGAACTTTTTTCCTATGTGAGGGCAGCAAATCTAGTCTTGCACAAACTACCCTCCGCCCTCCCCCCAGTTTCTTTCCCTTTTCAACAAAGAGATCGGTTCCTTACAGATGTGTGTACTGGGTTACCCCGTTTTTCCCTTTTCGACCAACAAAGCGGCTGGATAGCGAGTCTATACTACTTTTTATCCCTCCTTTCCTCATTGAACCATGTCCTAGATTCTTGCTCCACCCCACCGCACATTTATTTCCTCTTTGAACCAAGACCTAGATTGGACTACAGATCGAAAAAGATCCACATGCAGCTAGAGCAACGACGGTTTCAAAGAAACTTATACCTTTGGGTCGTCGGGATGTGGCAAGGCGTGCGGCGGGAGGCCGGATCTGCCCACACTACATACGACAGCAAGGAAGAAGGGGTCGGTGGCCCTCCCGCACAGGCGCTGGGTGAAAGAGAACAGTGCAGCCGGCAGTGGATTTCCTCCCTCGCCCAAGGCGATAGAGTTCACGCTGCACCTCCTCCCCTTCCCGGTGCGACGGGATACGAACGCCTCCTTCACCAGCTGTGAGGGGGAGAGAGAGACAAGAGGCCAACGCAGTCTTGTTTAGATCTGGTGAATAGAGGGTGAGAGACTGTGAATATAGCAAACCCTAGCAAATGAACGCTGAGCCTCTAGCGTGTAACATATATGTATTGCGGTGAGCGTGTGGAGAGTGCAAACCCTAGCGAACAAGCACTGAGGCTCCCGCTTATATATATACTAATGTAGTACGGACTGAGCTCCGGTGCCTTCACTCCATCTGCTTTTGGCTGTATGACAGGTGAGCCAGCCACATTTTGGGCCCACCTGTCATAAACCCAAAGGCAGGTGCACTAAGTCAATGAAGCTGCGTCCATATAGTACTCTCGTGTGTATACGACTAATATATAGTGGAGTGGTTTTCTTATTCTCTCCATAACAATCGTTTTAAATTGTGTAAGTACGAAACGAAACTCTTTATTTAATGTACGGTGAAGAAAACTGGTACTACTTCCGATGAACTAACGATCCACGCCCACGCGTCCTGGTCGCACTTCCTGCCCTTCACTTGTGGTACACTACCCTCCCTTAAGTGAACAACCACACATGCACCAAATTATCAGAAACGTGTGAGAATGTGTACAAATAAAGAATTTTAATTTCAATTATCGGAAAGGTTTGAGAGTACTACAAAGTTTGTCTTCAGTCAAATCTAATATGCGGAGTAAATAAAAATGGAGGGCTACTACGTCCATCCAGGTTTTTAGTCCACACCATTTTTTAAACTAAAGTTAATAGCTGGACAAATAAAATTACAGGGGAGTTGGAGACAAAGTTGTGAGAAGGCTTAGAAATCATTACAAAAGTTATGGTCTTAGTACCAACGTCGATCCTTCTTCGAGGAAACATTTGGTTCATAGCCAATTGTGTGATAAAATTGCACCAACGTGAAAGACGACTGCGTCTCCAATGCAACCAAGGTGAACTGACGAAGGATATCATCTTTGTGCGTAACAAGCAAAGAGCACCGATGGAAGACAACTTGTTTTTCATTCAAAATCGATCAGCTTCACCAGCCGACGCAACCATGAGGCGCAACCATGAGCATCGATAGGTCATCGTGGTGATGCATCATCCATT
The DNA here is from genome assembly GCA_904067115.1 of Aegilops sharonensis. Classification (NCBI taxonomy): domain Eukaryota; kingdom Viridiplantae; phylum Streptophyta; class Magnoliopsida; order Poales; family Poaceae; genus Aegilops; species Aegilops sharonensis. The sequence continues at coordinate 691,045,103 of LR880969.1, forward strand.
TGGCATCAAGTTTGGGTGAGGCACCTATGAAGTTCGACAAATCCTCACTGTGGTCTGTTTCTTCTCAGTAATCAAGCTCGAGGAAGGAAGAACCACGTGGTAGAGGACAGTGAGGTGGAACAACAATGGCCATCCAATTTTGTGCAGTTCCACTAAAATTGAGGAAGACATGCCCGGGTATGGAGACACGCATCGCTGTTTCCAAAAATATAAAAAAGGGTTAATGAAAAGTACACCAACAAACAGAAGCATCATAATTATATCTTGATGGGAACTAAACCAGGATACCCGAGAAAAAAAGCATTTCTTCATTTAACCAGTGATAGTACTACCACCATATGGACAATGATCGCACAACCACCATGTACTTTTTGTCGAAACAACATGTATACCTCCACCAAGGCATAAATCAGGACAACTTTTCGAGTGGCATTTCCTCTATAATAGTACTAGTAGGTGATGTTGGACCAGCCGACGAACCCTAGCTACTATGCATGGGGAGCTGGCGAGTAGTCGCATAGATAGAAGAAAACCCGCACGCAGCGACCTGGGGAGCTGGACCAGTACAAGAAGTTATACCTCAGGTGGGTGAGATGTCGTTTAGGATGGCAGGCGGGATCTGCCCACACGACGGTAGCGAACAAGGGCGCAGAGGATCTTCGTCCGTGCAGCGCCGGCTCCGAGAGGACAGTGCGCATTGGCTCCCTCCGTCGCCGACGGAGACAATGTCAATGCTGCACCTCCTCACCTCCCGCAGCGGACGGGATTCGGCTGGATCTGTGACCACCGGTGAGGAGAGAGATAGAGTGGACATTGTCATCTTGTTTTGATATGGAGAGGTGAGAGAGCGAGATGCGAGAAACACTATCAAACAAGAGGCTATAATGGAGTAAAAAATCTCTCCATAGTAGTGGTTTTAAATAGAATACGCGCGTTCCCGGAAAAAAGAAACGAAAACTGGCGGACAATTTTCTAAGGGTCTATCTAGGACACATCTAGATGTCTAAATTGATGTCACCTCCGTTTGTGGTCTATTTTTTTTGTCCTAGTTTCTTTTGTTTCTTGTTTCTACATTATATACTTGTGGGAGCTTAGATGTGATATCCTTAAATAACATCTAGATGTGAATTAGACAAACTGATTTTCTAACGTACCAAGAAAGAAAACTCGATCAAAAACACGCCCCCACTTCCAGGTCGCGAGAGTCGTCGTGCACACACACATAGACATAGACATGCATATCCGTGTTTACATAAAATTCCATTTCCATCTCCATCTACAATCATATTTGTCCAACTGGCACATTATTTACGTTGTTAATTATATACACAGCAATATTAACGTACATCATCTCTTGTTTGCGCACGTCCGGACCGCTGCCACGGCCGGTCCTGACCAACCCGAACCCTCTTCATCACCCGCGCGTGCTTCCCGCCTGAAGCGGTCAATGCCGCATTCATGCCCGGCCAGAGCGAACGCGACCTCTCACTGGCGCCGGCATTGAAGTAGCGCGCCGGCTGCGAGAGCGTCGCCCGCGCCGCTTCCGGGTGCACGCGGCTGCTCCGCGTTCAAAGGCCGCAATAGCCGGCTACAACATGCATGTAAAAAGTTCTTGGGAGTCCGTGCTACAGCTAGCTGTCCTCCCCCAAATCGTCAATCTCTTCCAGTAGTGCTAGTAGTACTCCATGGCGCGATCCATCGACAAGCAGGCGGGAAAGTTATCATATACTCGGTTTGCGGTGAGTGGCATGCCGAGCGACCGTGTGGGGTCGAGCCGTGGAGGAGGGTGAGACACGAACACGACAGACGTGATTTAAACATTGGTTTTGCTTGATGGCGCAATCCAACGAAACGAAACGTTGGTTTCTCTCCGTTTCCATTTTTTCTCCGGAAAACGGAAACTTTCCACTCCATTTTCATTCCTATTCCAAGGTTGCCCCGTTACAACATTCCATCAAATACAAAGGAAAACTAACACGCATGCTGATGCATCTCAATGATTCACAGATCATAGCCAATATTTACTTCACAACTAAATAAAAAAGCTGTGAGAGCGTGTACGAAAGAAAAACTACTGATGGGGTCACTGCGACTTAAACCCTAAACCCTAAACATGATTTAATTCCCTGGCCAGGTAGAACCTGTCGAAGGAAAGACGGTTGGCACCCTCGGATCATACGATGCTTTTGTGCGGTTCCACTAAAATCGACCTGAGCATCCCTGATGGCAAAGATATTGAAGACGTGTGATTAGAATAATAGTACTGGCACTAGTTCATGAGACATAAACTCATCACAAGTAGAAGCCGGTAGAAGTAGAGAAAGATTGACATGGAGATGGAGCTACGGCAGTGGAGCAAGCTGATACGTCTCCAACGTATCTACTTTTCCAAACACTTTTGCCCTTGTTTTAGACTCTAACTTGCATGATTTGAATGAAACTAACCCGGACTGACGCTGTTTTCAGCAGAACTGCCATGATGTTGTTTTATGTGTAGAAAAGAAAAGTTCTCGGAATGTCCTGGAAATCCACGGAGGCACTTTTTGGAATTAATAAGAATTTTTGGCGAAAGAATTAATGCCAGGGGGCCCACAGCCTGTCCACGAGACAGGGGGCGCCCCCCCCTAGGGCGTGGCCTCCTATCTCGTGGGCCCCCTGGACCTCCACCGACGTCAACTCCAACTTCATATATTCACGTTCAGGGAGAAAAAATCAGGGAGAAAGTTTCGTCGCGTTTTACGTCACGGAGCCGCCGCCAAGCCCTAATCTCTCTCGAGAGGGCTGATCTGGAGTCCGTTCGGGGCTCCAGAGAGGGGGATTCGTCGCCGTCGTTATCATCAACCATCTTCCATCACCAATTTCATGATGCTCACCGCCGTGCGTGAGTAATTCCATCGTAGGCTTGCTGGACGGTGATGGGTTGGATGAGATTTACCATGTAATCAAGTTAGTTTTGTTAGGGTTTGATCCCTAGTATCCACTATGTTCTGAGATTGATGTTGCTATGACTTTGCTATGCTTAATGCTTGTCACTAGGGCCTGAGTGCCATGATTTCAGATCTGAACCTATTATGTTTTCATGAATATATGTGTGTTCTTGATCCTATCTTGCAAGTCTATAGTCACCTATTATGTGTTATGATCCGACAACCCCGAAGTGACAATAATCGGGATACTTCTCGGCGATGACCGTAGTTTGAGGAGTTCATGTATTCATTATGTGCTAATGCTTTGTTCCGGTTCTCTATTAAAAGGAGACCTTAATATCCCTCAGTTTCCGCTAGGACCCCGCTTCAAGGGGAGGGTAGGACAAAAGATGTCATGCAAGTTCTTTTCCATAAGCACGTATGACTATTTACGGAATACATGCCTACATTACATTGATGAACTGGAGCTAGTTCTGTGTCACCCTATGTTATAGCTATTACATGAGGAATCGCATCCGGCATAATTATCCATCACTGATCCATTGCCTACGAGCTTTTCATATATTGTTCTTCGCTTATTAACTTTTCCGTTGCTACTGTTACAACTACTACAAAAACCCAAAACATTTATCTTTATTGTTGCTACCGTTACCTTTATTATCATACCACTTTTGCTACTAAACACTTTGCTGCAGATACTAAGTTATCCAGGTGTGGTTGAATTGGCAACTCAACTGCTAATACTCAAGAATATTCTTTGGCTCCCCTTGTGTCGAATCAATAAATTTGGGTTGAATACTCTACCCTCGAAAGCTGTTGCGATCCCCTATACTTGTGGGTTATCAAGACTAAATTCTAGCACCGTTGTCGGGGAGCATAGCTCTATTCTCGAAGTCACTTGGGATTTATATCTGTTGATCACTATGAAGAACTTGAAAGACGATCGAACTACTATTTTGCCCTCAACTACGAGAGGAGGTAAGGAACTGCCATCTAGCCTTGCACTAGATTCTCCTTCCGTTATTAGCAGGCTTGTGACACCTGAACGTGCTACTGCTATGAATTCTGATATGTCGCATGTTATTGATGATGCCACTTCTGCTATGCATGATGAAACTGCTTCTGTGCATGATACTACTTTGCCATTAGGTGAATTTCTTGATGAACAACTTGCTAGAGTTAGAGGGAATGATATTACTGATGATCGTGATGATGAAGGTTCCCCCAATGATTATGTATTACCTGTTGTTCCTAAGGGTTATGTTATGAATGAAACAGCTGCTATGGAAATTCTTGCTTGCAATGATAGAAATGATCTTAAGAAATTATTAGCTAAATGGAAGCAGCAGTCTCTTAATGCTAGAATGAAACCTGATCCTGCTTTTGCTACTTCACCTATCTGTGTTACTGATAAGCATTATGAATTCTCTGTTGATCCTGATATTATTACTTTAGTTGAATCAGATCCTTTTTATGGCCTTGAATCTGAAACTGTTGTGGCACATATTACCAAGTTGAATGATATAGCCACCCTGTTCACTAATGATGAGAAGTCTCGCTATTTATACATCATTAAGATATTTCCATTCTCATTAAAGGGTGATGCTAAGACTTGGTATAATTATCTTGCTCCCGGTTGTGTGCGTAGTCCCCAGGATATGATTTATTACTTCTCTGCTAAATATTTCCCTGCTCATAAGAAACAAGCTGCCTTGTGGGAAATATATAATTTTGTGCAAATCAAAGAAGAGAGTCTCCCACAAGCTTGGGGGAGGCTTCTCCGGCTACTTAATGCTTTGCCTGATCATCCTCTTATGAAAAACGAAATACTTGATATCTTTTATAATGGACTAACCGATGCTTCCAAGGACTACTTGGATAGTTTTGCTGGTTGTGTTTTCAGGGAAAGAACAGACGACGAAGCTGAAATATTATTGAATAATATGTTGACTAATGAAAATAATTGGACTCTTCCCGAGCCAGTTCCCGAAGTAATTCCTGAACCAATTGAGCCAACTCCTGAGCCTATTCCGAATCCCATTCCGAAGAAGAGAGCTATTTTATTTCTCAGTCCTGAAGATATGCAAGAGGCAAAAAATTCAATGCAAGAAAAAGGTATTAAAGCTGAAGATGTTAAGAATTTACCACCTATTGAAGAAATACATGGTCTGAATATACCGCCTGAAGAACCACATTGTCTTGATAACCCGACACAGGTAGTAAAGGTAAATTCTCTCTATAGATATGATAAAGTTGAAGTACCCTCTACTAAATTTCATAGCCCATGCTTAGATGAACTTGATGACTTTTTGGCTAGACAAGAAAGTTTTAATGCTTATGTTGGTAGAGAGTTAAAGAATAATGCTTTCGAGATAGGACGCTTAGGTGATAATCTGGCTAGAGTTAAACATGAACTTCACAACGTTAGCAAATATGCCTCTATGGTTGCTACTCAAGCTGAGCAAGTACTCAAAGCTCAAAATGACTTTGCTGTTAGAGTGGCTACTAGAACTGGTAGAATGAATCAGGAACCTTTGTATCCTGAAGGCCACCCTAAGAGAATCGAGCAAGATTCTCAGAGAAATAATTTAGAGGAACCTAGTTCTTCTAAAAAGAAGAAGAAGAAAAACGATAGAACTTTGCATGCTTCTAGTGACCCTACTGTAGACACACCTGAGAATCCCAATGATATTTCTATTTCTGATGCCGAAACACAATCAGGAGATGAACATGAACCTAGTGATATTGTTAATGATAATGTTCATGTTGATGCTAAACCTAGCAAAGAAAATGATGTGGAGATTGAACCTGCTGTTGATCTTGATAACCCACAATCAAAGAATCAACGTTATGATAAGAGAGATTTTGTTGCTAGGAAGCACGATGGAGAAAGAGAACCATGGGTTCAGAAACCCATGCCCTTTCCTCCTAAATCATCCAAGTCAAAGGATGATGAGGATTTTGAGCACTTTGCTGAAATGATTAGACCCATTTTCCTACGTATGCGCTTAACTGATATGCTTAAAGTAAATCCTTATGCTAAGTATATGAAGGATATCATTACAAACGAAAGAAAGATACCGGCAGCTGAAATTTCCACCATGCTTGCTAATTACACTTTTAAGGGTGGAATACCAAAGAAACTTGGAGATCCGGGTGTACCAACTATACCATGCTCTATTAAAAGAAATTATGTTAGAACTGCTTTATGTGATCTTGGAGCCGGTGTTAGTGTTATGCCTCTCTCTTTATATCGTAGACTTGAATTGAATAAGTTGACACCTACAAAAATATCTTTGCAAATGGCTGATAAATCAACTGCTATACCTGTCGGTATTTGTGAGGATGTGCCTGTTGTGGTTGCAAATGTCACTATTTTAACGGACTTTGCTATTCTTGATATTCCTGAGGACGATAGTATGTCTATTATCCTTGGTAGACCTTTTCTTAATTCTGCAGGGGCTGTTATTGATTGCAACAAAGGCAATGTTAATTTTCATGTTAATGGTAATGAGCATACGGTACACTTTCCGAGGAAACAATCGCAAGTTCATAGCATCAATTCTATTGAAAAAGTTCCAACTATCATTTTTGGAGGTTTTGAATTTCCTCTTCCTACTGTCAAGAAAAAGTATGGTATTCTTATTGTTGGGGATTTTCATATCCCCGTTGAGGTAATTTAGTGTTATTCAAAATTTCTCCGGTTCCGTGTTATTCGGAATGAGTTTGTTAACAAGACTTGATCAACCTTGTTAGTGGGTTCATTTTGATAATCGCGAGATGGATGAAACTAGAAGGCACAACCTTCTGTACCCTCTTTTTACTTTATGTTATTTAGAATAAATAAAGCCAAAATAGTATTATCTTCTATTTTCTGAATTATCCGTGCATTAAAAAATAGTCCAAAAATAAAAGTGCTCCAAATGCCCTACAAATTTAGTATGATTTTTTTCTGGAATATTTGAGGCTTTTAGGCACATAAAACACTGCAGGAGGGGCAAGCACCAGGCCACGAGAGAGGAGGGCGCCCCCCCTTAGGGCGCGACCCCCTGTCTCGTGGGCCCCTGGTGGCTCCCCTCCACTTATGCCAGCACCCACACACTTCATCTTCTACCCAAAAAAATCCCCATCCAGCTCAAGCACGAGTTCTAACTCGTTTTGCTACGATTTTCGATCTCTTAGCTCAAAGCTCCATTCACAAAACTGCTTTGGGAGATTGTTGCTTGGTATGTGACTCCTCCATTGGTCCAATTAGTTTTTGTTCTAGTGCTTTATTCATTGCAAATTTTTGCTGCATAGGTGACCATGTTCTTGATCTTGCATGTTAAATTTTTCAGGTCCCAAGCAATTCCAATGCATGATATAGGCTCTAGGCACTTGTAGGAGAAGTTGCTATCAATCTTGTTTAGTTTTATTCACTTTTATTTTGAAGTTACTAAAATTTCAGAAATTTTCAGAAAAAGAAATATGCATAGAAGAATGTACCAAGGGGATTCCTCGGCAAAGAAAGGGACAAGGATTGCTATACGTGAACAAGATGTTAATTTGCCAAGGGATGCAAATGTACGGGCTTGTGAGTGGCCATCCGATGATTTTATGGTCGAAGCAGGCTTCAAGGAGGAATTTGACGCATATGTGCGTAATGACGAGCTGGAGGACTTCTTACAAGATAAGTGTCCTCAATATTATCAATTGACTGATTCCTTTGTGCGGAGGTTCGAATATATTTCTGCACGTAATTCTCCTAGTGTCATGTTTGATATTTATGATACATCTTATACCATGGATTTAGAGGATTTCACAACTGCTTGCAAACTCCCGCAGTGGGGTAATATTAATGATCCTCCCAAATCTGAATTTAGAGATTTTCTTGCTAGTATTACTATGGGAGAATCTAGGGACGAAGCACAAGCTACCATAGGGAGCATTCATTTTCCTGCTATACATTACTTTGCTCTCTTTATTGGTAGATGCATTAACGGTAAGGACGAGGTATGTCACATGTGTGCCCCTTATCTTTGTGTCCTCAAGAGTGCTGTGTCAGGTTATAAAGGTTATAACTTGGGGGCAATAGTTGCACGTAGGTTGCAGAATAATAGTAGAAGGGGTGATTTCTTTGGAGGAATTTATCCAACCCGTGTGGCTAATTTTCTTAATATAGCTCCACGAGAGGGGGATATGATTCTACCTCCTGTTTATTTGGATAAATAAGCTATGTTTGATCATCATTTTCTTGAGAGGAGTGAACAATTCCTCCGTTACCGACTAATCTATGACAGACGCAACGTCGTCCCTGTTACTCTTCCTGCTCCCTACCTTTTTGATTATCAGGCAAAAGGAAGATATGTTGTCACCAGGGAATAAGCAACTGAATATGAGAAGGGAATGGAGGCAGCTCGCCAACATGCTGCTGCTCAGGAGGCGGTCGCCTCTGCATCTCAGTACTACCCCAGTTTCACTTATGGATATCAGCCAGGCGGTCATTGGTATTAAACTAACTTAGGCCAGAAGCCTAAGCTTGGAGGAGTACGTATTTCTCACCGACTTTACATTCATGTTCACACACTAGTCGTCGGTGCTCATACTCTTTCATTGTATTATCCATGCTAGTTTAAAATTCTTTTTCTAGTTTTCTTCTTGTACGTTTGATAAACTTTAAGAAAAACCAAAAAAATTAGTTAGTTTAATTTCCATGCTTGTGGTAGAATTAAAATGAAAACCCAAAAAGATTTCTAGTTCTTCTTCTTACTTGTTGGGAGCTTTCCCGTGTAAATAGTTTTCTTTTCTTTTCTTTCCTTTGGGGGTCGAGAAGACCATATTGAAAATGCTTAGTGGCTCTTATATGCATGATTGTTTATTTAACTTAGAGCCCATATTACTTGTCTTCTCTTTTGAGTTGAATGCTTGCAGATTCCAGCTTAGTCCAATGCACGTGCACTCTTATTATTATACACATCGTTCGGTCGTGTGAGTGAAAGGCAATAATGACGATATACGATGGACTTATTGGGATGAGAAAATCTGGTATGAACTCGACCTCTCTTGTTTTTGTAAATATGATGAGTTCATCGTTCCTGAGTCAGCTATTATAAAGTAAACATATTTGCAATGACATTTAGAGATTATAGTTGCTCGTGCCATGCTTGATTAGCTATGAGATATAATGGTTTACCTTGCGTGCCATCATGCTATTAGAATGATTATGATGTGGTATGATGGGATGGTATCCTCCTTTAAATGATTTGAGTGACTCGACTTGGCACATGTTCACACATGTAGTTGAATCAAATCAACATAGCCTTCATGATATTTATGTTCATGGTGGATTATATCCTACTCATGCTTGTACTCGGTGTGAATTAATTTTAATGCATGTTTATGACTGTTGTCGCTCTCTCAGTTGGTCGCTTCCCAGTCTTTTGCTAGCCTTCACCTGTACTAAGCGTTAATACTGCTTGTGCATCCAAACTCCTTAAACCCCAAAGTTGTTCCATATGAGTTCACCATACCTACCTATATGCGGTATTTACCTGCCGTTCCAAGTAAATTTGTATGTGCCAAACTCCAAACCTTCAAATGAAATCCTGTTTTGTATGATCGAGCAGCTCATGTTTCAACTAGGGCTGCCTATATCTTCCATGCTAGGTGGGTTATTCTCAAGAGGAGTGGACTCCGATCCTCATTCACGAGAAAGGGCCGGTAACCGGGATGCCCAGTCCCATGATCCAAAAAGATCAAAGCAAATCAAAATAATTAAACAAAACTCCCCCAGGGCTGTTGTATGTTGGAGGCACTCGTTGTTTCAAGCAAGCCATGGATTGATGTTTGTTGGTGGTTGGGGGAGTATAAACCTTTACCATTCTATTTGGGAACTGCCATAATGCATGTAGTATGGAAGATACAGCCATCTCATAGTTGTTGCGTTGACAGCGAAAGTATGCCGCTCAAAATGTTATTCGACCTCTATTTTAAAATCAAGCTCTGGCACCTCTACAAATCCATGCTTCCCTCTGCAAAGGGCCTATCTATTTACTTTTATGTTGAGTCATCATCCCTTCTTATTAAAAAGCACCCGCTGGAGAGCACACTGTCATTTGCATTCATTACTATTGGTTTATATTGGGTATGACTTGACTGGATCTCTTTTACCATGAATTACAATGTTTAGTCAGTCCTTGATTTTTAAAGGTGCTCTGCATTTATGTTTTGCGGTCTCAGAAAGGGCTAGCGAGATACCATTTTGTTATATCATGTTATGATTATTTTGAGAAAGTGTTGTCATCCGAGTTTTATTATTATGGCTCACTAGCTGATTATGTCATTGATATGAGTAATTGTGAGAGCTATTTGTTACTGTGAGTATGGTTAGTTCATAATATTTGCTGAAACTTGAATGCTGGCTTTTCATGTTACAACAACAAGAGCAAACAGAGTTTGTAAAAGTTTTTCTTTATAACTTTCAGTTTATCAACTGAATTGCTTGAGGACAAGCAAAGGTTTAAGCTTGGGGGAGTTGATACGTCTCCAACGTATCTACTTTTCCAAACACTTTTGCCCTTGTTTTGGACTCTAACTTGCATGATTTGAATGAAACTAACCCGGACTAACATTGTTTTCAGCAGAACTGCCATGATGTTGTTTTATGTGTAGAAAAGAAAAGTTCTCGGAATGTCCTGGAGATCCACGGAGGCACTTTTTGGAATTAATAAGAATTTTTGGCGAAAGAATTAATGCCAGGGGGCCCATAGCCTGTCCATGAGACAGGGGGCGCCCCCCCTAGGGCGCGGCCTCCTATCTCGTGGGCCCCCTGGACCTCCACCGACATCAACTCCAACTCCATATATTCGCGTTCGGGGAGAAAAAATCAGGGAGAAAGTTTCGTCGCGTTTTACGACACGGAGCCGCCGCCAAGCCCTAATCTCTCTCGGGAGGGCTGATCTGGAGTCCGTTCGGGGCTCCGGAGAGGGGGATTCGTCGCCGTCATTATCATCAACCATCTTCCATCACCAATTTCATGATGCTCACCGCCGTGCGTGAGTAATTCCATTGTAGGCTTGCTGGACGGTGATGGGTTGGATGAGATTTACCATGTAATCAAGTTAGTTTTGTTAGGGTTTGATCCCTAGTATCCACTATGTTCTGAGATTGATGTTGCTATGACTTTGCTATGCTTAATGCTTGTCACTAGGGCCCGAGTGCCATGATTTCAGATCTGAACCTATTATGTTTTCATGAATATATGTGTGTTCTTGATCCTATCTTGCAAGTCTATAGTCACCTATTATGTGTTATGATCCGACAACCCCGAAGTGACAATAATCGGGATACTTCTCGGCGATGACCGTAGTTTGAGGAGTTCATGTATTCATTATGTGCTAATGCTTTGTTCCGGTTCTCTATTAAAAGGAGGCCTTAATATCACTCAGTTTCCATTAGGACCCCGCTTCAACGGGAGGGTAGGACAAAAGATGTCATGCAAGTTCTTTTCCATAAGCACGTATGACTATTTACAGAATACATGCCTACATTACATTGATGAACTGGAGCTAGTTCTGTGTCACCGTATGTTATAGCTATTACATGAGGAATCGCATCCGACATAATTATCCATCACTGATCCATTGCCTATGAGCTTTTCATATATTGTTCTTCCCTTATTAACTTTCCGTTGCTACTGTTACAACTACTACAAAAACTCAAAAACATTTATCTTTATTGTTGCTACCGTTACCTTTATTATCATACCACTTTTGCTACTAAACACTTTGCTGCAGATACTAAGTTATCCAGGTGTGGTTGAATTGACAACTCAACTGCTAATACTCAAGAATATTCTTTGGTTCCCCTTGTGTCGAATCAATAAATTTGGGTTGAATACTCTACCCTCGAAAGCTGTTGCGATCCCCTATACTTGTGGGTTATCACAAGCCGGCTCCAAAACGAAGATGGACTACCTGGGACGTCGGGCTGTACCTAGAAGGGCGGTTGGGACGCGGCATCAGCCCATACCGCGGTGACCCCCGATTGGGATGCACCGACTGTGGATATTCTCCCTCGCCGATGTCGACCGCGTCTACGCAGAACATTGTTCCCTTCCCCCAGCTGCGGGATCAGGCCCGTCATTCTATGCTTGTGAACAGAGCAACCTTAGCAAGAATGCTTGTAGCTTAGGCTCCTGCTAGTGTATATATATTGGTTTTCTTTTCTCTCCATATCAACCATTTTATATTGCCTACGTGTCATTCAAGAGTGAAATGATGGTTGCTTCTTCCGACTAACTCACTGTGTGATTTGACTGCTCCTTAGTGGCCCCTACACGTACTCCCCCTACGTGTATGCAACAGTCACACATACACATGGACGCAAAAACGTGCGCGACGCCCTAATGCATGCATGTCCGGGCACACAACGGAACACACACGGTCATGCTAAGTGCTCGACCTACACGTGCATGCACACACATACTCAGTCAGGGTGAGCTAGTGACCGTATAAACACCGGAAAATATATATTTGAGTGCAATGAGCATATTATGAAGTCCACTGACCGTATTTTTACAAATATACAGTGACAGACAGTGTATTTATCTCGTTTGAAATTAATCCATATTAACCGGAGAGGAGGCAGTATGGACTAGTATTACTTGCGCGCGGTGGCTCGCAGGACAAGGATAAACTTTTGACTAATGCAAGCTCTCCCTCGCTCAGGCGGTGGACGTGCAACAGTTAATTCGGTGTCAGATTGCCAGAAGCATACACTATACTACTAGTGCTACTATTGTTCGACTTCCCGAATAGGCGAACAGCCAAGCGCAAAGTTTACTAGTACTAGTACTACTAATATAGTCTATAAACGTATGTACTATACTAGTACTAGGAACTGGATGGAGGAGCGTCTGCACTCTTATTATAATTTTAAAATGTGATAAAGCAATCTTCAACACATTTGGTTCTCTTCGAGGGTTCTCGCATGTGATAATGGAAGTTGATTGCATGGAACACTTGCCACAATTCTCGCTTAATTCCGGCTCATATCCTATTACAAATAGTAGCGCTCGGTAATATTTCCTCTTTTTTTGTTATTCAGCATGTAAACAGGTCAGCAAACCTTGCGGCGCATCTTCGTGCGAACCTTGCTTGCTGCACTTTGAATGTGGCCGAGAGCTGGCTTGATGAAACACCTCGCTTCCTAGTGACCAGTGTCTTGGCTGATCGACATAAGAATGCTTATATATGAATAAAGCTCTCACATTTACCCGCAAAAAACATTAAGCCATATTAACCTGAAAGGAGGGAGTATGGACTAGCACTACTTTTTGGTGTGTCCCGTTAACTCGCAGAACGAGGAGAAGCTTGCAGGACAAGGTGAAGCTCGCTTATGCCTTTTGACTAATGCAACCTACCCTCGGTGGACATGCATCAGTCCATTCGGTGTCAGATTGTCAGAGGCATACACTGTAGTACCCAACATGCGGAGTACCATCCTTGTTCGACTTCACGAAGAGGCGAAGAGCCAAGCGCAGTAGTACGAGTAGTACTACTACTAGAAACGCATGGTGGAGCGTCTGTACTCTTATTTTTTTTATCTCTGATAAAGTACACGTTTATTCCGGAGAAGGGCGGATAACAGCAGCCCAACATGTAATGAATGTGATCGATCAACCAACCATGCTCGAGTATATGTTGGCCTCCATGCGAACCCGTCTGTGTGTTCTCGCTCCTCGTCTCTCTCAAGGAACGGCGGCTTGGCTCTTTGCCGTCAATTGAGATCGGTTTGCTCACAGTCCGGTCCCACATGTCAGTGATATGCCAAGAGGAGGTGCGTTGACCGACTGGCCATACACGTACTTGGTTTTGAACCTTCATACTACTCCTCCCTCCGTCACAGTTTACAGGGCATGCTTCATTATGATGCATTTCTCTCAATGCATTTCCACCACCAGAGAGACTTTAGACGTGTTTGGTTTAATGCTCAATTAATTAGGGCGTGGTAACCGCAATCAAGTCCACAATTTTCTCTCCATGTACTCTGTACTAGTACTACGGAGTGGAGTAAGTGCATGCATGTGTGTACCCGGGGTGGAAGCACTGCATGCATGTGTGTACGCATTATTCCCTCTTGTAATAGACGCCGTGCTATAACTACCAATGCTATTTTTCAGGCTGATCGCTAGTCGCCTTGGTCCCATGGATCTTTTTTATTTTCTCTGAAGCGCGCTGTATAAACAGTGACGGATGGAGTAGTATGAGCGGATTCAAAGAAGAGCATATTGATGGTTGCTTCTTCAGAGCAACTTACAGTGGGAAAGGTGGGGCTTACGATTTGACTGCTCATTACTCACTATTAATGCGGCACAACGACCAGGCTGAGTCTCCCATGCGGTTGTGCACTACCCCCTCGGTTCTTAAATATACTCCGGAGTGTATTTGTCTTTCTAGAGATTTCAATGAGTGACTACTCAAATATTTGTCTTTTTAGAGATTACAAATGGACTGGCACATACGGATGTATATACATATTTTAGAGTGTAGATTCTCTCATTTTGCTCCGTATGTAGTCACTTGTTGAAGTCTCTAGAAAGACGAATAGAATATTTAGGAACGGAGGGAGTACACATATGAAGCAAAATGAGTGAATCTACACTCTAAAATATGCCCGTTTGAAATTTGTAAAAAGAGAAATATTTAGGAACGAAGGAGTATAATTTTGTGCATGGCACATGGACCGGGATGATGAAGAGGCTTCTGGCAATGCTATCAAGCTTCCATCATTTGTTTACATAATTGACATACAATATAGATAATTTTCCAGCGAGACATGAAATTGTACAATGGTGTGAGATTTCAGCTTCTGTTTCGCGTGTCTTGCCATCGATGCTCTTTCGGAAACAATAAAAAACTAACTTCCTTGCTAATGCATGTCAATTATTAGCAGATTAGAGCTAATAATTACATCGCAACTGAAGACAGAGTTGTGAGAAGGTGTTAAATTAAAATTGATCCATG
>LR880969.1:691066711-691082389 GCA_904067115.1 Aegilops sharonensis
GGGGCCTCGCCGGAGAGGTACCCCACTATCTATCTTACGGTTCAGGGTGGGTGGTGAGGGCCTACAGGGCTGGCCGAGGCGACGGTGGCGAGTTGTTTCGGGGCGGCGAGGCGGCGCTGGGGCTGGCGGTTCGGCCGGCGGTGGCTGGCAGCTCAGGGGGGTGCAGGTTGAAAATGAACTACAGGCCCTCCCTAAACTACATGTCAAGTGCCTCTCTGCTACCATTGCGTTCAGTTTCGACAGTAGCATTCAGATTCCACAGTAAATTTCAGTTTCGACAGTTAAGTTCAGAGTCAACAGTTTTAACCTCATCTGTTGTAGTCAGGTGGTTTTTGGTGATGTTAATTTTACATCCATTTTACATCATCTATTGGAGATGCTATTAGAATCCCACTTGAGATTGACGATGTATGTCTTGTGCTGCTTCAGCCTTGACGTCTTACGGTTCACCGGAGCTGCTCCAACGATAGAACGATCCATCACAATAGAGCAGTGCCCTGGACACCGTCTACAGATTCCTCAGATCTTCCTCCACACCTCCGACAGCCAACTCTGCCTCAACTGCTTCAGCGACCAAACCAATGATGCTGAGGTCGACATGGCTACGGCAAAGAGGTTGTACACTTGTTGCATCACTTATTACTATACATTCACGTCGATCCATTAGGGCTATTTTGGTTCAACGGAAAAACGTCGATCCACTGGTTGTTACCATCACTCTAAATTTCTGCATGCTCTCTTTCGGTGTCAAAACCGGCGGATCTCGGGTAGGGGGTCCCGCACTATGCGTCTAGGCGGATGGTAACAGGAGACAAGGGACACGATGTTTTACCTAGGTTCGGGCCCTCTTGATGGAGGTAAAACCCTACGTCCTGCTTGCTTGATATTGATGATGTGGGTATTACAAGAGTAGATCTACCACGAGATCAAGGAGGCTAAACCCTAGAAGCTAGCCTATGCTATGATTGTTGTAATTGTTGTTGTCCTACGGACTAAAGCCATCCGATTTATATAGACACCGGAGAGGGCTAGGGTTACATAGAGTCGGTTACAATGGTAGGACATCTACATATCCGTATCGCCAAGCTTGCCTTCCATGCTAAGGAAAGTCCCATCCGGTCATGGGACGAAGTCTTCAATCTTGTATCTTCATAGTCTTGGAGTCCGGCCGATGATGATAGTTCGGCTGTCCGGACACCCCCTAGTCCAGGACTCCCTCAGTAGCCCCTGAACCAGGCTTCAATGACGACGAGTCCGGCGCGCGTTTTGTCTTCGGCATTGCAAGGCGGGTTCCTTCTCCGAATAATTTGTAGAAGATTGTGAACACCAGGATAGTGTCTGGCTCTGCAAAATAAATTCCACATTCCACCGTAGAGAGAATAATATTTACACAAGTTCAATCTGCTGATGTATTTCGTGGCGTGACGTCACACCACAACCAAGCCTTTACTTGAATCGTTTTTATTATACCGCCTCAGCGCGTTTAGCGAAGCGGTTTCCTTGGCACGTCTTGTCGAAGCAGAGATCGTGTTCCCCTTATTCCGGGATTCTCATCAATACGGACGTGGGTAACCCAACCGCACACGTTGCCACGCCCCCTCTATCGAAGGAGAGTTCTAAACGGTCACCGAGACGGCTCTTGGTATTCTTCCCCTTTATAATGAGACCAAGGCTCGTTCCTTTTCTTCAATCCTCAATCGAATCCGCCCCTCGCCCCGAGTTCCAACACCCAGGGCTCCCGATTCAGGTACTTCGGACCTTCGGCAATGTCCGGCCCCGACCTTGAGGGCCGGTGGATGCCCTCCTCCGTCACGGAAGAGGACGTGCTAAAGCTTAGGGATGCCAGGTACTTGACCTACGAGATTCGCATAGGTTGCCTGCCCAAGGGCAAGTCATTCCTACCACGGAGCCTGGCAAGAGCATCGTGTTCGTGCCTCACCTCCGTCGGGGCCTAGGCTTCCCGATGGATCCCTTCGTGAGGGGGCTCTTGTTTTACTATGGGCTAGAATTCCACGACCTGGCTCCAAAGTCCATCCTCCATATTTCATCGTTTATTGTCGTCTGCGAAGCCTTCCTCCGCACTACCCCTCACTTTGGTTTGTGGCTCAAAACCTTCAATGTGGAGCCGAAGATAATTGAGGGGCGTCAGGCAGAGTGCGGCAGGGCGGTTATAAGCAAGAGGGCCGATGCTCCATGGCCCGAGGGCTCTTTTCAGGAGGAGCTCGGTCTATGGCAACATGAGTGGTTCTATATCACAGCTCCCAGGGGCAGCAGGCAGAGGCTGCCACCTGCCTTTCGCCCGGGCCCTCCACCACGGCTGACATCATGGGTCAATAAAGGGTTCGACTGGGGCCGTCCAAGGACGTACCTCTATTGCAGGGTTCAAGATCTCCAAGAGAGGGAGATCAATCTGGTCGTAGTGATGCAGGTTATGCTGATTCGGCGTCTTCTGCCCTGCAAACGTCGCCCCCTCCGCCTGTGGGAATTCAATCCGGAGGGACCACGACCTCTCCAACACTTTATGGGTACAAAACCCGTGGAGATGTACAAACTGTTCTTCGGATCACAAGAAGTGTGTCCGGACTTGACCGAGGACGCTGGCCTAAGCTGCAATCGCCCGGATACTCAAGTAAGTAGCCCTGTGACCGGACATATCATCCATTTATTTATCATGGATTTGCCCTTTAACCAGCTATCCCTTGAACAGGAGTGGATAGCGCAAGCAAACCTGATACGGTGTCCGACCCCCCTCCCCGAGACCACGCCGGATCCCGTGTTTATCAAAATGTTGGAGGTTGCGCCTCCAGAGGAAGGCGAAGGGGGGAACAGGGAAACTACCACCTCTATTAAGGAGGCTCTCAGTAAGGGGGGAATCAAGAATCCCTCCCTCCAGGGGGAGAAGAGGACCGCTTCCGAAAACCCGGGGGCCAAAGCCTCGAAGCGGGGAAAGAAATCTGCACTGGAAGGTCCTGTGCCGGGAGGAGTCCCTGCGTACAGTCTCCCCAAAGGAATCAGCCCTCCAGCGAGCCGTAAGTAGAAAAAAGGGAAGTTTTATAATAAAGGACATCCCTATTTTATTTCTAAGGATAACCGAAGTTTATACCTTGTAGTTCAGATCTCAGCCCTTCCCAGCAGAGCTCATCCTCGGGGAACCTTCTTTTGGAGATGATGGAGAGCGAAACGCCTCCATCTGCCGTCCCATCAGGCGGGGCGGACGACCCTGAGGTGTCGTCAACCTGGGTCTCCCCGAGTCCGGCGGGGCCTGGGAGCTCGGCACCCACTGGAGTGCGGCTGATGGGGCTGCAGGGTTTGCTCGAGAGGGAATCTCTCTCAGAAGATCACCGTGCATTAATGAGTGCGATGACTGAAAGGATCTCATCCGCCGAAAGCGGGTTACATGAGGCCGTCGGAAATTTACTGACAGGTTTTGAGGTACGCAAAATAAATGACATAACTTTTGACAGTTTTGCACATAAGGTGCGCCCTGTATAGATAGTAGCCCCTGAGACTCGGTATGTTGTCGAGAGTGAAAGCGTGCCGGGGATCATAATCTCAGTTACGAAATGTTGCCTTTCCTATGCAGGTGGCGGAGCGTTCGGTGGCCAGCCGGACTGATAGAGTTGGCGAACTGAAGCGGCAACTCGACATTGCGGATGCGGACATCGCGCTGGTCAATAAACGACTTGACGAGTCGCAAGGTAAGTGGTGTTTCCGCGGTCACCTGGTAAGGGAGCTGACACCCACTCCTTACAAAATGTGTGCTTAATGCAGATGGTGCCGCTGCTGTGGAAGACCTTCGGGCGGCGCTTGCTCGAGCGAAGGACCAAGCCCGAAAAAGTGATGCGGCTGCCTTGAAGGCAGCGGAGGAGCTAAAAGCCGAGAAGGCTGCTCACTGCCGAAGCAGGGAGGAAATGGCCGTAATGGTCGTGAAATTAAAAGATGCTACCGACCGCTATGAGGTTCTTGAAAGGGAACACCAAGCGGAGCAAGAGGGCCTGAAGAAGGCCACCGTCGAAGCCAAGGATGCCCGTTCTGCAATGCGGGCTATAAAGGAGGAACTGCGTCAGGCCGGAGACATTGTGGCTGGAAAGCCCTTCCTGTTGCGTAGGAAATTCACAGATCCGAAGTATGCTCAGTTGGGCCAGCTGTGGAGTGCGGAGGATCCTTATCTGGATTTGGCGGCGAGTGCGGTGGACGCAGTTCGGCACTTCCGAAGTCAGAAGGATCATGGAATGGAAGAGCTGTTTTGGTCTCAATTCCATAGTTCGGAGCGTCCACTGCCGTTGACCGATCAATTAGCTGAGTGGGCTGAGCTGAATAGATTGTCCGGACTAGCCATGACGGATGTGGTGGCTCATGTGTGGCCGGAAAGGCCCAAACCGAAGAGTTATTTTGGTTTGTTGCAGCAATTTCTTGGGGCGGTGCCGCATATCCAGGCGATGAAGCGGTCGGCCTGCATAGAGGGTGCACAGATGGCTCTTGCCCGTGTTAAGACATACTGGGCAGAGATGAATGCCACCGCTGTTGCGTCCCGGGGTTCGGACGAGAGCCGATTACCCACCGAGCACTATTTTGAGGAGGTCCTGCAGGGCGCTCGTTTAATAGAGTCGCAGTGCTCGAAAAATGTCATGTTCAAATGACGTGTATGATTTGTGAAATCATATTTATAATATAACGACTTTTTCTACTTGTGCGTTCAAGTATTGAAATATCTCCTGTGCGGCCGTTAATGTATATGTATTTACAACCTGAAAGATGGCAGTCTTTGGCTTCAGCCCCCACGCACATAGTGCGGGGGTGTTTGCAAAAAAGCGCATTTTCACACTTAATCCAACGTCTTGGTCCTTTTAAGGAGGTGATAGCATAGCAAACTAGGCAACCGAACTATAATGCTTTATCACTTTCACTAAGCCATAGGAGCTCGATGGTGGGGCTACTATATAGCCCCTGGAGGCACCGTGATCTCCGAACTCGGGGCACGTGTGTGCCTGACCGGGAAGCGGTCCTTCGTCAAAGCGGAGGAATTCTAAACATTACGATAGTCGATCGAGTGGTTGACCAGTCTCTCGCTATATCATGACAGTCAGTTTTCGGCTTTCTCTACTGAGGTGCTCGCCCGGCCGAACCGGAGCACAATCACAGTAGTTCTCCTGGTGCCGCGTTAGCCGTCGATGCGGAACGTAAGGCAGCAAAACACAGGAGCCGGGCAAACCCAACATTTGACCAAAGACATGATTCGGAGCTGATGCATATAAGGCCTAACTCGAGACGCCGAACACTCCCTAAGGTATTCGGACTTTATGATAACGGGCAGAACAATGCCCTAAGCCTGTGTCCAGGTGCAAGCGAGAACTTCTGACGCGGCCGATGCCAAAACACCAGCCTCCTCCTCGGTTATGGTGGGAAACCGGGGGATGGGTATCAACAAGAGACAGTAAGAAAGGTTTACGCAGGGTCTTAATCTGAAAAGAATCCTTGCGACGGGTCCCTGCTGCACGTCTGCGCCTGTGTCTCCATTGTGCTGTATCCTGGACGGGTGTAGCACATGGTTCATCTGTAAAAGAGAAGAACTTAGTTTGGGAAAAATATCGTGCAAAAAATGTACTTAAAACATAGTATAATGTGGGATATGAATAAAACTGAGTTTTATTGGCTCTCATTGTTTATACGTGCAGCCCCCTGTAAAGAGGTATGCGGCTGGGAAGCCCCTTGTTTATCTCAGCCGGACTCGTCTAACCGTGTCCGAGGTCTAAATGACCTGTTTTTAGGGGCTTTGATCAGCAAGGTTGGATTGATGTGTG
Source organism: Aegilops sharonensis (assembly GCA_904067115.1). Classification (NCBI taxonomy): domain Eukaryota; kingdom Viridiplantae; phylum Streptophyta; class Magnoliopsida; order Poales; family Poaceae; genus Aegilops; species Aegilops sharonensis. Next base: position 691,072,513 of record LR880969.1, read on the forward strand.
GCTGTCAAGGCATTCTCACATTTTCCATGGTCAAGGAACACTTGGAGTTTCCTTTTGATAAGAGTATGCCTCGTGAACCAGGCATTTTGAGTGTGAGAGACGCGTAATGCGGTATTGCGTTAAAGCGGGCGAAAGCTTCGCGTCCCAGTGGTGCTTGATGGCCACTTTTGAATGGGGCGATACGGAGGATTAGCTTTTCGTCACGGAAGTTGTCGGGTGATCCGAACACAACTTTTAGTAGTACAAAGCCTGTACACTTGGCATAAGGGCCTGGCGTCACTCCTTTAAAGGAAGTGTTGCTATGGAAAATCTTGGTAGGGTCTATCCCCATTCTGCGGATGGTGTCCTGGTATAGCAGGTTTATATCCCTTCCGCACAATTTATCACATGAAGTGAGTTCACTGTTTTGACCTCTAGTGGGAAAGTCTTCTGTGCTCCGGTCTGCTGCTTGTGGGATTCGTCATCGGCTGCGCTTGATGTGTCGAGCCCCTTGTGTTCGGCGTTAAGTCGGCCGGACTGCTTGAAGACCCAACAATCTCTGTGGGTATGGTTTGCAGGCTTCCCGGGGGTACTGTGGATTTGACATATCCTATCCAAGATTTTGTTTAGGTTGGATAGCTCTTCACTGTAGTCCTTAAGGGGCAGTGGTTTGTTATTCGGCCTAGTGCTTTTGAATCCGGCGTTGACCGCCATGCTATTTGGGCCGTTCTCCTTATTCCGGCGCTGATCTTTTCTGCGTCGTGATTTTCCATTTCCATCCCTGACCTCGGATGTACTCGGGTCGCTGGTGCTGCATCTTGCTAGCCAGCTATCTTCCCCCGCGCAAAAGAGGGTCATGAGGCTTGTTAGCGCGGCCACTGTTCTTGGTTTTTCTTGGCCGAGGTGTTTGGCGAGCCATTCGTCTCGGACGTTATGCTTAAAGGCTCCTAAGGCTTCGGCGTCCGGACAGTCGACTATTTGGTTCTTTTTGGTGAGGAACCTGTTCCAGAATTTGCGTGCTGACTCCCCGGGTTGTTGAGTTATGTGACTTAAATCGTCTACATCCGGAGGGCGGACATAAGTTCCCTGAAAATTTGCTCGAAATGCATCCTCAAGCTCTTGCCAACTTCCGATGGTATTTTCTGGGAGGCTTTTGAGCCAATGCCGAGCTGGCCCTTTGAGCTTGAGGGGTAGGTATTTTATGGCGTGGAGATCGTCTCCTCTAGCCATATGTATGTGTAGGATATAATTCTCAATCCAGACTCTGGGTCTCTTGTTCTGTCATATGCCTCTATGTTTACGGGCTTGAATCCCGCTGGAAATTCATGATCCAGTACCTCGTCGGTGAAACATAGTGGGTGTCCGGCGCCCCTATATTTAGGTGTGCCGTTATCTTCGAACACTCGGCGGGTTGTGTTGCTTCCTGGAGCCTTCTTTTTTGGCCCATAGATGGACCTGACCGGGCCATCCTTTTTGCGAGGATCCTTATTTGGATCGTGTGCCGGATTATGTGCGGCGCCGCTTGCCGCTCTTGGCCTGTTATCTGGTCGTCTATCCGGCCCGGTGGCCTCTTTCTTTTTTGACTGTGGAGGCTCTACGGCCTCCTCGTCAAATTCGGGCAGCAGCTTGCGCTTTGGGTAGCTCTTTGCGTGGTGACTGTCGCCGTATTTATCTGCGGTCTTGAGTACTTTGCTCCATCTCATTCTGAGTATGTCTTCCGCCGCTTTGAGCTTCCACTTTTGCTTCTTCAAACTTCTTGCAGTGGCGACGAGCCCTCTGTGAAGGTTCTTATGCTCCGGTGATGTGTTCGGCGTGAGATCGTCTGGACTATTGTTTTCGCCGGGAATGGGTTGCTCGTCCACTGGTTCGCCCTGCTCTACGGCTGGGTCCGTATGGGTGCCGTTGTTATTGAGGCGGGACTTCGGGCGGCGCTTGCGTCGCCGTTTTTGTTGTTTTTCGGGGGAATTATCCTTCGCCGCGTCCCGTTGTTCCTCGTCATCACTTCCTTTTGGTGTATCCACCATGTATACGTCGTGGGTTGAGGTGGCTTTCCAGTGCCCAGTAGGCGCTGATTCTTGGCCGTCTGCGGCATCGTCGTCCATACCGTCGATGTCTTCGGAGTCGAAGTCTAGCATGTCGGTTAAATCGTGGACAGTGGCTACTAAATGGGTGGTGGGTGGGTTTTGAATTTCGTGGTCCACATCCCAACCGTCCTGACCGTAGTCCGGCCGGGCCTCTCCTGATAACGAGAGATGCTTTAGCGAACTCAGGACGTCGCCAAAAGATGAGTGTTGAAAGATGTCTGCGGCGGTGAACTCCATGATTGACGCCCAATCGGATTCGATTGAAGGGGGTGCGGGAGGTTCGGAGTCCGGCAAGGAGTCCGGCACCTTGGAGTCACGAGCTTCAAAAGGCACAAAGTCAGTGTTCGGCTCTATCACCATAGAGGTTGCAGCCCCCGAGGCGGTGTCTAACCAACCGTCCTCGATCTACGCAGTCGGCTCCGAATCGAGGGTTGGAGCGGATTCATGTGCGGCCTCCAGGGCACTGTCCGGCAGCTGCGCTAAATCATGCCCATCGTGACAGTGCGGCGCGCTCGGCTGTGGCTCGAATCCGTTGAAGACCAAGTCTCCGCGGATGTCAGCCGTGAAGTTAAGACTTCCAAATCTGACCTGACGGCCAGGGGCGTAGCTTTCGATCTGCTCCAGATGGCCAACCGAATTGGCCCGCAGTGCAAAGCCGCCGAATACGAAGATCTGTCCGGGGAGAAAAGTCTCACCCTGGACCGCGTCGTTGTTGATGATCGAAGGAGCCATCGAGCCTATCGGTGACGACACAGAGGAACTCTCAATGAAAGCACCAATGTTGGTGTCAAAACCGGCGGATCTCGGGTAGGGGGTCCCGAACTGTGCGTCTAGGCGGATGGTAACAGGAGACAAGGGACACGATGTTTTACCCAGGTTCGGGCCCTCTTGATGGAGGTAAAACCCTACGTCCTGCTTGATTGATATTGATGATGTGGGTATTACAAGAGTAGATCTACCACGAGATCAAGGAGGCTAAACCCTAGAAGCTAGCCTATGGTATGATTGTTGTAATTGTTGTTGTCCTACAGACTAAAGCCATCCGGTTTATATAGACATCGGAGAGGGCTAGGGTTACATAGAGTCGGTTACAATGGTAGGAGATCTACATATCCGTATCGCCAAGCTTGCCTTCCACGCCAAGGAAAGTCCCATCCGGACACGGGACAAAGTCTTCAATCTTGTATCTTCATAGTCTTGGAGTCCGGCCGATGATGATAGTTCGGCTGTCCGGACACCCCCTAGTCCAGGACTCCCTCACTCTCCTTACATAATCTCACCATATTTTTTTCGTATGCATGTCAGATATTGTACACAGTCATGCTGAACATGTAGAGAAAAAGAGAAGAGTTTTGCGCGGCAATACAATGTCATGCAGACATCGCTCCATGGTGGGTTCAATGGCAAACCCTCCTCACCCCTCTCCAGATTGTAATCCAGAGGAAGATACCTGTTCTGAGGCATATTCAGATGCCGCTGACCACTCCTATTTACCCCCCAAGGTATTTGCTCTACCTTGGCATGATGATGTTAGTCATATCATGCATATGTTGCCTTGCAGTGCCTACTTTTGACATCATATATGTCATCTGCTTAGTTTAGACATGTTCTGTAATGCCACCTATTTAGTTTCTATATCATATATGGGAACTATGCAGTCTCATGTCTTTTAGCCAGCCATAATATATGTGAAATGTGCAATGCCATCCTGTTTAACCAGGCATCATATATTTGAATGATATCTTGCCCATCCTTTTCTTCATTACATTTCCATTTGTCGACAATGTTTATACATTAAACTACTCTTCCTGTGAATCAGCCATTTGGGTGGGAGATGGAAAAATCTGGAGTGAAAACAAGGCCTTCAGAGCAGACAGTGCTACCTGTCGAAGCAGATCTCTTGTTGGGTCCAGATAGCTCCTCAGAGATGGATTCAGAGACAGATGACCAGTCCTATTCCCCCACTGAGGTGTATGCTCTAACTTGGCACGGTTATACTTCTCATATCATGCATACGGTGTCTTGCATTGCATAGTTTAGAAATCATATACACAATATTCAACACCATGTTCTTAGTTCAGACATCATATCGAATTCCCTCTGTTTAGCATATAAATCACATATGTGAATTAAATGATGCGATCCTGATTACTTAGATAACATGTAGGTAAATTATGTCATGTGATCCTGTTTAGTTATTCATCATATCTTTCAATTATATTATGCTATGCTATCCAGTTTAGATAGACATCATATATGTGAAATTATGTCATGCTATCCGTTTTAGTTAAACAATAAACATGTCAACTATTTCATGCCCTCTTTTTTCCACACTATCTATTGCATCTGTCTCTCATACAATGTCTGTACATTCAACTATGTTTCCTGTTTATCAGCCATTTGAATTGGAGCGGCTGATTCTAGTATCTAGCGGAATAAAAACACGGTCTTCAAATAAAACAGTGCTACCTCTTGGTGGAAATAGCACCCCGGTTGTACATGCACAGGAACCAACCCTACCACACATAACCCAAACTCTCGCAGATTGTACCCCTACTGCGAAGGACAGAGAAACAGCTTCACCCAATCTAACCCCAACCCCAGCCGATAGTAACCCAGTTCCTGTTGACACATCACCATCTCCACCACAGAGCTCCCAAACTAGAGCAATTAGTAAGGCAGCTCCAGTGCCTAAAGGGCCAGTACTATCACGGCGAACCCCAAATCCACCAGTTAGTACGCCTATTCCTATGGAGGAAGCACAATTAGCCAGTCGTAGTTTAGCATCTATCGCATTTGATGTTGTTAAATCGTATGTGTGTATCTTCCCATCTTGGAAATATTATACTGAAGATGAAGGAAAATGCCAGTTGCAAGTGTTTGTCCAGGAGTTATGTGTAAGTAATGTTATTCATGGCAATTACTTTGCTTCGTCCCATACATCCTACCTCCATGATGGTTAATACAACAAATTTTCCCATTTTTCTCTATAGAGAAGGACCGATTTGGAAACCCAGGATGAGGTAACCTGTGCTAATACATCTGCTATCTTCAAGAATGCTTGGTGGCAGTATCGGAATTACCTGAAGAAAACGTACTTCACCGGCAAAGAAACTCATGAAATTCCCTTACGTTCTCCTGAGACACATTTACTGGACGATGACTGGGAACGCCTTGTTCTGTACTGGTCCCGAACCAAGAATGTGGTAAGGTCTATGAGCTCATTTTCTATTTTTACAAATTTTATTCTTGCGTCTTACTGTACTATGTTCATGTAGAACAAGTGCCTAAACCTGAAGAACAACTGTTCTAATTTAAGATTCCATTGCTATCATAGTTCAAAAAAGCGCTAGGCGTTAATTGTGCGTTTTTCCACCGCCTTGCGCTTTACTGACCAAAGCGCATGCTTATGCGCAGTTATGCACAGATTATGTGTAGTTATGCGCATTGCGTTTTGCCAACGCCTAGAGCCTAGGCGCGCTTAAGCGCTCGCTTATGCGCGCCTTTTTTAACTATGATTGCTTTGCTCTTGTATCACTGTATTTACTCATACAAACTTATTTTTAAATTGAAGGATCCAATCGAAACTCCAATGGCACAGCAGGTATGTTCTTCGTTTGTGGCGCCTTCGGCCATAGATCCTTCTACTGTCCTAGGCGAGGGAAGCAAGGTAACCAAGTAATCCTCTTTCTTGAGCTCTATTTTGCTAATACAAATGTAATGCTACCTCCCTACGGCGATTCATAACTAGAAGAACTCGTTGGCAGTGGTCTGCCGGCAAGCTCGTTCTGATCCTGTACGCAGTACATTGGAATCCTGAAGCACCACCACGAACGCTACCGCGCGTGCGCCTGCGGTGCGGTAAGGCACCACCCTGTTGTGCCAGCAGCCAACTCCGGCGTGTCAGCTTAGTTATCCTCATCAAGCCACAACCGCATGTTTCTTTAACAGGTTTGCTCTTATCAATAGCTCTGTTGATTTCAATTTCAATAATTGTGTATACAGTTGACTTTCATATCATGCACATTACTAGCATCACAACAGAGCCAATAGTGTTGTTGTACATGTAGACCCGTGGTACCCATCTGAAATCTTGTTGTGCCGTGTAGTTTCCCACGCTTTGTATTCTTTCATTGCTGCTTTATCTTGAACTGATATGATTTGAACCGTGTTTCTATTTTGATTTGGCAAGACAATGCAGTGACCATAGGACATAGATATATGTTTATTTGATACTTTCATTATGTACTAGTACTTGGCAATAGAAGACTTGGTAGTTTAATCCTGTCCACCTTACTAATGAACTGGTTCACCGAAATGAGTTTCATATACTAGTACATGGTAAAATTGTTATATGTCTGCTTGTTTCTTCTTTTAGAATGCTGACAGAATATTGTGGAAGAGTGCCTTATTAAGCAATGGTAAAGGAAGTAATGCAGATAAGGTTCAGGATAGTGACACATCCTTGTTGGTCTCCAACAAAGCTGATAAAACAGCTAAGGAAGACTATCTTGAAGACAGCGAGACAACCCCAAAGTCCTGTCTTGGTTTAGTGTTCGAGTTACTGGCCACTACCCCATGCACAAGCTATTCAAACCCACTGTCTGAATCAGTTCGGTTTCTTGAGTCTCAACTACTAGATGAAAGACATCGATCAACTATGCTGCGACAAGAAGCGGAAGGACTGCGAAAGTCCCTGGAGCATTCAGATGCATACTTTCTAGTGCAACAGCAAGCGTTGGAGGATTTTAGCGCCAAACAGGACAAAGCTAATCAGCTTGCTAAGCTTATTGCTAGCATGGTGGATACCCAGGATAACGTTTCTTGAGCTCTTCTGAAGTTGTTTCAGTTATGCTCTTGTTTTGCTGCCGCATTTATTTGCACTGGTGGCCAATTTTGACGGCCAGTGTATGTAATATGCTGCTTTATTCTCTATATTTACACTGGTGGCAAACTTTGATGCCCAGTGGATGTAATATGTGTAATAGCGGTAATAGGCTAGCCTTAATTGCTTGATTATTTATTTCCTTATTATCTTGTTTAGTTGTTTTCTTGTAGTCACTGCAGTTCTTTTTCTGTGTTTTTCTAGTGGCCACAATAGCCTATTTTTGGTAACTAGGCCAAAATAATCATGGCAACACATGGATTGTTCTAACCATGGGCCTTCGTCCGTCCATAGGATCCATTGGCCTTCTATACGGGCTGTAGGATTCATCGGCCTTCTGTACGGGCCTTAGGGTCCATGGGCCTTCTACGGGCCGTAGGGTCCATGGGTCTTCTACGGGCCATACGATCCATGTGCCTTCTATGGGACGTACTATCCATGGGCCTCATACGGGCCGTATGATCCATGGGCCTTCTACGGGGCGTATCATCATTTCGCCAATCATGGGCCGTACTATTCGTGGACCATAACGGGCCGTTAATAGGCTGTATTTGATAACTCTATGAAAACAGCCCAACGGGTTTTTTTAACATGAAAACGGCCCAATGTATTAACGGTCCGCAAACGGGCCGACTGTAACGAAGGGCTGAATTTGGCCCACAAGCAGAAAATGACAGTAACGGGCCGTATGTAACCGAATGCTGCAAATGAGCCCAAGAATCAATGGGCCCTGAGAAGGCCGAAAGATAACTTGGGCTGGAAACGACCCAATGGAATAACGGGCCGTTAATGGGTATAAAGTGATACACTGTTCATTACGGGCCAGTTTCACCACGGGCCGTTAATGGGCGGTCCGTTAATGGGCCAAGAGTTACAAAGGTCCTCATATGGTCCGAAAGAAGTCATGGGCCACACATGGGCCGGAAGTTAAAACGGGCTGAATCATATTGGACGGCCCAGTTGACGCTACTAGGCCTAATTTGGATAGGGCGTAACGGGCCCTGGGTTATATGCAAACAGGACGTTAAATGGCTTTCCATGGGCCGGGCCGCCACCTTTTGTCCAAGTCAAACGGGCCGGCCTTTTCACAGGAGTGGGCCTCTGTTGGGCCGTGCTATGTTTTGCCGTATCATAGGCGACTTCTGTCCAATGAACGGATGACATCTGTCCCAACGGTGAGCCGGCACGTGTTTCCTCCAGCCAATGATGATTTTACACGTGGAAAATCCCCATTGGTCGGGGCTGTTAACGGGTTATCCGAGCCAAAACCCGACCCGATAGCTTAACGGCGTTCCGTTACGGTGGATGCCACGTGTCGGTCACTGTCGGTGTCAAAACCGGCGGATCTCGGGTAGGGGGTCCCGAACTGCGCGTCTAGGCGGATGGTAACAGGAGACAAGGGACACGATGTTTTACCCAGGTTCGGGCCCTCTTGATGGAGGTAAAACCCTACGTCGTGCTTGATTGATATTGATGATGTGGGTATTACAAGAGCAGATCTACCACGAGATCAAGGAGGCTAAACCCTAGAAGCTAGCCTATGGTATGATTGTTGTAATTGTTGTTGTCCTACGGACTAAAGCCATCCGGTTTATATAGACAACGGAGAGGGCTAGGGTTACATAGAGTCGGTTACAATGGTAGGAGATCTACATATCTGTATCGCCAAGCTTGCCTTCCACGCCAAGGAAAGTCCCATCCGGACACGGGACGAAGTCTTCAATCTTGTATCTTCATAGTCTTGGAGTCCGGCCGATGATGATAGTTCGGCTGTCCGGACACCCCCTAGTCCAGGACTCCCTCAGTCACCCTTGACAAAAGCACTTCTGCGACGCGCGATTTATCGTCATGGAAGTGGACACTTCCGTGATGATAATTTTGGTAATGTCATGGAACACTTCTACGACAGCACATGTATGACTATCTTGATTCTGTCATAAAATCGTCATGGATGTACATGCATGACAAAAAACGCGACCTACTGTGACTAACGTATCATCACGGAAGTGTATTTTTTTGTAGTGTCAATCTCCTCCACGCTGATGCGATTCACCTGTCCTTTGGTGAAAGGGTTGGGCTTCTTGGCAGAACCTCCATTGCCATTTCCATTCTTCGCTTGAGGACATTCATTGGCATAATGTCCAGTCTTCTGGCACTTGAAACAGGTAACGTGGCTCAGATCCCTCTTGGCTCGTGTTGAAGGGTTGGAACGGTTCTGGCTGTTGGTTCTTCCATTCCCATTGCCATTCTTGGGGCCACTGTGGTTGTGCAAACTTGCTTTGTTGTGCGTGTGTCCTCCATGGTTGTGGGTATGTCCTCCTGAGTACAGGGAATAGCGGGGCTTCTGCTGAGCTCCTAAAGTGTATCTCCCCTGTCCGTACATCCTCTTGAGATTATCAATCTGTTGTTGTTTTCCTTCAATCATAAGAGCCCTATCTACCAAATCCTGGTAGTTGTTGAACGTTGCCACCATCAACTGCATGCTCAGCTCATCATTCAGTCCTTCCAGAAACTTCTCCTGCTTAGCGGCATCTGTAGCTACGTCATCAGGGGCATAGCATGCTAACTTGCTAAACTCATCCACATACTAGCCCACTGTATGTCCTCCTTGGCGCAAGTTGCGAAACTCGTGCTTCTTCATGCTCATAGCCCCTGCTGAAACATGGGTAGTGCGGAAAGCTTGCTGAAACTGATCCCATGTAACAGTGTCAATGGGGTAAGTGGCGGTGAAATTCTACCACCATGATGTTGCGGGTCCATCAAGCTGATGTTCGGCAAAACGCACTCTCTCCGCATCTGTGCATCCTGCAGTGGTCAGCTCTCTTCCAATCTTGCGGAGCCAATCATCTGCAACAATCGGCTCGGTGCTACTAGAGAACACCAGCGGATTCAACCTTAGAAAATGGGCTAGGTGATCAGCAGGGGGTGG
>LR880969.1:691102323-691119123 GCA_904067115.1 Aegilops sharonensis
GGGTGTCGGCCACGGCCTACCTAAACACTCAAGTCCCTAGTCCAGGTTTATCGCCTATTCGGGTTCCATCCGCAGGGAGTCCGGCCGAGGTTTCCCATACAGCCCCGAACGATGTGTGCAGGGTTCCCGAGACACCAAACGGGCGAATCGGTACACCGGGCCACGGTGCCTACCGCAACACAACCCACCCCTAAGGTCAGCGTTGCGTGCGGCCCCCAGCATGCTACAAACACCAGAACTACTTGCAACTCCCGGACTGAGGACAAGGGTGGTTAAGAAGCCGAGAGGGTCAATTAAGGATCCCAATGCGTGGTAGTAACTGTTTCATGGATCACAAACACAGAACTCAGTTCCTGAGGACGGTTTCAATGAGACAACCCACCATGTACTCCTACATGGCCTCTCACCGCTACCTTTACCAAATCGTGCTCACACACTTAGCTCACACACAGTAGGACATGTTCACACACCTCTGATTCATTCCCGATGAATCAGACCTGACTCAACTCTAAGCAGTAGCAGGCATGACAAAAAAGCATGAATGAGTAGGCACAACAGGGCTCAAACAACTCCTACTCATGCTAGTGGGTTCCATCTAATTACTGTGGAATGACAGGTCATGCAAAGGATAAAGGGGTTCAGCTACCGCAGCAAGTAACACCTGAGTCGTTGTTGTCCTAATGCAGTAAAGTAGAGCAGGAGCGAGAGAGTGGGATTATATCGGAATGAACAAGGGGGTTTTGCTTGCCTGGCACTTCTGAAGATAATATAGTTCTTCATCGGTGTCATCGAATAATCATCGGAACGTCGTCTACCGAGAGGGGACAAACACCGGCAACTGAGAAAGAACACAATCAATGCAATGCACATATGTGATGCATGATCATGTTAAGGAACTGAATTCACCTAATGCAATATCTAGCCAAGTTAATTGAAGTGGAACACAAGCAAGAACAAATTCCAACTCCAAATGCTAGTTCATAAATTACCCTAATCATGATTCATCCTATTCAGTGAGGTTAACTTGTTCAAACATGCATGAAAGTGCCATAAACAGATTCTTCATATTTTTCTGATCATTTTTCATATATAAATTATTTCATTTGGAGTTACGGTTGAATTTCTATGATTTTTAGAAGTTTAGGCAAATTTCTGGAATTTCCTGAATTATTTTAAATCCAGAAAATTAGTTATTGCGTCATCAGTGCGTCAGGGTGACGTCAGCAAGTCAAAGGCGCCAGCCCAGGTCAAACCTGACGGCTGGGACCCACGGGTCAGTGTAACAGGGCTGGGTTGGGTGGATGACATGTGGGACCAGTCAACGGCCGCGTCAGCAAAGTCAATGTTGACGTGTGGGTCCCAGTGGGTTATGAATTAGTCTAAACAGAAAATTAAATTAAACTAATCAGGCGCAGGGCCCACATGGCAGTGGCACTAGGGTTGGTTTAGCTGGGTCATTAGTGACTAATGATGTGCCACGTCACCGGCCACCGGAGTTTCGCCGGCGACGACCATGGCCGACGACGGAGATGCAACGTGTGCTCGCTACGGAGCACCATTCGATGCGTGGTTTGCTCCTACGGGTAGCTGAAGGTGCGCCACATCCAACTGGGCGAGCGGCAGCGGCTGTGGTGGCCGGAGCTCGCCGGAAACGAGCTCGCGGCGGCGCCGGAGTTCGGGTGCTCGCGGGTTTAGCGTTGTAGTGCACGGGAGGGGGAGCTGGGGTGTGTGTTAGGCTCCGGGTGAGGTGTGGAGCACGTCTCCGTGCTCGGGAGTGAGCTACGATGGCCCTGGCCTCGTCTGCATCATCGCCGGCGGTGAGGAGCTCACGGCTTCGATGGAGACGGCGGTTGTAGGACGAATTAGGCGACGGGGTATGGGGGAAACGGTGTAGAGGCTCACCGCGGTTATTCTGGTGCTGTTGGAGAGGTCGGGGAGACACGGGGTCCGGCGGAACGTCGGCGGGGATCTCCGGCACCCGAGGGCAGAGACGGCGGCGCTGGCTGCGTACAGGGGCTTCCGGCGTCGGGAGGCTCGGTGAGGAGGGGGAGAGAGACTAGGCGGAGCTCGGGGGCGTGTTGGAGAGGCTCGGGGATGGCTGCGGCGGTGGCGACGGGCTCCGCTCGGGTGTGCTCGGGAGAGGGAGCAGAGGACGAAGGAGAGAGCAGAGAGGGGAGTGAGGTCCAGAGAGAGGAGGGGAAAGCGAGAGGGAGCGCTGGCATCGTCGTGGCGTCGCTAGGAGGGCCGGGAAGCAGGAGGTGGCGTTGGTGGCCGTGCGCGCTCGCCACGCACCCGCTTCTCCTTCTGGCAGAAGGTTGAAGAAGCAGGCAGCGCTGGCTGGGCTGGGCCAGCCAATTGGGCCGCCAGGTGGCCAGGCCAGGTGGGCTGCCAGGTACGGGTAAGCTGGGCCAGGTCAGTTTCCTTCCTTTCTCTTTATTTCTGTTTTCTATTTTGTTTTGTTCTGTTTTAGTTTAGTAAAATACTAAACCATTTTATAAAATCCTGAAGATAATTATGTGGCTGGAACTAAAGTATACCAAACCACATAAAATGTCCCAGAATTATTGGACATATATTAATTATATATAAAATATATTTCCAATGCACATAGTTATTGACTTAATTCAAAGGCCCAAAATAAAATGTTTCAGTCACTCCAAAAATATTGGTTTGAATTTTATTCTTGCCAATATTTTTCAAAGCTGAAAAGGAACATTTCCTTGGAAACATTTGAAGCAATTTTTAATGTTGCTCATTTATTTTAAATGATTTCTGAGGCTCTCCAATTCCCCAATTCAAATTTAAAAGAAATTTAGACATGATGCATGGATGTACGAAAATCAAGCTAGGGCTGATCTGGGGCTGTGACAGCTCACCCCCACTAAACAAGAATCTTGCCCCGAGGTTCAAGACGTGAGGTAAGAGGAAAAAGGGGAGTCACAAAACTATCAGAATCTCCATGATCCATTTGCCCTTCTCGAAGATGTTGATTCATTCCATCATCTTGGTCTTGACGTCTTTGCTTTCGAGATCTTCACTCGACACGACAACGGAAAGAGGGGGGAACCCTACAGGATTTAATCTTCTTGAAGATCGAGCAACTCAAGATCAGTTCATGGAGTGGGACGTAAGAACAACTCTTGAGTTGAGACACCTGTCGGGGAGAGCTGGTCGTGTCCCACGAACACCTACGGGACCTGGGTCCCTTGTGGTTCGGAGGGGGGCGGAGATTGCACAAAGAGCGGATCGAGGCGATGCACACGAGCGGGTTTACCCAACTTCGGATCTCTCCGGAGAGATAATACTCCTACTGCTGCTTTTGTGGATTATCTTGTGTTCTTGTTAGGGAGCAAGGGGAGCTACAAAACCTAGCCTGAGTGTGTGGTCTCGTATGAGTAGGATGAACTAAGCCGGAGCTGCACCCAACCCTTTCTACGTTGCCCTTGGGCCTCCTTTTATAGGCACAAGGGGTTACCACATGTGGCAAGTAGACAAGGGTAAGATAGTAAAAACATAGGTTGGTACACCGCTTTGTACAGTGTACAGTAATCTATACCTAACTCTGACGGCAAGGGACAAGAGTCATCAATGCCCATCTCAGTCGCCCGAACAGTGTAACAGGGACCGTCAAGTGCGCCTTCGTTTGCCACGATGGTAGCTTGTCAGCGCCGCTTATCGCTGCTCCCCGCTGGCTGCACAGCCCGTCGACATGCGTGCTTGGGAGAGCCCCGTGGTGACACGTTGGCGGATGAGCTGGAGCGGAGATGAAGAGAGGTTGCCCGCCCCGGCAAGCGCCTTGCCGCGGCAGGAACCTTGTCGCGCTTGGGGGCTCGGCGCCCACCAAGCCTTCCCGGCAAGCTCCTCTTGCCGGGGCCTTGTTTCCTTCGCGCCCTGAGTGGCCTTCCCGGCAAGCTCCTCTTGCCGGGGTCTTGACTACTTTGTTCTTGAATGGCTCCAAAGGAGCCGCTGAGGACCTTGGTGGTCATCAGGCTAGCCCTGCCATGGGGCGCTGCAACTGTCCGTGCACGATTTCGGGGTACTAGGGTACCCCTACTCTAGTACACCGAGAGGAGCCCCCGGGCCTGGGCCACACACGGCGCCAAGCTCTGTTGGGCCAGGCCCAAAACAGTGCAGGGGCACGCGTGGTCTTGATTACGCCGTTATTTGCCTTGGACCCACCACGTCTCCCACGAACGACACGCACCAGACGTGGCGTCGTGGGGGAGATCGTGGGGCTTTCTTTAATGGAAAAAAATCGGAACGCCCGTCCCCTCTCCCCTTTATAAGCGGGGGAACCGGGGCAGGACGCCCACTTGCCCTTGCTGTCACATCAGAAACCCCCGTCGCTTTCCCCTTTCTTCTCGAGCCCAAAGAGAGCGACGCTTCGCCCCCTCCATTGCCACCGGTGCCACCAACGCCGTCGGCTTCCTCCACCACCACTCCCTATGGCTCCGAAGGCCGATAAGGGAAAAGGCGTGAAATCGGCCGAGGCGCAGCGGCTCGCGGCGCTGCGGAAGGAGCGGGCCCTCTTCGATCCCCTGCTCAGCAGGAAGGAGCTGCGGGAGCTGTACTACCTCTTCTGGTCGACGGAGACCCATGCGCACCCGCGCACGAGGGTCATCTCCGCCGCCACATCTGCTAAGGTCTCCATCGGGTACCCCTTCTTCGCGATTTTCTTCTGGTGCGGGCTCTGCCCGCCCTTTTCTGAATTCTTCTGCGATGTTATGAACACATATGGCCTCCGCCTGCTTGATTTCACCCCCAACGCCATCCTCACCATGGCCGTTTTCGCACATCTCTGCGAGAACTTTGTCGGGGTCCACACAAACGTCGCACTCTTCCGCCACTACTTCTCACCCCGCGTAGAGAGAGGAGAGCCACTTGCCGGAGGAATTGCATGGACCTCTAGGATCGGCAAGAAGGAAGCGTATCTTGACGGATAGTTGCGCAGCAAGTGGGAGGAGTGGAGGGCTGACTGGTGCTGGATCTTAGAGGAGGAGCCACAGCCTTTTACTGCCCTGCGCAAAACCCCCATAGTTCGCGGCAACGATTGGAGCAACTTGGCGCCGGAGGACGACAAGTTGAAGATTGCCACGACTAGGATTTTGCGTCTCCGGCAAGCAGGGCTTACCGTAGGAGCAGTTGGCGCGGACTTCCTTCGCCGCCGCATTGCGCCCTTGCAGGAGAGAGGGAAACCTGCTTGGGAATTCCAGAACGCGGCGGATATCATGAGGCTGCGCCCAGGTCTGAATTGGAATTTCACTACCTTGGAGCTTGACGGCATGTTGCGGGTGCTGTTCAAGCCTGAAGCGGATAACCCCGGATGGTGTATGTTGCCGAGGGGAGTTGTGCCATTGTGCAACAACTCGTCGCTTGACAGCATCCGCGCGATAATGCCGTTGTGCGATTCCCACGGAATCGTTCCAACTTGGCAGGAGCCCGCCGATGACATAGTGCAACAGTTCTTCGACAACTTGGTTGAAGTGCCGATCCGTGCCGACGAGTAGAGGCGGCTCACTCGCGACACCACTGAGCAGGAGATGGCGCGCATCGCCACGAGGTTGGAGGAGGCTGCTGAGGCTGCTGCCGCCGGCGCGTCTGGGTTCATTGTCGAGGAGGCAGAGAGGGCCGAGGCGGCAAGCCTTGGCGACCGAGAAGAGTTCGTCGGTGAGGAGGAGCAGAGTGAGCCTGACAACGAACCAAGCGAGCCTGTCGGGGGCGCCTCTCCTCCGCCGTCAACTAGCTTTCCGTAGGAGGAGCTTGCTGCCCCGCCAAGGAGACGCCTCCGGAAGACTGGAGAAGTGGCGGGAGGCATACGGTCCAACAGCCGCCTCGCCGCCCGACGCGCTCCGCCGCGGCAAGCACTGTTGCCGCGGGAGCGCCTCGTTCCGCCACGGCGACGGGCGCGGGGTCCTCTGGAGTCGCGGCCCCTGCACCCGCCAAGCGTCCGAGGGAATCTTCTCCCCCAATCCGTCGCGCCGTAGCGGAGTTTGATCTTTCCGCCCTCAGCTCCGAGGAAGAAGAAGAAGAGTAAGATCTTGTTGTTGCTACTTGTAGTCTTCCAATTTATTGTTTTTCCTTATATCTGACGGGTTTCACTCTGAACCTTCTTCTTCAGGACGTTAGCTCAGAGGGCGTCAAAGAGGGCCAAGACGCCTGTGGTTGTCGTCTCAGATGACTCCCCTGTGGCGACAGGGGGGACTTCTGGAACTCCCTTGCCGGACCCGTCAACCCTTCAACAGAGCAGCCCCCAGCACAGCCCCCAGCGTAAGTGTTTGGTATACTTCTCACGGTTAGGCGTGCCTGGGGTGCTTCTCCGTTACTGATATCTGATTTTTTGAATTGTGTAGGAGCAGAGCAGCCTCATCAGGAAGCTCCGGAGGTCACTCCCGAAGTTCCGCTTGCTTCAACTACGCCGCCAAGGGAAAACTCTCCGCCAAGGGAGCGCTCTCCGGCAAGGGAGGCCTCTCCGACAAGGGGAGCTTCCTCGACAAGGACCAGCGCCGACGACCCTCCGGTAGTAGAGACCGCGGCAACAGATCCCGTTGCAGGTGATTTTCTTGTTTGATAATTTCCCTTGGGTTCTTTCTTTTTCTGTTCTTCTCTTTCGAACATCTGCTTGACCTGTGCTTTCTTCTCCTGACCATTAGATCCACCTGCCGGAGATCCAATGGAGACTGAGGCCGCCGACGAGGAAGACGCTCGCGGCGACAATGTCGACGCCGCCAACATGGAGGAGGAGGCTGGAGCTGACGGGCCCGCCGGCGAGGAGGCCGCCGAGGCTGCTGGCGCAGAGGCTGGGGAGGAATCCGGCGATTGTACTGACGGCCCTGAGGCCGCAGGAGCGCCAGGCGCTGCACCGACCGCTGATCCTCCCGCCACCGACGCCGCGCCTGACTCCGAAGAGCCCCAACCCGGCGCCTACCTGAAGGCCGGCGAGGGTGTCTTTATCAAGCTCCCCTGGGCATCGAGCTCCAGGGCACCGGTCGATGGGGAGACTTTCGACGCGGAACTGCTTGCCTCCGCCGGGCTGTCGCTGGTTGATTCCCCAAGCAGCAGCAGTGGTGAGCCTGAGGAGGAGCAGCTGCTAAGGAAGTTGCTGTCGCTCTACCGCGCCCGACAAGCCAAACTGGAGTCCAGGGAGGTGCTTGTCGCGAGGGCGGGAGCTGACTTGGAGAAGCATGCGGAAGATCTCCGGCGCGCCAACAAAGAAACTCTCCGGGATATAGCAGAGGCGCGGGAGCAGCTTGCTGAGGAGCGCACGACCGTCATCTTGGAGAAGGGCGAGGTCGAGGAGCAGCAGAGGCTTGCCGGCGAGAAGCTCTCCGTGCGAGAAGGTGAGCTGGCGCAGCGGAAGATCAACCTCGATAGCTATGAGGAAGATCTCGCCGCACGCGAGCAAACAATTGGCGGGCCACTTCAGGAGGCAAAAGATGCTGCTGCGGCTGCCGAGGCCGCCAAGAGGGAATTGGAGACGAGGGTGGCTCGGCTGGAGTCCATCCTCCAGAAGAGTGCCGAGGAGGTCGCCAGGTTGAAGCGCGAGCGTGAGAAGGACGCTTACACCCTCGGCGAGCTGCAGGGTCGTTTTGCTGAAAAGATCAAGGAGATCGATGCCGCCAAGGATGTCAAGGCGGATTTGGAGCTGAAGCTGACCACCCTGACGGAGACGTTGAATGGCGTCAAGGATCGGGAAAAGGGCCTGCTGGAAAAGATCAAGGCCACCGAGGAGTTGCTGTCAAATGCTGTGACCACCCAGAATAATCTTCGAGACAGCATAATGCACTGGACAGAAGGTCTTGTGGACACCGCCGCCGGCATCCATAATGAGCTGATGGAGTTGGGGATGACAGATCTTGGATACTCCACTAACGAGAACCTCCAACCCAGCGTCAAGCTCAGCCTATTCTTCAAAGGCGTGTTGGCGGGTATCCAGCGGCCCCGGGAAGAGGTCCCGAAGCAACTGGCGGAGGAATCACGCCAAGTCTGCGCCGAGGCTCTCCAGAAGGTGTTGATGAAGGTGGCCTTCCGCAACCCAGGCGTCGATTTCACCAAAGTCCTCAAGTCCCTCCCTCCATCCGCCGATGTTGAAGCGCTCAAGGCCCTTGTCGCACCCATTGTGGACAGGGTGAGCGGAGTAAAGAGGCTCGAGGGCCACCGCGTAGACTAGGCCGCCAAGCCTATCTTTCTCTTGTCGCTATAGATCATGTTTAGGTAAAAAAGACCATTAGATCTGCGACAAGTTATTATGTAATATACACTATCTTAGGCCATTGAATGCAAATGTTATATCCTTTACTCGATTTCTTCCCTTGTATGTTTATACCCTACGTTTTTAGGAGAACTTGTCAGTGCGAACACCTTTGCCGCGAGCGCTGAGTGCGGAACTTCAGCAGCCTGCTGGCGATGCAGCTCCCGACAAGCAACCTTGTCGCAACTAGTTGCAGCACACTTAAATTGTTGAGCGGACTCGAAACAAAGTAAGGGCGCAAGCTAGTCGCGAGTCGGTTCCTCCACGCACAGGTTTTCCATACAAAGTACTATCGTTCGAGGAAGATAACTTAAAAATTTAAAACTAGTCGTTTAAACTTAGCAACTTAGCTTTTCTGTTGTCCATTTCCCGGCAAGGCAACAGTTCCTCGAGCGACGCTTGGCGGCCCACACCATTATCTTCTCCTTCCCCCCCGGTTACCTTGTGGGTGGATGAACCTTCTTCTTGTTTGAGAAGAAAGAAGAGAAAATAAAGTTATGGAGCTTAGTGGCTCGTTATCGCTTACCGGGTGTGGATGCTGCACAAAATGTTAGTAAACACATGCATATATGTTTATGAGGGCATGTATTGACTAGTTGCGCGCAACACATAGGCTCTACTGATGCACGGGGTCTGCGCCCGGCTTTGTACAAAGGATTACATGCAACAGCGGCAAGACTTGTACAAAAGGGTGGTTGCCGGAACAGGTTCCGGCAACCGCGCCTTATGGGTAAAACTTGCGAAGATGCTCTATATTCCAGGAATTGCTCACCGGAGCGCTATCTTCGGTCTCGAGGCAGACAGCGCCGGGCCTAGTGACTCGTTTCACCCCATAAGGGCCTTCCCACTTCGGCGTCAACTTGTTGGAATTCTTGGCGGATTGAGCGCGCCGAAGAACAAGGTCGCCTTCCTCGAAGCTTCTGGCATTAACTTTGCGACTATGGTAGCGACTCAAAGCTTGCTGGTAACGAGCAGCTCGTATAGCAGCCTGAAGACGATCTTCCTCGAGGAGCAGCGCGTCATCTTGTCGCAGCTGCTCTTGCTCAAGCTCATCATAAGCGAGCACTCGAGGTGACCCGTACACGAGTTCCGTGGGGAGGACTACCTCTGCTCCATAGACTAGAGCGAAAGGTGTCTGGCCAGTGGCTCGATTTGGCGTCGTCCTGATCGACCAAAGAACCACCGGCAGTTCCTCAATCCAGTTTCTTCCGCACTTGCGCAGCTTGTCGAAAGTTCTGGTCTTGAGTCCTCGCAGCACTTCAGTGTTTGCTCTCTCTGCTTGATTGTTGCTTCTCGGATGAGCAACAGAAGCAAAGCAAGTCTTGGCGCCAAGATCTTGGGCGTACTGCATGAAGGTGCGGCTCGTGAACTGTGCTGTCACCTTCCTCACTGGTTCCACTTCTGGCCACTTTGTGAACTTGTCGATCGCAACGTACAAGTACTCAAAGCCCCCGACAGCTCGGGGGAAAGGGCCGAGGATATCGAGCCCCTAGACCGAGAAGGGCCAGGATAAAGGGATCGTCTGAAGAGCTTGAGCTGGTTGGTGTATCTGTTTGGAATGGAACTGGCACGCTTCACACTTAGTTACTTGTGCAGTTGCATCCTGGAGGGCTTCTGGCCAGAAGAAACCTTGCCGGAAAGCTTTGCCGGCAAGTGCTCTTGCGCCAATGTGGTGACCACATATGCCTCCATGTATCTCTGCCAACAGCTTCTGTCCATCTTCCCGGCAAATACACTTCAATTTCACACCGTTGAGCCTTCTTCTGTACAGGATGTTGTCAACAAACTGGTACATACTTGACTGCCGGGCTACTTTTTCCGCTTCTTCTTGCTCTTCGGGAAGTTCTCCTGTCTGAAGGAACTGGACGATTTGCTGTGCCCATGCTGGAGCTTGTGGCTCGACAACAAGGACTAAAGGCTCTTCTATTACTGCGAGAACATCAGCTTCTACGGCAAGAACCTGTGGGTCCGCCGGAGCTTGATGATCCCCGGCAAGCTTGCCGGAGCAAAACTTGTCGGGAGCGTTTGCTTCAACGATACAAACCGCATGGTTCGTCGGAGCAGACTGCTCCTCAGTGATATTTGTGTTGATTTTAGGGACCTTCTTGGCGGCGGCTTCGGGGAGCTCTGCCGGAAAGTAGTCGCCGGAAACCAATTTTCTCTTCTTGCTTTGCTCTGTTGATGGTGTTACGGTTGGTTGAGTCAGCTTGAGCACAAAAATTCCTGGTTCCACAGGTAACTTGAGTGCAGCACATTTGGAGAGGCCATCAGCTATATCATTCTGAGCTCTTGGAACATGCTCCATTTGCAGGCCTTCAAAGTGCTCTTCTAGCTTCCTCACTTCATCGACGTAGGCTTCCATCAACGGACTCTGATAATCTTTATTTACTTGGCGGACGACAAGTTGCGAGTCCCCCCTGACAATGAGCTTCTTGATCCCAAGGTCTACTGCAATCCTGAGACCGGCAAGCAAACCTTCATACTCTGCAGTATTGTTTGTTGCTTGTTCTTTGGGAAAGTGCATCTGGACTATGTACTTAAGGTGCTCTCCGGTGGGTGCGATAAGCAGCACGCCAGCACCGGCGCCTTGCAGCGAGAAGGCACCATCGAAGTACATCAGCCACTCTTTATTTGCCTCTTTGACGGGGATGCTTGTCTCTGGAATTTCTACATCTTGCGTCGGCGTCCATTCTGCTATGAATTCCGCCAATGCTCTGCTCTGGATAGTTGAGGTGCTTTCAAACTTGAGACCAAAGCTTGACAGTTCCAGTGCCCACTCGACGATTCTGCCTGTTGCTTCTGGATTTTGTAATATCCTTTTCAACGGAAAGCGAGTGATAACTGTTATCTCATGTGCTTGGAAGTAATGGCGCAGCTTTCTCGAGGCCATGAGGAGGCCGAAAAGCAATTTCTGCACACCAGAGTACCTTGACCTAGCCCCCTGCAGAAGGGAACTGACAAAATAGACTGGGCGCTGCACCATCTTCTTCTGTATCTTGTCGCAACCCTGCGCTGATCCGTCCTTGTCGGGACCAGAGCTTGACGGCAAATCCCTTTGCTTGTCGCTGGATGCGCCTGCCTCGGTTGCCGGCTCATCATCTGCTTCCCTCTCCGCTACTAACGCCGCACTAACCACTTGGTTGGTTGCCGCTATATACAGTAGCAACTTCTCTTGTGGCTTAGGTGCGACAAGTATTGGAGTGGAAGACAGGTATCTTTTCAAGTCCCGCAGCGCAGCCTCCGCTTCGGGAGTCCATTTCATTGGACCTGCCTTTTTCAAAATTTTGAAAAATGGCAGGGCGCGTTCCACAGACTTAGAGATGAACCTGCTGAGAGCAGCCACACAACCGGCAAGTCTTCTGACATCCTTGACGCGCTTTGGTGCTTCGATCTGCTCAATGGCCTTGATCTTGTCGGGATTGGCTTCAATTCCCCGCTGAGACACAAAGAACCCGAGAAGCTTGCCGGAAGGGACTCCAAATACGCACTTCTCGGGATTGAGCTTGAGGTTGATCTTGCGCAGATTTGCAAATGTTTCATCCAAATCCTGAACCAGAGTTGCTTTGTCCTTGCTCTTGACCACTATGTCATCCATGTATGCTTCTACATTTCTGTGTATCTGTGGTTCAAAGGCATCATGGACTACTCTTGCAAAGGTTGAACCAGCATTCTTTAAACCGAAAGGCATTCGTATGAAGCAGTACGTGCCACATGGTGTAATGAATGCGGTTTTCTCTTCATCTTCTTCTGCCATGAAGATCTGATGATATCCTGAATATGCGTCAAGAAATGAAAGCAGATCACATCCAGCCGTGGAGTCAACAATCTGGTCGATACGCGGCAAGGGAAATGGGTCTTTGGGACAAGCTTTATTAAGATCAGTGAACTCAATACAAAGTCTCCATTTCCCATTAGCCTTGCGTACAACTACCGGATTGGCCAACCACGTGGGATGGAGGACTCCTCTGACAAGCCCTACTGCTTCCAACTTCTTGATTTATTCTTCTATGAACTCCTGGCGCTCCACTGCCTGCTTCCTAACTTTTTGCTTGACGGGCCGCGCGTGAGGACAGACAGCTAGGTGGTGCTCAATTACTTTCCTGGGAACACCGGGGATGTCAGATGGTTGCCATGCAAACACATCGACATTCGCCCGCAGGAAAGCAGCGAGCTCGCCTTCCTATTTAGGATTAAGCGTGGCACTGATGGTGAAGGTACCACCAGTGCCGTCCTCCTTGGCGGGCACCTTCTTGATCTTCGGCGGAGCTGCCATCGTCTTCTTGCACTTGCCGGTGGAGCTCGATGGTGCGTCCTCGACGGTAGCGCAGCACTCCGAGGAGGTGCGCTTGCCGGAGTGGGCAACAGAGCTCTTACCGGACTTGGTGGTCTTCTTCCCCCCAGGAGCTTCAGCGGCAAGTGGTTTGCTTTCTGTTGCGGCTGCTGCATCCCGGTAAATCTTGTCGGCACAGATAAGCGCGTCCTTCTTGTCGCCATGGACAGAGATGACGCTTATCGGGCCGGGCATCTTGAGTAGGTTGTAAGCATAATGAGAGGCAGCCATGAACTTGGCGAGTGCTGGACGGCCAAGTATGCCATTGTACGGCAATGGGAAATCGGCAACGTCAAACGTGACCCTCTCAGTTCTGAAGTTGAGCTCGCTGCCGAATGTTACCGGCAACGTGATCTTCCCTTTGGGCTTGCTCCTTCCTGGATTGATTCCTTGGAAAGTACCAGTTTCTTCGAGCTCACTGTCAGGGATTTGAAGTTTCTAAAGCACCGCAGAGGATATCAGGTTCAGGCCGGCCCCGCCGTCAACCAACATCTTTGTGACCTTGAGGTTGCGGATGGTTGGTGAGACCAACATCGGCAAGCACCCGACCGCAGTGATGCGATCAGGGTGATCCCCAATGTCAAAGATGATGGGCGTGCTGGACCACTTCAGAGGCTTGCGTGACTCTATGGATGGTTCTGCTGCATTAACCTCACGCATCCATTGTTCGAGTTGGCGGTGCGAGGTATGCAGAGAAGCACCACCGTCAACGCAAAGGACCTCCGTTGCCTTTTGGAACTCCTGCTCATCGGCTTCATCGTCTTCCATGTCCTTCTCATCCTCATCTTCATCTTCTTCCTTGTCGCGGCTGCGGGGAGGTCTGTCTCCTTGCCGCTGCTTGGCCTTGCCGCGGCGTCCTCCCCGGCCGGGTCTCTTCTTACTTGCTGCACCTGCACCTTCTTGGGCTTTCTCCTTGTCTCGCCGCTCGTATTCAGCTCTCTGTTGCTTGACAAGCAGCTCGACTTTCTTGCAGCTCTGGAGATCGTGGCCCTTGGTGCGGTGGATTTTACAGTACTGCTTGTTGGAGTTGTCAGGCTTGTCGGCGGCCGCCACAACTTGGCGGTCGGCATCTACGGCAACCTCCTTGCCGGAGCCACTGGCCTTGATTTTGTTGGCGGCACCATCCTTGCCAGACTGCTCGACAACTAGTACTTCTTGGTTTTTCTTCCTTCTGTTGTTTCGCCGCCGGCTCTTCCTTGCCGGGGCGATTTCTTCACTGTCAGACTCTGCTCCCACATTCTCTCCTGGGAGTCTTCTTCCTTCTTCAGCGCGTGCACACTTGTCGGCCAGGGCGTAGAGCTCGCTGACGTCTTTCACTTTGCACATCGCCATCTCCTCCCTCATCCTGCGGTTTCGTACATTCTGATGAAATGCACTGATCACCGCGGCAGGGTGGACGTCTGGGATGTTGTAATGCACACGGCTGAATCTCTGGATGAACTTGCGCAGGGACTCTCCCTCCTTCTGGGCAAGCAGGTGGAGGTCACTCTCCTGGCCATGAGGCTTGTGGCCACCTGTGAAGGCGCCAACAAATTGGTGACACAAATCTGCCCAAGAATAAATAGAGCCATCCGGCAAGTGCATGAGCCAAGATCTGACGTTTGGCTTGAGCACCAGGGGAAACTAGTTGGCGAGGATCTTGTCGTCTCGTCCCCCCGCGGCCTGCACCGCGATGGTGTAGATGATGAGGAACTCCGATGGGTGTGTCCTGCCGTCATACTTCTCCGGCACATCTAGTTTGAAGTTTTTCTTGTCGGGCCATCGGACTTGCCGCAGCTCACGGGTGATCGCAGGGCAACCTACCGTGTACGGTAAGTCGCCTGGTTCCCCTGGCGCATGCATATCGACGGCGGGCCCGGCGCGTTGGTCAGATTGACGGCGCGCTTCTCTTCGGCGCTCGATACGGGTTCGAGCGTCTTCTTCTTACCGTTCTCGGAGAACTTGGCGCTGGTCGCGACGAGCTCGCGGATCCGACGACGCTGTGGAGTCGCTGTCGAGGTGGATCCGGCGAGTCGGCGATTTTGGCCTTCGGGAAGGTGAGTGCATGGTGGCTGCTCCCCCGTAAGTCTCGTCGCCATCAGCTCGTGCCTTGTCGCCTTGCCGCGGCTGCGAAGCACTCGGTCGCCGCGGGACGTCGCCGTTGGCGAAGCCGATGAGACTCTGAATTGTGGCCCTCCATTCGTCGACCTTATCGGCCGTTGGAGGGTAATCTAGAAGTAACTGAGCTCTTGCTAAGGCTTCCGCTGGTGTGGTTGGCGGCAATGGCGTACAGAGCGAAGAACGGGATGTGCTCGGACTCCTAACCAAGTTAGGAGGAGCAGCATCCCGCCCAAGCGACCGTACTCCGCTCGTACCAGCATGCTGGGGTGCATGCGGGTCTCGAGGGCCTCGGGATCCCCCAGCTTGGCCTTGATCCAACGAGCGTATGGTGCCGCGAGCATCACGACGCTGTCGGTCCCGCGCCTCCTGAGAAGGGCGCGGTGAAGATTCAGACGCCGACGCCTGCGCTGCCTTGTCTTTGGACCTGGCGGCGTTGTGGGCTCTCTCGTCGACGCCCGTTCCTCCGCCAGCGTTTCCCCCACCACCTGACGGCTCCGGTGGTGGTGGGTTCGACGCGGACGGCTCTGCTGCCGAAGACTTCTTTTTCGGCGCCATGCTGACGAAGATGTTGATGAAGTTGCTCGTATAACCGCCGGATCGGGTTCACACAGCCTCGCGCCCCCTACCTGGCGCGCCAAAGATGTCGGGGAGAGCTGGTCGTGTCCCACGAACACCTACGGGACCTGGGTCCCTTGTGGTTCGGAGGGGGGCGGAGATTGCACAAAGAACGGATCGAGGCGATGCACACGAGTGGGTTTACCCAGCTTCGGAGCTCTCCGGAGAGATAATACTCCTACTGCTTCTTTTGAAGACAACGCAATGGATGATTTTTGCTTATCATCGGAGGTGGAGGGGACCCATGGTAAATCCACCTTTGAAGATGAACCTAGACAAGAATTACTAAGAAGGCAGCCCATAGTGAAATGGCACAAGGACGGTGCAAGCTGGGAACAAGATGCAATGTTGGAATGTTCCAACCATCATATCTTCCTGAGATTCAGATCCGATTGGTGATAGGATACTTCAGATTCAGCATGTCTGATAAGGAAAGGTTGCAACACAACTCGACGAGATGGCATTGCGAGATTCTCGAGGAATGAACCAAGGTAGTAAGCTCCAAAACATGAGCGGGTTCTGCTAAACACATGTGAACACCTTGTTCCAGACAAGCATGACCACATGGTAGTCTCACAACAAAACACTACCGAGTTCAGGTTGGGAACCATCATTGCGGATAACGAAGTCCTTACATAAGTCCGGATTAGCTCTTAGGAAGGAACTTCTTCTCCTTGAACAAATCAATCAGTGGCTTGAGGTGCTAGGAATTTCATATGAAATGAAGATGATCAGTCTATCATACCATCGAATACTTCGCACGTGCATGACTGACTTGGGATGATTCCAAAGGAACAAAACAAACCTTTCTCAAATTCATGGCGGCAACTTACACCTAAAGCACATGAATTCGAGGAAGTCACTTTTTCCATCCAAGCATAGGCTTCATGAGTGGAACACGAAGATGTTGCTTACAAAGTTTCCAACACTAGGTTGATGTTCAACATGAATTATGGGGGAGACAAAAATGCTGCTGATGGGCTCAATAACAAGTCATCGGAATTTCCATATCACTGGACTTCCACCATCTTGTGAACACGGCGATAGCATTGGTCATACCAAAGATGTAATGGTGTATGCTCAAGGGATCAACCACGAGTAAGACAACATTACGAGCATCGTTGGTACTGATTTGATTTGACGATAGCCCACACTCAAATCAAAGGATTGATAAGACAATAGGTCCAGCAACTGATCACAGGGACCAATCGATGAAGATATCATCTTTCTTCAACACACACTACACAAGAATATCCCTTTGGAACGAACTAAGTTAGGCAAGCTTTTATCTTCCAACTCTCCAAGTTGTTGTCTAGCTTAACCAACTAGCTTAGGAATAACCAACACAGATTCTTGGAGAAGGGGTGGTTTAGAGGAAAACCAACTTGATCACGAGCTCAACATAATAGTCAGGATACAACCTGGTAACACTTCCAAGAAGATATCTGGAAAGTCACGAACCACCGATATGTTACTAAGCTCAAGAACAATCTTGCTTTTCAGGGCA
>LR880969.1:691119327-691167999 GCA_904067115.1 Aegilops sharonensis
CAGCAACTGATCACAGGGACCAATCGATGAAGATATCATCTTTCTTCAACACACACTACACAAGAATATCCCTTTGGAACGAACTAAGTTAGGCAAGCTTTTATCTTCCAACTCTCCAAGTTGTTGTCTAGCTTAACCAACTAGCTTAGGAATAACCAACACAGATTCTTGGAGAAGGGGTGGTTTAGAGGAAAACCAACTTGATCACGAGCTCAACATAATAGTCAGGATACAACCTGGTAACACTTCCAAGAAGATATCTGGAAAGTCACGAACCACCGATATGTTACTAAGCTCAAGAACAATCTTGCTTTTCAGGGCATGACGATATGATCAGAAGAGTAGGGAATTGACACAATCCTAACTCATCAATCGAAGTGTGCACCAGAAATATGGATTAGGTAGCACGATCAATCTTAGGATGATGATTGAATAACCAACACGCTAAGAATGAGGATATTGTCCATTAACTACCAAGCAACTTGTTGCTAGGAGTATTAATTTCACACATCACGATTCACTTGTCGGCATTCCGGTTGCGACAACACGACACCGAGGAATGAACAATGCTGGCGAGAAGTATCACTACGTCAAAAATTCATGAGAGATGGTGCAGTTCTCATGACAATTCTGACATAAAGGGGGTAATACTCCAAGGTAGAACAGAACAAAGCTGAATTGGCATTTTGATCTGCGGGATACAACTACTTTGACCCAATCCTAGAAAGGGATGAGGTACTGGAGTTTGTTTCTCCTAGTCAGTCCAGAACAGAATGGCTTGACGGACCACAAGAATAATGGCATTGATGAACACAAATGCACACTACTCCTGACTATCAATTGATAGATGAAGGTCAGAAGACATCTAAGAGAACAACTCAAAGGAACATATAACTTTTTGAGTTGTGGAGGCATGGATTAGTATATCGAGCAAAGCTCAACATTTCTTCCGGATAACCCATGCGGAAAGGTAGAACTGACAGAGTCGCAATATAGAATGGAGTACTCCTCAAGAGCACCCTGGTTGTGATCTTTTGGTTCAAATAACTTCTGCCTTAAATAGTTCATGGCATTTGGAAGAAGGAAATACCACGGACCTCGAGGACTAGTGCAAAGGTTACTAATAGCCTAAGGGAGCTAGCAATTACTAACAACATGAAGTAGGATGAATCTCGGGTTCAGAAACCCAGGAGTAGAATACCTACTACTAAATGGCATCACGGGATGCTTTCAAGAATAATGGCCAGAATCATCACACCGGGGTTACAAAAGCATTGCTAAATTGCTAGGTGACTTCTTAAACACCTAAGGTCATAATAATAGTTCCAACATATATGTCAAGGCAATAAATTACCTCAACGCACCGGTTAGTGTGCTTATTCTGACCAAAAGGCATCAGAAACGGGAGGAAGGGATTTGCAATTGCATCAGACTATTTAGAGACCAGGGGTGACTCAGACAGCATAACGGCTGTAAATGCTCAAAATGATTTGAGACATCCTGCAAAATGGTGGCATAACCACTCAACATCACAATAACAAGGTTCCGCGATCAACAGTAATCATATAGAATTAGTAGGAACTGAACTGGGGCTTAAACCCAACAATCTTAAAGGTCTATGGATTAGTAACACGTCATCCTGATAGACAGATGCGAAGCCTAGTTCTTAACCCCGTAGAAGAGAAGAGGATGACTCAGATCAGAAGGCCATGAGGTATAAGGAGTAAAAAGAGCCTTACGTTCCCTTCCACAATCAATTCCCTTACATAACTAGAGCATTTCTAGACTCAACTTCGACCAGTTTGGCTTCGTAATCCTACAGGCAGTCAGGCTCTGATACCAACGCTGTCAGGACCCCGATTCCAAGTCACATCGATCTAGCCGGTAACACCTCATATCACTTTGCGGCCTCACGCACGGTATTCCCACGGGTGTCGCCTTACCATAGCCCGGGACCGTTTGCGTCTTTTGGCTCACGTATATGATAGTGTCGCTAGCATCCATATAACAGAGAACCCGGGCCGACATGGCTAGTCGTGAACCCAAAGCAGCGCTAACCCATGGGGACAGGCATACATGAATCACATCGAGCATGTCGGTCATCAACGTGTGAATCCGGGCTGTAGCACTGGGCTAACAGGACTCCGGTAACCCGGGCTGTAGCAGGCTAGGCAGGACAGACATGGGAACGAAGTGAAACACATGTCGGCCAGTCAAGTGTCCAAAGCAGTAGTGCTGGGCTAGCAGGACCCCGGTGAACCGGGCTGTAGCGGACTACTATCGCTCAGAAGCACGAGACTACATTTCCTCATATGAGAGGCTGCCAAGGATAAACAACTAGTTTGTCGGATCCCACACATACCAAGCATTTCAAACATACACACAATATGCTCAATATGTGTAGATACAACATGGCATCACAACATAACTCTACGACTCAAATATTTATTCATTAGGCTCCAAGGAGCGAGATATTACAAACATGGGTCTCATGACCCAACACTCAGAGCATACAAGTCAAAGCACAAGAGGAAGATAAACATGTCTGGGTACAGACAACTATAAATGAAAAAGGTTGAGAAGCCTGACTATCTACCAGATCCTGTCGAGGGCACAAGATCGTAGCTGAGGTAACAAGCTAAACGTCGA
Organism: Aegilops sharonensis; assembly: GCA_904067115.1. NCBI lineage: Eukaryota > Viridiplantae > Streptophyta > Magnoliopsida > Poales > Poaceae > Aegilops > Aegilops sharonensis. The sequence continues at coordinate 691,121,977 of LR880969.1, forward strand.
AGCCCACGTGGAACTACTAGCGAGACCGACGCCTCTCTGCAAAAACATAAAATAGGCAAACGTGAGTACAATTGTACTCAGCAAGACTTACATTAGAACTAACTACATATGCATCATTATCAAAAGGGGGTGGTGGAGTTTGAATGCAGCAAGCCAGCTTTGACTCGGTGGCTATCCCGAACTACGACTGCAAGCAACTCTTTTGAGGTGGCGCACACGAGTCCACAAATTCACCATATCAATACACCACTATGGACCCGCTCCCGTCTCCCTACGAGAACGCCATCCATAGCACTCACACTTATCTTGCGCATTTTTTAGAGTATCCACTTTCACTTGTCTATGAACTGATATAGGCAACCCAGAAGTCCTTTTCCGCGGACACGGCTATTCGAATAGATCATATTAACCCTGCAGGGGTGTACTTCTTCACACACGCTCTCACCACTTACCGCCGTTTACACGACATGTACTCGGCAACCTTCAAGCGGAAGCCCAACGTGGGTGTCGGCCACGGCCTACCTAAACACTCAAGTCCCTAGTCCAGGTTTATCGCCTATTCGGGTTCCATCCGCAGGGAGTCCGGCCGAGGTTTCCCATACAGCCCCGAACGATGTGTGCAGGGTTCCCGAGACACCAAACGGGCGAATCGGTACACCGGGCCACGGTGCCTACTGCAACACAACCCACCCCTAAGGTCAGCGTTGCGTGCGGCCCCCAGCATGCTACAAACACCAGGAACTACTTGCAACTCCCGGACTGAGGACAAGGGTGGTTAAGTAGCCGAGAGGGTCAATTAAGGATCCCAATGCGTGGTAGTAACTGTTTCATGGATCACAAACACAGAACTCAGTTCCTGAGGACGGTTTCAATGAGACAACCCTCCATGTACTCCTACATGGCCTCTCACCGCTACCTTTACCAAATCGTGTTCACACACTTAGCTCACACACACAGTAGGACATGTTCACACACCTCTGATTCATTCCCGATGAATCAGACCAGACTCAACTCTAAGCAGTAGCAGGCATGACAAACAAGCATGAATGAGTAGGCACAACAGGGCTCAAACAACTCCTACTCATGCTAGTGGGTTCCATCTAATTACTGTGGAATGACAGGTCATGCAGAGGATAAAGGGGTTCAGCTACCGCAGCAAGTAACACCTGAGTCGTTGTTGTCCTAATGCAGTAAAATAGAGCAGGAGCGAGAGAGTGGGATTATATCGGAATGAACAAGGGGGTTTTGCTTGCCTGGCACTTCTGAAGATAATATAGTTCTTCATCGGTGTCATCGAATAATCATCGGAACGTCGTCTACCGAGAGGGGACAAACACCGACAACTGAGAAAGAACACAATCAATGCAATGCACATATGTGATGCATGATCATGTTAAGGAACTGAATTCACCTAATGCAATATCTAGCCAAGTTAATTGAAGTGGAACACAAGCAAGAACAAATTCCAACTCCAAATGCTAGTTCATAAATTACCCTAATCATGATTCATCCTATTCAGTGAGGTTAACTTGTTCAAACATGCATGAAAGTGCCATAAACATATTCTTCATATTTTTCTGATCATTTTTCATATATAAATTATTTCATTTGGAGTTACGGTTGAATTTCTATGATTTTTAGAAGTTTAGGCAAATTTCTGGAATTTCCTGAATTATTTTAAATCCAGAAAATTAGTTATTGCGTCATCAGTGCGTCAGGGTGACGTCATCAAGTCAAAGGCGCCAGCCCAGGTCAAACCTGACGGCTGGGACCCACGGGTCAGTGTAACAGGGCTGGGTTGGGTGGATGACATGTGGGACCAGTCAACGGCCGCGTCAGCAAAGTCAATGCTGACATGTGGGTCCCAGTGGGTTATGAATTAATCTAAACAGAAAATTAAATTAAACTAATCAGGCGCAGGGCCCACATGGTAGTGGCACTAGGGTTGGTTTAGCTGGGTCATTAGTGACTAATGACGTGCCACGTCACCAGCCACCGGAGTTTCGCCGGCGACGACCATGGCCGACGACGGAGATGCAACGTGTGCTCGCTACGGAGCACCATTCGACGCGTGGTTTGCTCCTACGGGTAGCTGAAGGTGCGCCGCATCCAACTGGGCGAGCGGCAGCGGCTGTGGTGGCCGGAGCTCGCCGGAAACGAGCTCGCGGCGGCGCCGGAGTTCGGGTGCTCGCAGGTTTAGCGTTGTAGTGCACGGGAGGGGGAGCTGGTGTGTGTGTTAGGCTCCGGGTGAGGTGTGGAGCACGTCTCCGTGCTCGGGAGTGAGCTACGATGGCCCTGGCCTCGTCTGCATCATCGCGGGCGGCGAGAAGCTCACGGCTTCGGTGGAGACGGCGGTTGTAGGACGAATTAGGCGACGGGGTAGGGGGGAAACGGTGCAGAGGCTCACCGCGGTTCTTCTGGTGCTGCTGGAGAGGCAGGGGAGACACGGGGTCCGGCGGAACGTCGGCGGGGATCTCCGGCACCCGAGGGCAGAGATGGCGGCGCTGGAGGCGTACAGGGGCTTCCGGCGTCGGGAGGCTCGGTGAGGAGGGGGAGAGAGACTAGGCGGAGCTCGGGGGCGTGTCGGAGAGGCTCGGGGATGGCTGCGGCTACGGCTATGGCGAACGGCGGCGACGGGCTCCGCTCGGGTGTGCTCGGGAGAGGGGGCAGAGGACGAGGGAGAGAGCAGAGAGGGGAGTGAGGTCCAGGGAGAGGTGGGGAAAGCGAGAGGGAGCGTTGGCGTCGTCGTGGCGTCGCTAGGAGGGCCGGGAAGTAGGAGGTGGCGTCGGTGGCCGTGCGCGCTCGCCACGCACCTGCTTCTCCTTCTGGCAGAAGGTTGAAGAAGCAGGCAGCGCTGGTTGGGCTGGGCCAGCCAACTGGGCCGCCAGGTGGCCAGGCTAGGTGGGCTGCCAGGTACAGGTAAGCTGGGCCAGGTCAGTTTCCTTCCTTTCTCTTTATTTCTGTTTTCTATTTTGTTCTGTTCTGTTTTAGTTTAGTAAAATACTAAACCATTTTATAAAATCCTGAAGATAATTATGTGGCTGGAACTAAAGTATACCAAACCACATAAAATGTCCCAGAATTATTGGACATATATTAATTATATATAAAATATATTTCCAATGCAAATAGTTATTGAATTAATTCAAAGGCCCAAACTAAAATGTTTCAGTCACTCCAAAAATATTGGTTTGAATTTTATTCTTGCCAATATTTTTCAAAGCAGAAAAGGAACATTTCCTTGGAAACATTTGAAGCAATTTTTAATGTTGATCATTTATTTTAAATGATTTCTGAGGATCTCCAATTCCCCAATTCAAATTTACAAGAAATTTAGACATGATGCATGGATGTACGAAAATCAAGCTAGGGCTGATCTGGGGCTGTGACAGGGAGAGGGAGAGGCAGCCGGCCCTAGGGGGCGCGCCAATATGTGGAGTCCTACTAGGACTCCCTAGTCCTAGTAGGATTCCACCTCCCACACGGAGTAGGAAAGGGGGAAGCGAGAAGGGGAAGGAAAGGGGGGGGGGGCGACCCCCTTATCCTAGTCCTAATCGGCCTCCTGCCCAAGGGGGGTGCACCAGCCCTGTCGGCGTTCAGGGACCGGGGGTCCCCAGACTTCCCTGCCTGCGGCCTGCTGCGTGGCTCAACAGTGGCCCAGTACGGCCCGTCTCCATCAGCCCAAGTTCAAGACTCTCGTGAGGGGCCAAGCCTCGCGGGGCGGACGACACAAGGCCTCCTCAGGGGTGGCCTCACCAGGCGGGCTCACGAGGAGGCGGAGAGATCAAGGCGAGTGGTACAAAGGGGGGCAAGCCATGACGATCGAGACTAGGCGGGCGCCAGCCTGCGTAGTATCCTCGTTTCCCCTTTGGTGCAAAGGGGGCAAGCGACGCAGGTGCGGAGTACCAAGGCATCAGGCAAAGGTTTACATATCGGTGCAACGAGACCAAGACCAGCAGAGCGGCAGGACGGAGGTCACCGTGGAGCCCAAGACGGCGTCATCACCAGTGCCTTTGGCAGTCGAAGACCACCTTTAGTCAGGACAGCTTGTACTAGTTGTCCCCTTTCGAAATGGCCGTTGTTGGCTCCCTTCCCGCTCAATATTTGGGAAGAGGACCAGGGCCTCTATATATAGGGTTATCCACCACAGTAGAAGGGGAAGTGAGGTTCATCCACATTCCACCACAAGAACACCTCTCCTCGCGAGGTTGTTCTTCCTCCGTACTGTTCATCCTCAACCCAAGAGGCAATCCACCACACCACACACTGGATTAGGGTATTACACCACAACGGTGGCCTGAACCAGTATAAACCTTGTGTCCCTTGTGTTGTTCACCGTTCTAGCTTAGGATTGTGGTGAGGTTGTGGGCATATTTCGAAAGAGAGAAGATCTTCGCGTGCACCCCAGAGTTCAAACCTTAAGGGTTTTGCCGGAACCCGATATCTGACATTTGGCGCGCCAGGTAGGGCTGTCCTGTAATCTTCTGTCCGCTGATCTGTGTTCCGTCGCTTCGTTGCATCCATGGCAGACGCTCGCCGAGCTCGCGCCGAGCGTCGGGCTGCTCTCGCTGCCCGTGTCGCCCAGACGGTTCCCGTCGGTGGGCCTCCTCATCGTTCTCCATCGCCTGCCGCCAACGCCGTCACCGGCCCGGTGAGGAACGAGCAGCAAGCCTCTTCGCTGCACCCCTCGGTGCGGCGGGAAGGCCGCACCGCCACTCCGTCGCTAACCCCAGCTGGTTCGTCGTCTCATGCTCGTCGCGCCCCCACGGACCCGCAGGCCGCGTTGCTCCTGACACGTGAGCTCCTGCACTACCGCCCCAACGACAACCTCTACGAGGAGTGGCTCGCATGCATCACCAGGCTCGTCAGCGCCGCAGGGGGCTCTCCCACGCCGTATCTCTCGCTGCCTCGCCCTCCATCATGCATGAGCGACACGGCTCATGGAGCGCCTCTGCCACCTCCTCCCCAAGAAGGCGCCCTGGCTCCAAGGCACGCGACCCCTAGATGTGACCCACCGTGTCCGGTGCCCACGCGACAAGAAAGAAGCTACCAAGAAATCCCACAGCCTCAAGAAAGCGCACACATGCTCCCCGCACCTGCACGGCAAGACCGCATCACTGCACCAGCATGCCAGGACCCCGTGCTGCCCCTGGCGGCGGCACGCGGGAATGATCAAGAGCAAGCCCCGCGTCAGCAAAAGGCTCCGGGGGCCACCGCAGGTTGTCGCGCTTTCACCACCGAACTGCGTAGCGTCGCCTGGCCCGGCAAGTTCAAGCCGGAAATGCCTCCTCACTACGACGGCACTGCCCACCCCGCAGAGTTCCTGCAGCTCTACGAGCTGGGCATCAAGGCGGCCAACGGAGACGAAAAGGTCATGGCGAACTGGTTTCCCATGGCGCTCAAGGATCGTGCCCGCACCTGGCTCCTGAACCTGCCTCCCGGCTCGATCTCCTCTTGGGCCGAGATGCGCAGCCGTTTCATCGCCAACTTCCAGGGCACTCGCGACCGCCCTCCGGCCGTGGGTGACCTGCGCCGCATCAAGCAGCAGCCTGGAGAGACCCTGCAGAAGTACATCCAGCGCTTCAACAGCGCCCGCCTCAAGATCCCCAAGGTGAATGAGGAGGCCATCATCTCAGCGTTCTCCGATGGCGTCCGTGACGTGAAGATGAAGGAAGAGCTCACCATCCACGAGGATCTGTGCACATCTCTGGAGCTGTTCAACCTGGCGACCAAGTGCGCAAGAGCTGAGGAGGGGCGCCTCTCCCTTCTCGAGCTTCCAGCTGCTGACCTAGAAGAGAAGAAGGCCAAAGCCAAGGATGTGAAGCGCAAAGGAGCAGTCGTGCTCACAGCAGAACCAGACACGAAGCACGGCAGGGACCAACCGGAGTCGTCCAAGCCAACCAATTCTGCGCCTACCACAACCTCTACACCCACAAAACCAACGAATGCCAGGAGCTCAGGGTCGTTCGGGAAGGACGCATCGGTCGACCCGCCGAGCGCAATGACCGGGGCTACGGCCGAGGAGGAGGAAGATGCGGAGGACGATGGGACGACCGAGGCCCTCGCCAAGTGGCGCGACCGACCTCGCAAGGATCGCTGGCAGGACCAGCCTCGCGAGGGAGCCTGGAGGGATCAGCCTCGTGAGGATCGCCCGTAGGGCAACGCAGGCCTTCCTCCTCTGCCGCCACCTCCAAGAAGGAATGACGACCACCACCAGGACGAGGGGGCTGGGGGTTTCCAGGAGCCACATGCTATCACTTGCATCTTGGGCGGTGCCCAGGCCCCAGCCTCTCAGCGCATCTTCAAGCAGTTTGCTCGTGAGGTGAATGTAGTCCTCCCCAAACTCGAGGCCACGCGCCCGCTCAGGTGGCCCACATGCGCCATCACTTTCAGCTCAGCAGATCAACTCAAGTGTGCGGCTACTGCTGGCGTCCTCCCGATGCTTTGTTCCCCAGTCATCAGCAACGTGCGAGTTACCAGGACTCTCATCGATGGCGGCGCAGGACTCAATGTTCTGTCTGTCGAGACGTTCAACAACCTTCAAGTGACGTATGATCAACTTCAGCCTACCAAGCCTTTCTCAGGAGTTACTGGCTCCACCACCTCGATAGGGCAGGTCCGCCTCCCTGTCACTTTTGGACAGCGCAACAACCACCATACCGAGCTCATCAACTTCGATGTCGCCCACATTCGCGTGCCATACAACGCCATCCTCGTGTATCCGGCCCTAGGCAAGTTCATGGTGGTGACCCACCATGGCTACAATGTCCTCAAGATGACATGAAGCGGCGGAATCATCACAGTCCCCTGCGAAGAGAAGGATGTGGTGTGCTCCCTCGAGCGCGCCTTCCAAGCTGCATCAAACGAGGATACAGATGGTAGGGGCGAGAACCCTCCTGAGGCAGTTCCCAAGAAGAAGAAGACATCGCCTAGCTCAAGGCCTCAGGAGGTTGACATCTCAGGAAGTGTCGCATCAGGATACATGCCCGTCCAAGGGGCGCCTCCCTCCATCGCATAGGAAGGCGCGCCCGGCACCCTCCTCAGGCAGGGCACGGGGGCTTTCTTCTGGAGGGCCTCAGACTTTGCCAAGATCACGAGGGAGGCGCTCGGGTACCACTTGGAGGCGTGCTTTGCAGCACGTTTCCCTCTGGAAGGCATGGAGAAAGGAAGGCCCAACCCTCAGGAGTTCATCACCAAGACAACTTAGGAGCTTCAGGAATCAAGAGTCATATGCGGCAATCGCCGCCTGCCTGGCATAGCTCCCCATCCAGGTGAGGATGGCAGGCTGCGCGTCTGCATCGATTTCCCAGGGCTCAACCAAGCCGCGTCTCAGGAGCACCTCTGGCCTTCGCGTGTGGGACGTTGCGAGGGCCCGCCGCACAACTACGTTTGTGTGCCTTTTGGCCTGCCAAACGCGGCTACTACTCACCAGTGCCATCTGTGGAGCATTCTGGTGGCTCAAGAGGCCAGGCATCGCGCGGTCCTGGCGGAGATGGAGATGATCCTCGAAGAACCGCCTAGACCCATAGAGCCTCCCGAGGCTGAGGGCTCCGGTGGCTCATGAGGGTCGGCCTCTTCACCGCACGTCTTCAGCTACTGCAACACCCCCTCTACAATGGTATCAGGTGACACCTTTTGAGTTCATTTCAGCTAGGAGCGCCCTCAGGGCTGGATCATTCCTAGACCCCACAGGTCCGTCCCTGCGGCATGTATCCCTTTTGCTTATGTCTTCAGTTTACCTTGCTAGGGGCGCCCCTTGGGCTGCATCATCCCCAAGCCGCTCGGGCCTGACCCAGTGGCATGTATCCCTCCTGCTTTTATCTAAGTTGATTTGCCCTTCGTGCCTAACCTACCTATGATTATCATCCGCCGCCTACCATGGGCTTTCTCTCCCTCATGCAAATCGCTTGCGCGTTAAAAGGGGGGCTCCTGAGCATCGCGACTCAGGAGCTCTTACTGGCTCTCCATCCATCACCCCCTGGCCTTGTCCACGGCATCGCGACCTGGCATACCAGCGGTGGCTGAGCTCGCTCGAGGGCCAGGACCTGAGGACGTAGAGCATTTGTATCTAACCATCTCGCAGGAACACATAGCCGCCCAAGGCATAAGACCAGGCGCAACCCTCCATGATGTAGGGCCTCGTGAGTCCCGCGCTGGCTCACGAGTGCCCAGATACACCTCGTCCAGCCCTGCCGTGCAAGCCACGTGTCAGGGCGGGGCTATACACGCCCTGGGGGCAACTCCCGGAGGGGGCCCCCTCCCACGTACCAGTGGAAGCGCCATGCTCCGCGCTGGCTGACGACACTGCCGAGGAGCGGCTATGCCCGTACACATACGGAAGCGCTATGCTCCGCGCTGGTGATAAACAACTCAGGGCGGCCCACGGCCGTATCAACCTCAGGGAGCCCAGAGCTCAATGTCTGGCCTCATCGCAACACCTCCCCTCGGGAGCGTCGCGCGAGGGGGCTGGACACGGGGGCTGCGCCCGGGTCACGCCAGAGCGCACGCCACCCAGCCAGGTCCCTCGTGATGGGGATCGTTGCAGAAATTAAAAAATTTCTACGCATCACCAAGATCAATCTATGGAGAAACTAGCAACGAGAGAGAGGGGAGTGCATCTTCATACCCTTGAAGATCGCGACATGAAAGCGTTACAAAAACGCGGATGAAGGAGTCATACTCGTAGCGATTCAGATCACGGTGGATTCCGATCTAAGCGCCGAACAACGGCACCTCTGCGTTCAACACACGTGCATCCCGGTGACGTCTCCTGCACCTTGATCAAGCAAGGAGGAGGGAGAAGTTGAGGAAGAAGGCTCCAGCAGCAGCACGACGGCGTGGTGGTGGTGGAGCAGTGGTTCTCCGACAGGGCTTCGCCAAGCTCAAACGGAGGAGGAGAGGAGTTGGAGAGGGGGAGGGCTGCGCCTTGGATGTTGTTCAGCTGCACTCCCTCCTCCCCTCTATTTATAGGGTGAAGGTGGAAGGGGGCCGGCCCCTCTAGATGAGATCTAGACAGGAGGCGGCGGCCAAGGGGACGAGGCTTGCCCCCCAAGCCAGGGGCGCCCCCTTTAGGGTTGCCCCCAACCCTAGGTGCATGGGCCCTAGGGGGTTGGCGCCCAGCCCACCTAGGGGCTGGTTCCCTTCCACATACAGCCCATATTGCCCTCCGGGGTAGTTTGACCCTCCCGGTGGACCCCCGGAACCCCTTTGGTGGTCCCGGTACAATACCTGTAAACCCCTGAATACTTCCGGTGACCGTATGATAACTTCCCATATATAAATCTTCACCTCCGGACCATTCCGGAACTCCACGTGACATCCGGGATCTCATCCGGGACTCCGAACATCATTCAGTAACCATGTACAAACCTTCACTATAACCCTAGCGTCATCGAACCTTAAGTGTGTAGACCCTACGGGTTCTGGAATCATGCAGACATGACCGAGACAGCTCTCCGGCCAATAACCAACAGCGGCATCTAGATACCCATGTTGGCTCCCACATGTTCCACGATGATCTGATCGGATGAACCATGATGTCGAGGATTCAAGCAATCCCATATACAATTCCCTTTGTCAATCGGTACGTTAATTGCCCGAGATCCGATCGTCGGTATCCCAATACCTCGTTCAATCTCGTTACCGGCAAGTCACTTTACTCGTTCCGTAATGCATGATCCAGTGACCAACTACTAAGTCACATTGAGCTCATTATGATTATGCATTACCGAGTGGGCCCAGAGATACCTCTCCGTCATACGGAGTGACAAATCCCAGTCTCAATTCATGTCAACCCAACAGACACTTTCGGAGCTACCTGTAGTGCACCTTTATAGCCACCCAGTTACGTTGTGACGTTTGGTACACCCAAAGCATTCCTACGGTGTCCGGGAGTTGCACAATCTCATGGTCTAAGGAAATGATACTTGACATTAGAAAAGCTTTAGCAAACGAACTACACGATCTTGTGCTATGCTTAGGATTGGGTCTTGTCCATCACATCATTCTCCTAATGATGTGATCCCGTTATCAATGACATCCAATGTCCATAGTCAGGAAACCATGACCATCTGTTGATCAACGAGCTAGTCAACTAGAGGCTCACTAGGGACTTGCTGTGGTCTATGTATTCACACATGTATTACAGTTTCCGGTCAATACAATTATAGCACGAACAATAGACAATTATCATGAACAAGGAAATATAATAATAACCATTTTATTATTGCCTCTAGGGAATATTTCCAACAGTCTCCCACTTGCACTAGAGTCAATAATCTAGTTACATTGTGATGAATCGAACACCCATAGAGTTCTGGTGTTGATCATGTTTTGCTCGTGGAAGAGGTTTAGTCAATGGATCTGCGACATTCAGATCCGTATGCACTTTACAAATATCTATGTATCCATCTTGAATATTTTCACAAATGGAGTTGAAGCGACGCTTGATGTGCCTGGTCTGCTTGTGAAACCTGGGCTCCTTGGCAAGGGCAATAGCTCTAGTGTTGTCAAAGAAGAGAGTCATCGAGCCCGACGCATTGGGAATAACTCCTAGGTCGGTAATGAACTCCTTCATCCAGATTGCTTCATGTGCTGCCTCCGAGGCTGCCATGTACTCTGCTTCATATGTAGATCCCGCCACGATGCTTTGCTTGCAACTGCACCAGCTTACTGCCCCACCATTCAAAATATACACGTATCCGGTTTGATACTTGGAGTCATCCAGATCTGTGTCGAAGCTAGCATCAACGTAACCCTTTACGACGAGCTCTTCGTCACCTCCATAAATGAGAAACATATCCTTAGTCCTTTTTAGGTACTTTAGTATATTATTGACCGATGTCCAGTGTTCCATGCTAGGGTTACTTCGGTACCTTCCTACCAAACTTACGACAAGGTTTACATCAGGTCTGGTACATAGAATGGCATACATAATAGACCCTATGGCTGAGGCATAGGGGATGGCACTCATATTTTCTATATCTTCTGCCGTGGTCGGGCTTTGAGCCGAGCTCAATTTCACACCTTGCAATACAGGCAAGAACCCCTTCTTGGTCTGATCCATATTGAACTTCTTCAATACCTTATCAAGGTATGTGCTTTGTGAAACACCTATGAGGCGTCTCGATCTATCTCTATAGATCTTGATGCCTAATATGTAAGCAGCTTCTCCAAGGTCCTTCATTGAAAAACACTTATTCAAGCAGGCCATTATGCTTTCCAAAAGTCCTATATCATTTCCCATCAATAGTATGTCATCCACATGTAATATGAGAAATGTTACAGAGATCCCACTCACTTTCTTGTAAACGCAGGCTTCTCCATAAGTCTGCATAAACCTAAACGCTTTGATCATTTCATCAAAGAGAATGTTCCAACTCCGAGACGCTTGCACCAGCCCACAGATGGAGCGCTGGAGCTTGCATACCTTGTTAGCATTCTTAGGATCGACAAAACCTTCCGGCTGCATCATATACAATTCTTCCTTAAGAAAGCCATTAAGGAATGCCGTTTTGACGTCCCTTTGCCATATTTCATAATCATAGAATGCGGCAATTGCTAACATGATTCAGACGGACTTCAGCTTCGCTATGGGTGAGAAGGTCTCATCGTAGTCAACCCCTTGAACTTGTCGATAATCCTTAGCGGCAAGCCGAGCTTTATAGATGGTAACTTTACCATCCGCGTCTGTCTTCTTCTTAAAGATCCATTTATTTTCTATCGCTCGCCTATCATCGGGCAAGTCTGTCAAAGTCCATACTTTGTTTTCATACATGGATCCTATCTCGGATTGCATGGCTTCAAGCCATTTGTTGGAATATGAGCCCGCCATCGCTTCTTCATAGTTCGAAGGTTCACCGTTGTCTAACAACATGATTTCCAGGACAGGGTTGCCATACCATTCTGGTGTGGAACGTGTCCTTGTGGACCTACCAAGTTCAGTAGCAACTTAATCCGAAGTACCTTGATCATCATCATTAACTTCCTCTCTAGTCGGTGCAGGCACCACAGAAAACATCTTCCTGAGCTGCGCTACTTTCCAGTTCAAGAGGCAGTACTTCATCAAGTTCTACTTTCCTCCCATTTACTTATTTCGAGAGAAACTCTTTCTCCAGAAAGGACCCGTTCTTGGCAACAAAGATCTTGCCTTCGGATCTGAGGTAGAAGGTATACCCAATGGTTTCCGTAGGGTATCCTATGAAGATGCATTTTTCTGACTTGGGTTCGAGATTTTCAGGTTGAAGTTTCTTGACATAAGCATCGCATCCCCAAACTTTTAGAAACGACAACTTAGGTTTCTTCCCAAACCATAATTCATATGGTGTCGTCTCAATGGATTTAGACGGTGCCCTATTTAAAGTGAATGTAGTTGTCTCTAGAGCGTATCCCCAAAATGGTAGCGGTAATCGGTAAGAGACATCATAGATCGCACCATATCCAATAGAGTGCGATTACGACGTTCGGACACACTGTTTCGCTAAGCTTTTCCAGGCGGCGTGAGTTTTCCACATTTTCTTAAGTGCATACCAAATTCGTGACTCAAATATTCTCCCCCACGATTTGATCGTAAGAAGTTTATTTTTCCGTCACGTTGATTCTCTACCTCACTCTGAAATTCCTTGAACTTTTTAAAGGTCTCAGACTTGTGTTTCATCAAGTAGACATACCCATATCTACTTAAATCATCAGTGAGGGTGAGAACATAAGCGAGCCTCAACGCTCATTGGACCGCACACATCAGTATGTATGATTTCCAATAAGTTGGTTGCTCGCTCCATTNGGTTGAAGTTTCTTGACATAAGCATCGCATCCCCAAACTTTTAGAAACGACAACTTAGGTTTCTTCCCAAACCATAATTCATATGGTGTCGTCTCAATGGATTTAGACGGTGCCCTATTTAAAGTGAATGTAGTTGTCTCTAGAGCGTATCCCCAAAATGGTAGCGGTAATCGGTAAGAGACATCATAGATCGCACCATATCCAATAGAGTGCGATTACGACGTTCGGACACACTGTTTCGCTAAGCTTTTCCAGGCGGCGTGAGTTTTCCACATTTTCTTAAGTGCATACCAAATTCGTGACTCAAATATTCTCCCCCACGATTTGATCGTAAGAAGTTTATTTTTCCGTCACGTTGATTCTCTACCTCACTCTGAAATTCCTTGAACTTTTTAAAGGTCTCAGACTTGTGTTTCATCAAGTAGACATACCCATATCTACTTAAATCATCAGTGAGGGTGAGAACATAAGCGAGCCTCAACGCTCATTGGACCGCACACATCAGTATGTATGATTTCCAATAAGTTGGTTGCTCGCTCCATTGTTCCGGAGAATAGAGTCTTGGTTTTTTTGCCCATGAGGCATGGTTCGCACGTGTCAAATGATTCATAATCAAGAGACTCCAAAAGTCCATCTGCATGGAGCTTCTTCATGCGTTTGACACCAATGTGACCAAGGCGGCAGTGCCAAAAGTATGTGGGACTATCATTATCAACCTTACATATTTTGGAATTCCCACTATCAATATGTGTAACATCACGTTCGAGATTCATTAAGAATAAACCATTGACCAGCTGGGCATGACCATAAAACATATCTCTCATATAAATAGAACAACCATTATTCTCGGATTTAAATGAGTAGCCATCTCGCATTAAACGAGATCTAGATACAATGTTCATGCTCAAAGCTGGCACTAAATAACAATTATTGAGGTTTAAAACTAATCCCGTAGGTAAATGTAGAGGTAGCGTGCCGACAACGATCACATCGACCTTGGAACCATTCCCGACGCGCATCGTCACCTCGTCCTTCGCCAGTCTCCGCTTATTCCGCAGCTCCTGTTTTGAGTTACAAATCTGAGCAACCGCACCGGTATCAAATACCCAGGAGCTACTACGAGTACTGGTAAGGTACACATCAATAACATGTATATCACATATACCTTTGGTGTTGCCGGCCTTCTTGTCCGCTAAGTACTTGGGGCAGTTCCACTTCCAGTGTTCATTTCCCTTGCAACAAAAGCACTCAGTCTCAGGTTTGGGTCCATGCTTTGGATTCTTCCCGGCAACTGGCTTACCCGGTGCAGCAACTCCCTTGCCGTCCTTCTTTAAGTTCTTCTTACCCTTGCCTTTCTTGAAACTAGTGGTTTTATTGACCATCAACACTTGATGTTCCTTTTTGATCTCCACCTCCGCTGATTTCAGCATTGAATATACCTCAGGAATGGTTTTCACCATCCCCTGCATATTGGAGTTCATCACAAAGCTCTTGTAGCTAGGTGGAAGCGACTGGAGGATTCTGTCCACGACCGCGTCATCCGGGGAGATTAACTCCCAGCTGAGATAAGCGGTTGTGCAACCCAGACATTTTGAGTATGTGCTCGCTGACAGAACCATTCTCCTCCATCATACAACTGTAGAACTTGCCGGAGACTTCATATCTCTCGACCTGGGCGTGAGCTTGGAAAACCATTTTCAGCTCTTGGAACATCTCATATGCTCCATGCTGCTCAAACGCTTTTGGAGCCCCGGTTCTAAGCTGTAAAGCATGCCGCACTACCAGGGAGTAATCATCACTACGCGACTGCCAGGCGTTTATAACATCTTGAGTTGCTGGGAAAACGGGTGCTTCACCTAGCGGTGCATCTAGGACATATGCTTTCTTGGTAGCTATGAGGATGATCCTCAAGTTCCGGACCCAGTCCGTATAGTTGCTACCATCGTCTTTCAGCTTGGTTTTCTCTAGGAACGCATTGAAGTTGAGGGCAACATTAGCGTGGGCCATTTGATCTACAAGACATATTGCAAAGATTTTAGACTAAGTTCATGATAATTAAGTTCATCTAATCAAATTATTTAATGAACTCCCACTCAGATAGACATCCCTCTAGTCATCTAAGTGATACATGATCCGAGTCAACTAGGCCGTGTCCGATCATCACGCAAGACGAACTAATCATCATCGGTGAACATCTTCATGTTGATCGTATCTGCTATACGACTCATGTTTGACCTTTCGGCCTCTTGTGTTCTGAGGCCATGTCTGTACATGCTAGGCTCGCCAAGTCAACCTAAGTGTTTTGCATGTGTAAATCTGGCTTACACCCGTTGTATGCGAATGTTAGAATCTATCGCACCCGATCATCACGTGGTGCTACGAAACAACGAACCTTCGCAACGGTGCACAGTTAGGGGGAACACTTTCTTGAAATTTTTTATGAGGGATCATCTTATTTATGCTACCGTTGTTCTAAGCAAATAAGATGTAAAACATGATAAACATCACGTGCAATCAAATAGTGGCATGATATGGCCAATATCATTTTCCTCCTTTTGATCTCCATCTTCGGGGCGCCATGATAATCATCGTCACCGACATGACACCATGATCTCCATCATCGTGTCTCCATGAAGTTGTCTCGCCAACTATTACTTCTACTACTATGGCTAACAGTTTAGCAATAAAGTCAAGTAATTACATGGCGTTATTCAATGACACGCAGGTCATACAATAAATTAAGACAACTCCTATGGCTCCTGCCGGTTGTCATACTCATCGACATGCAAGTCGTGATTCCAATTACAAGAACATGATCAATCTCATACATCACATACATATCATTCATCACATCCTTTTGGCCATATCACATCACACGGCATATGCTGCAAGAACAAGTTAGACATCCTCTAATTGTTGTTGCAAGTTTTTACGTGGCTGTTATAGGTTTCTAGCAAGAACATTTCTTACCTACGCTAAAACCACAACATGATATGCCAATTGCTATTTACCCTTCATAAGGACCCTTTTCATCGAATCCGATCTGACTAATGTGGGAGAGACAGACACCCGCTAGCCACCTTATGCAACTAGTGCATGTCAGTCGGTGGAACCTGTCTCACGTAAGCGTAGGTGTAATGTCGGTCCGGGCCGCTTCATCCCACGATGCCGCCAAATCAAGATAAGACTATTAGTGGCAAGTAAATTGACAAAATCGACGCCCACAACAACTTGTGTTCTACTCATGCATAGAAACTACACATAGGCCAAGCTCATGATGCCACTGTTGGGGATCGTTGCAGAAATTAAAAAAATTCTACGCATCACCAAGATCAATCTATGGAGAAACTAGCAACGAGAGAGAGGGGAGTGCATCTTCATACCCTTGAAGATCACGACACGGAAGCGTTTCGAGAACGCGGATGAAGGAGTCGTACTCGTAGCGATTCAGATCGCGGTGGATTCCTGTCTAAGCGCCGAATAATGGCACCTCCGCGTTCAACACACGTGCAGCCCGGTGACGTCTCCCACGCCTCGATCCAGGAAGGAGGAGGGAGAGGTTGAGGAAGAAGGCTCCAGTAGCAGCACGACTGCGTGGTGGTGGTGGAGCAGTGGTTCTCCGGCAGGGCTTCGCCAAGCTCAAATGGAGGAGGAGAGGAGTTGGAGAGGGGGAGCACTGTGCCTTGGATGTCGTTCAGCTACCCTCCCTCCTCCCCTCTATTTATAGGGTGAAGGGGGAAGGGGTCTGGCCCCTCTAGATGAGATCTAAAGGGGGGCGGCGGCCAAGGGGAGGGGGCTTGCCCCCCAAGCCAAGGGGGCGCCCCATTAGGGTCCCATCGGTGGTCCCGGTACAATACCGGTAAACCCCCCGAATACTTCCGATGACCATATGATCACTTCCCATATATAAATCTTCACCTCCGGACCATTCTGGAACTCCTCGTGACGTCCAGGATCTCATCCGGGACACCTAACAACATTCGGTAACCATGTAAAAACCTTCCCTATAACCCTAGCGCCATCGAACCTTAAGTGTGTAGACCCTACTGGTTCGGGAATCATGCAGACATGACCGAGACAGCTCTTCGGCCAATAACCAACAGCCGGATCTCGATACCCATGTTTGCTCCCACATGTTCCACGATGATCTGATCGAATGAACCACGATGTCGAGGATTCAAGCAAACCCGTATAAAATTCCCTTTGTGTTGTAGGGTGGAACCCTAAGTGAAGATCTTTCACGAATTGAAGGGGGAATCCCCAAGAACAAGATGAACACAAAAGGGAAAACAAGAGGAACACTCAAGAACAAGTCCAAATCACACATCCACTAGACCAACAAACACACAAGATCCACAAGGTACATGAACAATCAAAGGGAAATAAGATACATGGTAGAGTTCATCCCAAATCCTATGAAGGAGATGAGGGCTTGATGATCCTATGATGGGGATCCTTCCCCACGGAGGAGGTCCTGATGTTTGGTCACTCCAAGAGGAGGTCTTGATATCCTAGTGGAGTGGATCCATGGAGCAAAGCTCACAAATGTCTATCAAATACTTTGCTATCCTCTAAATGAGCTAGGCGAAGTCCTTATATAGCCTAGGGACGAGTTGGGAGAGGGGAGAGGGATATAAGGGCAAAAAGCCCAAAAGGCACACACGCCTCGGAGTGGTGCGGGCACCCTGGGGACTCAGGCCCGGGAACCCGGGGTCGGTGCAGGGGGCTGGGCGGCTTCGGCCAGGCACCCGGGGCCTCAAAGCCCGGGCACCCGGGGGCGAGCTGGGCCGGCGCGGGAGATGGCCCGGGCACCCGGGGCGGCGGGGCTGGGCACCCGGAGTGGGCTGGGCTGGCGCGGGGGAGGGGCTGGGCACCCGGGGGGTGGCGGCCCGGGCACCCGGGGGCAAGGGCCAGCGCCCAGCGAGGCAGGACGGGCACCCGGGGCCAGTTGACCGGGCACCGGGGGTGGCGGGGCTGTGCCCAGGCTGGCAGGGCCGGGCACCCGGGGCTCCTTGCCGGGCACCCGGTTTGGCCAGGGCCAGCACCCAGCCGGCGGCCCAAGGCCCGGGCACCCGGGGGCATGGATGGCCGGGCACACGGGGGTTCCAGAGCCTCCGAGTCTTCATGCTCTTCTCCCTCTCCTTTCTCTTGAGTCTCCGGTGAACTTGGTGCTTCCTCTGTGCTTCCTCGCGATCATCTCCAAAGTACCTATGAGTGCATAGCATGTCTCTTTGAGGTAGACACTCATTCTCATGTGAAACTGAATGAAACTCGAAGAGGAAAGAAGTGACCTCATTCTCAATGTTGCGTGCACGTGCTCTCGTCGTAGGTCCTTTCCATGCTTGCGGTGGTGGTGTGATGTCCATGGTGATGGTCGAAGGATGCTCCGCATCATCTCCTCCCCCTTGGGAGAGATCCGTCCACGGATCGTGATCTTCATCACCATGGTAAGGAGATGGCGTCGCCGTGTAGAAGTGGACAACCACCAAGCACTTGTCATGTGGAAGCTTGAAATGGGAATTCTTCGATGTCTCACCGTCTTGTAGTTCCTTCAAAAGGAGCAAAGATAACAAGCACTTGGAAAAACAAGTGTGATTGGCATTAAAGCAAAACCAAGCATTCAAGAGGTGATTCACCCAACAAGTGTTGTCATCAAGCATAGCATATGGTGTGACAAGGGAGTGTGGCATAGTATGTAAGCACATAAATTTAGCACAATCAAGGACATCATGGAAACAAGCATGGAAATGTGAGGTAGCGATGCAAATATGTTTGACAAGATAGCAAGCATCAACCTCAAGATCATAGCAAACATGCATAAATTGCTCGATAAATGGTCTATGGTATGCATAAGAATCATTCACAACACCAAATGAAAGGCAATGTCTAAACACATGGGTCAAGTATAAGAAAATCCAAGCATAATGTGCATATGGTGTAGTGAAGAAAGTATGGCACTCAACACAAATGATATAGCAATTGTTCATCATGTGTGAGGCAATCAAATCAATCATGTGACAAGCAATGGGACATGGCATATGTGAAGTAATGTCAATGTTGCAACCAAACATAAGATATGAGAAAGTAATCCAAGAATTGGATGCAACATGAGCAAGCATAGAAATCAAGCCGTGCAAACTAGTGGAGCGAAGATGCAACACACTAGAGGAAATCATGGCAATCATGTCATGTGAGCAAATAAGAGATATAGGCAATGCACATGACATATCGCAAGCACGATCACAAAGCAAGATCATAGTATCACCGTAGGAATGGAGCACATAGCAAACATGGTAATAACAAGTAATATCTCCACCAAGCTTGCAAATACACATATAAGTAGTAGAATCAATCATCATGTGTAATGCAAAGCATTGGTCACAAATGCATGGGGCATAGGAATGAGCATATCATGCAAAGTGAACATGGAAAGATGGGCATATAATATATAATGGACGATAACCCATAACCATTTGAGAGCCATGAAGAAGAAATGCACGAAGTCTTTGCGCGAAGAGAGCGGTGGGAAAGACACTCCAAGGAATTCCAATGCATCGTTGCTCTCGAGAGATCGTTTTGTCAACTCATGGGATTGTGAGGTTGACAAGTATTCATGGGTACCTACACAAAAGAGACACAAACCAAAGAAATTGTGTTCATGGTAAATGTACACATCATCCATCATGATGTGTATGTGCACATGTGAGTTAGCACAAGATAAGCATCGCTCGAAGAAATTTGATGCATGGTATAAGAACATGTCATCCATCATGAAAGAATAGTTGTTATGTATGACACGATGGGGACACAAATTGAGAATGCAAGTATATGGCACATCACTAGCATGTTTATTCATGGGAAGCATATTGTGCACACATGTATTGGGATCATGCACAGGATAGGATTGATCAAAATCTCCTAAAATGTATGAGGAAACTATGGGGGTCTCCTCATGAGAAATAGCGGAAACATCATATGGAGAAAATGGAGAACATCCACAACAATGCATATCCGAAGCTAGGTGGTCATGGCATGGCATATGTGATTAATGATGCAAAGGGAGCATATCCATATTATCACAAGAAAAACAAATGCCAGTAACCATGGGCTTGTCATCTATGCCATATGTGCAAATTGGGTTTATGTTGATGGCATAAGCATAGTCACTATGAAGAGATTGCAAATATGACATATTGTTAATCTCATGCATAGCATATGACAGGTCAAGCGGATTGTCAAACATGGTTTGACCTAAAGAATTGTCACAAGAAATCCTATGTAACATGGCATCACAACTAATAGACTCCACATGAGAATCATCGCACTCATCAAAAATTGCCAAATCATCACATGGGGAAATCATACTAGCATGAAGCATGGTAATAGGTGGATCAACATCATGCAAGCAATCAATGTCAAGAACGTCCACTAGTGGGACAAGAGCATCACCTTCACCTATGTTACCTTTCTCGTTCCACTCAAGTGGTGTAGGTGAGGTGGGAAAGACCAAAGCATGGTCAACGTCATCATCGTGATGGAACCATATGGGAGGTGCATCGTAGTTCACCATGGCCATCGTCTTGTCCATAGGAAGGACGTAGTCGTCAAGGATTGGCGCATCAACATAAATGGAACCTAGCACCAAATGAGAAGACACAAAGCGGTAGAGGTTAAGTTGTTAGAAATTGAAATGGCCTCACATGCCCTATCAACTACCTCACACTCTCTATGTGGTGGTGGCTCACTCACTTCCTCAAGGTAGGTGCACTCAATGTAACATATGGTGGAGTCACTCAAATCACGCAAGTGGTGGTGGTGGGAACTCTCCTCACATGGGAATTGGGGCAACTCATCATACATGGGGCTAGTGGTGAAATCACTATCACTCTCAATATGGTGGCACAAGTCACTCAAGTCATCATACGTCGCCGTGGTCGAAGGGAAAATCCCATGCTCAATCATCTCGTCATCGTCGCCATGGATGAAGGCCAAAGATGGCACATCATCGCTCTCCTCCATCACCGAAGGAAAAATCCCATGCTCGATCAACTCATCATCGTCGCCGTGGATGGCCTTGAGAACACTTGGTGAAGATGCCGAAGTGGTGGTAGTAGTCGTAGCTCCGTCTCGGTGGTGCTTGTCTCGCGGTCTTCTCGTGTGCTCATGAAGTTTGGCCGTAGCTTGATGTAGAGCTTTTTGGGACTTGTAGGTGTACGCATCGCGAGCATCTTCATCTTGATGGTGTTGGAGTGCTTGAGCTCGATGACATTTCGAAGATTGGCCACTTGAGCGCCTCCGCCTTGAAGATGACGAAGGGGAAGAAGACTTGTAGTTTGCCATCATGTCTCGTACTTGATCCCTTTGTTCGGCCAACTTGGTGTCGAGGTAGTCCATTATCCTTGCTTCGTTTTGGCGAATGTCGATGGCGAGTCACACAATGCCTTGCACTTGTAGTCCAAAGATGGACGTCTCTGTGATGTAGTTGTTCATGCCGTCGTTGTCGTGGAAGACCAGAGATGAAATGCCTTGCCTATCCATCACAAGACTCGAGTAGAGGTGAGTAGGAAATGAGATAAACAATACCAAGTTACCTTTTCCCAAAGTTGAGGATGTATCCCGTTTCACTCAATGTGTGATGAAAGAATAGTGGAATTGGTACCGGACTTGTTCACTCACACCTATCAAGTAAAGCTTATGGTGGATCTCGGTGAGGATAGTGGCACAAAAATTTGATGCAAAATGTTAGCAAGAGTCAATAATGTTGGAAAAGATTCACAAATTCGCAAGTGAAACAAGTAGACCAATAGCAATATGCGGCACACAGAAACACACACACACGGATAGGTAAATGGGGTCGTGCAACCAAGGAATGAGCACGAAATGTGGAATCCACGGAAAACGCTCGTCTTGCACAACTCAAGAGAGACACTAGCACGATTTCTCAATAGGCGGATACGACACTTGTGCACAACCTAGAAGACGCAAAATGTATGAGCTTTCTATCCCAAGTATGCTATGTGTATGATGTTCCCGATGTTCTTCTCAAGATGATCCAAGATGATAGGATATGACAATCTTATGTGCAATGGTATGATGCTATGGCTCTTGCTTACAAGCTCTTTGCTCTTTTTTTTATATGGCCACTTATGCAAAATGCACAAACCAAGATAGCAATTGTGTATATGCGGGAACGATCTTGTGACACAAGGGATGATATGATGATACCAAGATGATACCAATATGATATGGTATGTATGCAATGGAAGGTACGGATCACTAATGTGCACAACTAACGTTGCCGGAAATACTCAAATGGCTAGTCTCGATAGGCAAGTGTCGCAAAATGGGCTAAAGCGTTAACAGTGTAATGGCAAGAATGCACAATGATAGGATACCACAATACCAAGATGATATAGAGGGTACCATTCTTGCTTACGGTTAGGGTGTCAAATTGGTGAAGTGGTCGATGTCAATGACGACCTCGTGGAGATGATGAGTGGCGGTATTCTTGATGTAGATACCAAGATGTTGTATACCCGTCCCTAAGTAGCTGAAACACGTTAGGAAACGGTGAAAATCGCAAACTCAAAATCTCGAAAGGCAAATGTCAAATAGTGGTAGCGGAATGCGTTGGTGGTTCCGGAGTTAGCAAAGACGGAAGTGGTGGTGGTGGTTGATGATGAAGCGACCATCCCTAAGTAGCCGAAAAACCTTAGGAGACTCAAGTCACCACTCAAGCAACCACAAATGCTATATGGGTCCAAAACGGGTTAGGTTGCGGAAAGCGATGGTGGTTTTGCGTATGATATGGTGGATGGCACTATGCAAAGATGCCAAAATACCAAATTTTTGATGGCTTCAAATTATTTTGGAACCGATCTAGATGGATGGGGGATGTCAATAGCTACTCAACGAGCTAAAGAACGCGAAAATCGGACTCCGGGAGTGAAAGTTATGGCCGAAACGGTAAAGTGCACGCAGCTGATTCTGAGGGTGCGGGCACCCGAGGGTGGAAGGTGCGGGCACCCGGGGTGGTCCGAGGCAAAGAGCCCGGGGGTGCGGGTGCCCGGGGTTTGGGGTGCGGGCACCCGGGACGGTCCGCGGGGGTGGGCGGGGTTGTCCGGGTGCCCGGGGTTTGAGGTCCGGGTGCCCGGGGGTGTCGGGTTTGAGCGGAAATTCGTGGCAAAATGGGAGAAATTGGTGGATTTCGTGGAGGGAAAGGTGGAGATGGATGGGGGAATGCTAGATCCACTTGAAACCAAGCAAATCCATGGATCAATTCCAACAAAATCTCATCAAACCAACAAATTACAAAAAAAATTGGGGCTATTTTTGGTGGGGAATTTTCAAATTTGGGGTAGAACACAACAAAATTAGGCTAGAGAACAAGAAGGGGGGCTCCAATTTTGTGAGTAACCATGGCTCATGATACCAAGATGTTGTAGGGTGGAACCCTAAGTGAAGATCTTTCATGAATTGGAGGGGGAATCCCCAAGAACAAGATGAACACAAGAGGGAAAACAAGAGGAACAGTCAAGAACAAGTCCAAATCACACATCCACTAGACCAACAAACTCACAAGATCCACAAGGTAGATGAACAATCAAAGGGAAATAAGATACATGGTAGAGTTCATCCCAAATCCTATGAAGGAGATGAGGGCTTGAAGATCCTATGATGGGCATCCTTCCCCAAGGAGGAGGTCTTGATGTTTGGTCACTCCAAGAGGAGGTCTTGATCTCCTAGTGGAGTGGATCCATGGAGCAAAGCTCACAAATGTCTATCAAATACTTTGCTATCCTCTAAATGAGATAGGGGAAGTCCTTATATAGCCTAGGGATGAGTAGGGAGAGGGGAGAGGGATACAAGGGCAAACAGACCAAAAGGCACGCAGGCCTCAGAGTGGTGCGGGCACACGGGGGACTCAGGCCCGGGAACCCGGGGTCGGTGCAGGGGGCTGGGCGGCTTCGGCCGGGCACCCGGGGCCTCAAAGCCCAGGCACCCGGGGGCGAGCTGGGCCGGAGCGGGAGATGGCCTGGGCACCCGGGGCGGCGTGGACGGGCACCCGGAGTGGGCTGGGCTGGCGCGGGGGAGGGGCTGGGCACCCGGGGGGTGGCGGCCCGGGCACACGGGGGCAAGGGCCAGCGCCCAGCGAGGCAGGCTGGGCACCCGGGGCCAGTTGACCGGGCACCCGGGGTGGCGGGGCTGCGCCCAGGCTGGCAGGGTCGGGCACCCGGGGCTCCTTGGTCGGGCACCCGGTTTTGACAGGGCCAGCGCCCAGCCGGCGGCCCAAGGCCCGGGCACTCGGGTGTTCCAGAGCCTCCGAGTCTTCATGCTCTTCTCCCTCTCCTTTCTCTTGAGTCTCCGGTGAACTTGGTGCTTCCTCTGTGCTTCCTCGCGATCATCTCCAAAGTACCTATGAGTGCATAGCATGTCTCTTTGAGGTAGACACTCATTCTCATGTGAAACTGAATGAAACTCTAAGAGGAAAGAAGTGACCTCGTTCTCAATGTTGCGTGCACGTGCTCTCGTCGTAGGTCCTTTCCATGTTTGCGGTGGTGGTGTGATGTCCATGGTGATGGTTGAAGGATGCTCCGCATCATCTCCTCCCCCTTGGGAGAGATCCGTCCACGGATCGTGATCTTTATCAACATGGTAAGGAGATGGCGTCGCCGTGTAGTAGTGGACAACCACCAAGCACTTGTCATGTGGAAGCTTTAAATGGGCACTCTCCAATGTCTCACCGTCTTTTAGTTCCTTCAAAAGGAGCAAAGATAACAAGCACTTGGAAAAACAAGTGTGATTGGCATTAAAGCAAAACCAAGCATTCAAGAGGTGATTCACCCAACAAGTGTTGTCATCAAGCATAGCATATGGTGTGACATGGGAGTGTGGCATAGTATGTAAGCACATAAATTTAGCACAATCAAGGACATCATGGAAACAAGCATGGAAATGTGAGGTAGCGATGCAAATATGTTAGACAAGATAGCAAGCATCAACCTCAAGATCATAGCAAACATGCATAAACTGCTCGATAAATGGTCTATGGTATGCATAAGAATCATTCACAACACCAAATGAAAGGCAATGTCTAAACACATGGGTCAAGTATAAGACAATCCAAGCATAATGTGCATATGGTGTAGTGAAGAAAGTATGGAACTCAACACAAATGATATAGCAATTGTTCATCATTTGTGAGGCAATCAAATCAATCATGTGACAAGCAATGGGACATGGCATATGTGAAGTAATGTCAATGTTGCAACCAAACATAAGATATGAGCAAGTAATCCAAGAATTGGATGCAACATAAGCAAGCATAGAAATCAAGTCGTGCAAACTAGTGGAGCGAAGATGCAACACACTAGAGGAAATCATGGCAATCATGTCATGTGAGCAAATATGAGATATAGGCAATGCACATGACATATCGCAAGCACGATCACAAAGCAAGATCATAGTATCACCGTAGGAATGGTGCACATAGCAAACATGGTAATAACAAGTAATATCTCCACCAAGCTTGCAAATACACATATAAGTAGTAGAATCAATCATCATGTGTAATGCAAAGCATGGGTCACAAATGCATGGCAAAGACATAGGAATGAGCATATCATGCAAAGTGAACATGGCAAGATGGGCATATAATATATAATGGACAATAACCCATAACCATGTGAGAGCCATGAAGAAGAAATGCACGAAGTCTTTGCGCGAAGAGAGCGGTGGGAAAGACACTCCAAGGAATTCCAATGCATCGTTGCTCTCGAGAGCTCGTTTTGTCAACTCATGGGATTGTGAGGTTGACAAGTATTCATGGGTACCTACACAAAAGAGACACAAACCAAAGAAATTGTGTTCATGGTAAATGTACACATCATCCATCATGATGTGTATGTGCACATGTGAGTTAGCACAAGATAAGCGTCGCTCGAAGAAATTTGATGCATGGTATAAGAACATGTCATCCATCATGAAAGAATAGTTGTTATGTATGACACGATGGGGACACAAATTGAGAATGCAAGTATATGGCACATCACTAGCATGTTTATTCATGGGAAGCATATTGTGCACACATGTATTGGGATCATGCACATGATAGGATTGATCAAAATCTCCTAAAATGTATGAGGAAACTATGGGGGTCTCCTCATGAGAAATAGCGGAAACATCATATGGAGAAAATGGAGAACATCCACAACAATGCTTATCCAAAGCTAGGTGGTCATGGCATGGCATATGTGATTAATGATGCAAAGGGAGCATATCCATATTATCACAAGAAAAACAAATGCCAGTAACCATGGGCTTGTCATCTATGCCATATGTGCAAATTGGGTTTATGTTGATGGCATAAGCATAGTCACTATGAAGAGATTGCAAATATGACATATTGTTGATCTCATGCATAGCATATGACAGGTCAAGCGGATTGTCAAACATGATGTGACCTAAAGAATTGTCACAAGAAATCCTATGTAACATGGCATCACAACTAATAGACTCCACATGAGAATCATCGCACTCATCATAAATTGCCAAATCATCACATGGGGAAATCATACTAGCATGAAGCATGGTAATAGGTGGATCAACATCATGCAAGCAATCAATGTCAAGAACGTCCACTAGTGGGACAAGAGCATCACCTTCACCTATGTTACCTTTCTCGTTCCACTCAAGTGGTGTAGGTGATGTGGGAAAGACCAAAGCATGGTCAACGTCATCATCGTGATGGAACCATATGGGAGGTGCATCGTAGTTCACCATGGCCATCGTCTTGTCCATAGGAAGGATGAAGTCGTCAAGGATTGGCGCATCAACATAAATGGAACCTAGCACCAAATGAGAAGACACAAAAGCGGTAGAGGTTAAGTTGTTAGAAATTGAAATGGCCTCACATGCCCTATCAACTACCTCACACTCTCTATGTGGTGGTGGCTCACTCACTTCCTCAAGGTAGGTGCACTCAATGTAACATATGGTGGAGTCACTCAAATCACGCAAGTGGTGGTGGTGGTAACTCTCCTCACATGGGAATTGAGGCAACTCATCATACATGGGGCTAGTGGTGAAATCACTCTCACTCTCAATATGGTGGCACAAGTCACTCAAGTCATCATACGTCGCCGTCGTCAAAGGGAAAATCCCATGCTCAACCATCTCGTCATCGTCGCCATGGATGAAGGCCGAAGATGGCACATCATCGCTCTCCTCCATCACCGAAGGAAAAATCCCATTCTCGATCATATCGTCATCGTCGCCGTGGATGGCCTTGAGAACACTTGGTGAAGATGCCAAAGTGGTGGTAGTAGTCGTAGCTCCGTCTCGGTGGTGCTTGTCTCGCGGTTTTCTCTTGTGCTCATGAAGTTTGGTCGTAGCTTGATGTAGAGCTTTTTGGACTTGTAGGTGTACGCATCGCGAGCATCTTCATCTTGATGGTGTTGTAGTGCTTGAGCTCGATGACATTTCGAAGATTGGCCACTTGAGCGCCGCCGCCTTGAAGATGACGAAGGGGAAGAAGACTTGTAGTTGGCCATCATGTCTCGTACTTGATCCCTTTGTTCGGCCAACTTGGTGTCGAGGTAGTCCATTATCCTTGCTTCATTTTGGCGAATGTCGATGGCGAGTCACTCAATGCCTTGCACTTGTAGTCCGAAGATGGACGTCTTTGTGATGTAGTTGTTCATGCCGTCGTTGTCGTGGAAGACCGGAGATGAAATGCCTTGCCTATCCATCACAAGACTCGAGTAGAGGTGAGTAGGAAATGAGATAAACAATACCAAGTTACCTTTTCCCAAAGTTGAGGATATATCCCGTTTCACTCAATGTGTGATGAAAGAATAGTGGAATTGGTACCGGACTTGTTCACTCACACCTATCAAGTAAAGCTTATGGTGGATCTCGGTGAGGATAGTGGCACAAAAATTTGATGCAAAATGTTAGCAAGAGTCAATAATGTTGGAAAAGATTCACAAATTCGCAAGTGAAACAAGTAGACCTATAGCAATATGCGGCACATGGAAACACACACACACGGATTGATAAATGGGGTCGTGCAACCAAGGAATGAGCACGAAATGTGGAATCCACGGAAAACGCTCGTCTTGCACAACTCAAGAGAGACACTAGCACGATTTCTCAATAGGCGGATACGACACTTGTGCACAACCTAGAAGACGCAAAATGTATGAACTTTCTATCCCAAGTATGTTATGTGTATGATGTTCCCGATGTTCTTCTCAAGATGATCCAAGATGATAGGATATGACAATCTTATGTGCAATGGTATGATGCTATGGCTCTTGCTTACAAGCTCTTTGCTCTTTTTTTTTTTTTGATATGGCCACTTATGCAAAATGCACAAACCAAGATAGCAATTGTGTATATGCGGGAACGATCTTGTGACACAAGGGATGATATGATGATACCAAGATGATACCAATATGATATGGTATGTATGCAATGGAAGGTATGGATCACTAATGTGCACAAGTAACG
Organism: Aegilops sharonensis; assembly: GCA_904067115.1. NCBI lineage: Eukaryota > Viridiplantae > Streptophyta > Magnoliopsida > Poales > Poaceae > Aegilops > Aegilops sharonensis. The sequence goes on from LR880969.1 coordinate 691,150,271, forward strand.
TTGCCGGCAATACTCAAATGGCTAGTCTCGATAGGCAAGTGACGCAAAATGGGCTAAAGCGTTAACAATGTAATGGCAAGAATACACAATGATAGGATCACAATACCAAGATGATATAGAGGGTGCCGTTCTTGCTTACGGTTAGGGTGTCAAATTGGTGAAGTGGTCGATGTCAATGACGACCTCGTGGAGATGATGAGTGGCGGTGTTCTTGATGTAGATACCAAGATGATGTAGACCCATCCCTAAGTAGCTGAAACACCTAAGGAAACGGTAAAAACCGCAAACTCAAAATCTTGAAAGGCAAATGTCAAATGGTGGTAGCGGAATGCGTTGGTGGTTCCGGAGTTAGCAAAGACGGAAGTGGTGGTGGTGGTTGATGATGAAGCGACCGTCCCTAAGTAGCCGAAACACCTTAGGAGACTCAAGTCACCACTCAAGCAACCACAAATGCTATATGGGTCCAAAACGGGTTAGGTTGCGGAAAGCGATGGTGGTTTTGCGTATGATATGGTGGATGGCACTATGCAAAGATGCCAAAATACCAAATTTTTGATGGCTTCAAATTATGTTGGAACCTATCTAGATGGATGGTGGATTTCAATAGCTACTCAACGAGCTAAAGAACGCGAAAATCGGACTCCGGGAGTGAAAGTTATGGCCGAAACGGTAAAGTGCACGCGGCTGATTCTGGGGGTGCGGGTGCCCGGGGGTGGAAGGTGCGGGCACCCGGGGTGGTCCGAGGCAAACAGGCCGGGGGTGCGGGTGCCCGGGGTTTGGGGTGAGGGCACCCGGGGTGGTCCGCGGGGGTGGGCGGGGGTGTCCGGGTGCCCGGGGTTTGAGGTCCGGGTGCCCGGGGGTGTCGGGTTTGAGCGGAAATTCGTGGGAAAATGGGAGAAATTGGTGGATTTCGTGGAGGGAAAGGTGGAGATGGATGGGGGATGCTAGATCCACTTGAAACCAAGCAAATTCATGGATCAATTCCAACAAAATCTCATCAAACCAACAAATCACAAAAAAAATTGGGGCTATTTTTGGTGGGGAATTTTCGAATTTGGGGAAGACCACAACAAAATTAGGCTAGAGAACAAGAAGGGGGGCTCCAATTTCGTGAGAAACCATGGCTCATGATACCAAGATGTTGTAGGGTGGAACCCTAAGTGAAGATCTTTCATGAATTGGAGGGGGAATCCCTAAGAACAAGATGAACACACGAGGGAAAACAAGAGGAACAGTCAAGAACAAGTCCAAATCACACATCCACTAGACCAACAAACTCACAAGATCCACAAGGTACATGAACAATCAAAGGGAAATAAGATACATGGTAGAGTTCACCAAATCCTATGAAGGAGATGAGGGCTTGACGATCCTATGATGGGCATCCTTCCCTATGGAGGAGGTCCTGATGTTTGGTCACTCCAAGAGGAGGTCTTGATCTCCTAGTGGAGTGGATCCATGGAGCAAAGCTCACAAATGTCTATCAAATACTTTGCTATCCTCTAAATGAGCTAGGGGAAGTCCTTATATAGCCTAGTGATGAGTTGGGAGAGGGGAGAGGGATACAAGGGCAAAAAGACCAAAAGGCAAGCAGGCCTCAGAGTGGTGCGGGCACCCGGGGGACTCAGGCCCGGGAACCCGGGGTCGGTGCAAGGGGTTGGGCGGCTTCGGCCGGGCACCCGGGGCCTCAAAGCCCGGGCACCCGGGGGCGAGCTGGGCCGGCGCGGGAGATGGCCTGGGCACCCGGAGTGGGCTGGGCTGGCGCGGGGGAGGGGCCGGGCACCCGGGGGCAAGGGCCAGCGCCCAGCGAGGCAGGCCGGGCACCCGGGGCCAGTTGACCGGGCACCCGGGGTGGCGGGGCTGCGACCAGGCTGGTAGGGTCGGGCACCCAGGGCTCCTTGGCCGGGCACGCGGGTTGGCCAGGGCCAGCGCCCAGGCGGCTGCCGAAGGCCGGGGCACCTGGGGGTTCCAGAGCCTTCGAGTCTTCATGCTCTTCTCCCTCTCCTTTCTCTTGAGTCTCCGGTGAACTTGGTGCTTCCTCTATGCTTCCTCGCGATCATCTCCAAAGTACCTATGAGTGCATAGCATGTCTCTTTGAGGTAGACACTCATTCTTTTGTGAAACTGAATGAAACTCGAAGAGGAAAGAAGTGACCTCGTTCTCAATGTTGCGTGCACATGCTCTCGTCGTAGGTCCTTTCCATGCTTGCGGTGGTGGTATGATGTCAATGGTGACGGTCGAAGGATGCTCCGCATCATCTTCCCCCCCCCTTGGGAGAGATCCGTCCACGGATTGTGATCTTCATCGCCATGGTAAGGATATGGCGTCGCCGTGTAGAAGTGGACAACCACCAAGCACTTGTCATGTGGAAGCTTGAAATGGGCACTCTCCAATGTCTCACTGTCTTGTAGTTCCTTCAAAAGGAGCTAAGATAACGTGCACTTGGAAAAACAAGTGTGATTGGCATTAAAGCAAAACCAAGCATTCAAGAGGTGATTCACCCAACAAGTGTTGTCATCAAGAATAGCATATGGTGTGACAAGGGAGTGTGGCATAGTATGTAAGCACATAAATTTAGCACAATCAAGGACATCATGGAAACAAGCATGGAAATGTGAGGTAGCGATGCAAATATGTTTGACAAGATAGCAAGCATCGACCTCAAGATCATAGCAAACATGCATAAAGTGCTCGATAAATGGTCTATGGTATGCATAAGAATCATTCACAACACAAAATGAAAGGCAATGTCTAAACACATGGGTCAAGTGTAATACAATCCAAGCATAATGTGCATATGATGTAGTGAAGAAAGTATGGCATTCAACACAAATGATATAGCAATTGTTCATCATGTGTGAGGCAATCAAATCAATCATGAGACAAGCAATGGGACATGGCATATGTGAAGTAATGTCAATGTTGCAACCAAACATAAGATATGAGCAAGTAATCCAAGAATTGGATGCAACATGAGCAAGCATAGAAATCAAGCCGTGCAAACTAGTGGAGCGAAGATGCAACACACTAGAGGAAATCATGGCAATCATGTCATGTGAGCAAATAAGAGATATAGGCAATGCACATGACATATCGCAAGCACGATCACAAAGCAAGATCATAGTATCACCGTAGGAATGGAGCACATAGCAAACATGGTAATAACAAGTAATATCTCCACCAAGCTTGCAAATACACATATAAGTAGTAGAATCAATCATCATGTGTAATGCAAAGCATGGGTCACAAATGCATGGCAAAGGCATAGGAATGAGCATATCGTGCAAAGTGAACATGGAAAGATAGGCATATAATATATAATGGAGGATAAACCATAACCATGTGAGAACCATGAAGAAGAAATGCGCGAAGTCTTTGCGCGAAGAGAGCGGTCGGAAAGACACTCCAAGGAATTCCAATGCATCGTTGCTCTCGAGAGCTCGTTTTGTCAACTCATGGGATTGTGAGGTTGACAAGTATTCATGGGTACCTACACAAAAGAGACACAAACCAAAGAAATTGTGTTCATGGTAAATGTACACATCATCCATCATGATGTGTATGTGCACATGTGAGTTAGCACAAGATAAGCATCGCTCGAAGAAATTTGATGCATGGTATAAGAACATGTCATCCATTATGAAAGAATAGTTGTTATGTATGACATGATGGGGACACAAATTGAGAATGCAAGTATGTGGCACATCACTAGCATGTTTATTCATGGGAAGCATATTGTGCACACATGTATTGGGATCATGCACAGGATAGGATTGATCAAAATCTCCTAAAATGTATGAGGAAACTATGGGGGTCTCCTCATGAGAAATAGCGGAAACGTCATATGGAGAAAATGGAGAACATCCACAACAATGCATATCCGAAGCTAGGTGGTCATGGCATGGCATATGTGATTAATGATGCAAAGGGAGCATATCCATATTATCACAAGAAAAACAGATGCCAGTAACCATGGGCTTGTCATCTATGCCATATGTGCAAATTGGGTTTATGTTGATGGCATAAGCATAATCACTATGAAGAGATTGCAAATATGACATATTGTTGATCTCATGCATAGCATATGACAAGTCAAGCGGATTGTCAAACATGACGTGACCTAATGAATTGTCACAAGCAATCCTATGTAACATGGCATCACAACTAATAGACTCCACATGAGAATCATCGTACTCATCATAAATTGCCAAATCATCACATGGGGAAATCATACTAGCATGAAGCATGGTAATAGGTAAATCAACATCATGCAAGCAATAAATGTCAAGAATGTCCACTAGTGGGACAAGAGCATCAACTTCACCTACGTTACCTTTCTTGTTCCACTAAAGTGGTGTAGGTAAGGTGGGAAAGACCAAAGTGTGGTCAACGTCATCATCGTGATGGAACCATATGGGAGGTGCATCGTAGTTCACCATGGCCATCATCTTGTCCATAGGAAGGACGAAGTCGTCAAGGATTGGCGCGTCATCATAAATGGAACCTAGCACCAAATGAGAAGACACAAAAGAGGTAGAGGTTAAGTTGTTAAAAATCAAAATGGCCTCACATGCCCTATCAACTACCTCACACTCTCTATGTGGTGGTGGCTCACTCACTCCCTCAAGGTAGGTGCACTCAATGTCACATATGGTGGAGTCACTCAAATCACTCAAGTGGTGGTGGTGGTAACTTTCCTCACATGGGAATTGGGGCAACTCATCATATATGGGGCTAGTGGTGAAATCACTCTCACTCTCAATATGGTGGCACAAGTCACTCAAGTCATCATACATCGCTGTGGTCGAAGGGAAAATCCCATGCTCAACCATCTCGTCGTCGTCGCCATGGATGAAGGCCGAAGATGGCACATCATCGCTCTCCTCCATGACCGAAGGGAAAATCCCATGCTCGATCATCTCGTCATCATTGCCGTGGATGGCCTTGAGAACACTTGGTGAAGATGCCGAAGTGGTGGTAGTAGTCGTAGCTCCGTCTCGGTGGTGCTTGTTTCGCGGTCTTCTCTTGTGCTCATGAAGTTTGGCCGTAGCTTGATTAGAGATTTTTGGAACTTGTAGGTGTACGCATCGCGAGCATCTTCATCTTGATGGTGTTGTAGTGCTTGAGCTCGATGACATTTCGAAGATTGGCCACTTGAGCGCCGCCGCCTTGAAGATGACGAAGGAGAAGAAGACTTGTAGTTGGCCATCATGTCTCGTACTTGATCCCTTTTTTTGGCCAACTTGGTGTCGAGGTAGTCCATTATCCTTGCTTCTTTTTGGCGAATCTCGATGGCGAGTCACTCAATGCCTTGCACTTGTAGTCCGAAGATGGATGTTTCGGTGATGTAGTTGTTCATGCCGTCGTTGTCGTGGAAGACCGGAGATGAAATGTCTTGCCTATCCATCACAAGACTCGAGTAGAGGTGAGTAGGAAATGAGATAAACAATACCAAGTTACCTTTTCCCAAAGTTGAGGATGTATCCCGTTTCACTCAATGTGTGATGAAAGAATAGTGGAATTGGTACCGGACTTGTTCACTCACACCTATCAAGTAAAGCTTATGGTGGATCTCGGTGAGGATAGTGGCACAAAAATTTGATGCAAAATGTTAGCAAGAGTCAATAATGTTGGAAAAGATTCACAAATTCACAAGTGAAACAAGTAGACCAATAGCAATATGTGGCACACGGAAACACACACACACACGGATAGATAAATGGGGTCGTGCAACCAAGGAATGAGCACAAAATGTGGAATCCACGGAAAACGCTCATCTTGCACAACTCAAGAGAGACGCTAGCACGATTGCTCAATAGGCGGATACGACACTTGTGCACAACCTAGAAGACGCAAAATGTATGAGCTTTCTATCCCAAGTATGCTATGTGTATGATGTTCCCGATGTTCTTCTCAAGATGATCCAAGATGATAGGATATGACAATCTTATGTGCAATGGTATGATGCTATGGCTCTTGCTTACAAGCTCTTTGCTCTCTTTGTTTTTTTGATATGGCCACTTATGCAAAATGCACAAACCAAGATAGCAATTGTGTATATGCGGGAACGATCTTGTGACACAAGGGATGATATGATGATACCAAGATGATACCAATATGATATGGTATGTATGCAATGGAAGGTACGGATCACTAATGTGCACAAGTAACGTTGCCGGCAATACTCAAATGGCTAGTCTCGAAAGGCATGTCACGCAAAATGGGCTAAGGGGTTAACAATGTAATGGCAAGAATGCACAATGATAGGATACCACAATACCAAGATGATATAGAGGGTACCGTTCTTGCTTACGGTTCTTGATGTAGATACCAAGATGATGTAGACCCGTACCTAAGTAGCCGAAACACCTTAGGAAACGGTAAAAACCGCAAACTCAAAATCTCCAAAGGCAAATGTAAAATGGTGGTAGCGGAATTCGTTGGTGGTTCCGGAGTTAGCAAAGGCGGAAGTGGTGGTGGTGGTTGATGACGAAGCGACCGTCCCTAAGTAGCAGAAACACCTTAGGAGACTCAAGTCACCACTCAAGCAACCACAAATGCTATATGGGTCCAAAACGGGTTAGGTTGCGGAAAGCGATGGTGGTTTTGCATATGATATGGTGGATGGCACTATGCAAAGATGCCAAATTACCAAATTTTTGATGGCGTCAAATGATGTTGGAACCTATCTAGATGGATGGGGGATGTCAATAGCTACTCAACGAGCTAAAGAACGCGAAAATCGGACTCCGGGAGTGAAAGTTATGGCCGAAACGGTAAAGTGCACGCGGCTGATTCTGGGGGTGCGGGTGCCCGGGGGTGGAAGGTGCGGGCACCCGGGGTGGTCCGAGGCAACAAGCCCATGGGTGCGGGTGCCCGGGGTTTGGGGTGCGGGAACCCGAGGCGGTCCGCGGGGGTGGGCGGGGTTGTGCGGGTGCCCGGGGTTTGAGGTCCGGGTGCCCGAGGGTGTCGGGTTTGAGTGGAAATTCGTGGGGAAATGGGAGAAATTGATGGATTTCATGGAGGGAAAGATGGAGATGGATGGGGGAATGCTAGATCCACTTGAAACCAAGCAAATCCATGGATCCATTCCAGCAAAATCTCATCAAACCAACAAATCACAAAAAAAATTGGGGCTATTTTTGGTGGGGAATTTTCGAATTTGGGGAAGAACACAACAAAATTAGGCTAGAGAACAAAAAGGGGGGCTCCAATTTCGTGAGAAACCATGGCTCATGATACCAAGATGTTGTAGGGTGGAACCCTAAGTGAAGATCTTTCACTATTTGTAGGGGGAATCCCCAAGAACAAGATGAACACAAGAGGGAAAACAAGAGGAACACTCAAGAACAAGTCCAAATCACACATCCACTAGACCAACAAACACACAAGATCCACAAGGTACATGAACAATCAAAGGGAAATAAGATACATGGTAGAGTTCATCCCAAATCCTAAGAAGGAGATGAGGGCTTGATGATCCTATGATGGGGATCCTTCTCCATGGAGGAGGTCTTGATGTTTGGTCACTCCAAGAGGAGGTCTTGATCTCCTAGTGGAGTGGATCCATGGAGCAAAGCTCACAAATGTCTATCAAATACTATGCTATGCTCTAAATGAGCTAGGGGAAGTCCTTATATAGCCTAGGGACGAGTTGGGAGAGGGGAGAGGGATACAAGGGCAAAAAGCCCAAAAGGCACGCATGCCTCGGAGTGGTGCGGGCACCCGGGGGACTCAGGCCCGGGCACCCGGGGTCGGTGCAGGGGGCTGGGCGGCTTCGGCAGGGCACCTGGGGCCTCAAAGCCCGGGCACCCTGGGGCGAGCTAGGTCGGCGCGGGAGATGGCCCGGGCACCCAGGGCAGCGGGGTCGGGCCCCCGGAGTGGGCTGGGCTGGCGCAGGGGAGGGGCCGGGCACCCGGGGGGTGGCGGCCCAGGCACCCGGGGGGAAGGGCCAGCGCCCAGCGAGGCAGGCCAGGCACCCGGGGCCAGTTGACCGGGCACTCGGGGTGGCGGGGCTGTGCCCAGGCTGGCAGGGCCGGGCACCCGGGGCTCCTTGCCGGGCACCCGGTGTGGCCAGGGCGAGCGCCCAGCCGGCGGCCGAAGGCCCGGGCACCCGGGGGCATGGATGGTCGGGCACCCGGGGTTTCCAGAGCCTCCGAGTCTTCATGCTCTTCTCCCTCTCCTTTCTCTTGAGTCTCCGGTGAACTTCATGCTTCCTCTGTGCTTCCTCGCGATTATCTCCAAAGTACCTATGAGTGCATAGCATGTCTCTTTGAGGTAGACACTCATTCTCATGTGAAACCGAATGAAACTCGAAGAGGAAAGAAGTGACCTCGTTCTCAATGTTGCGTGCACGTGCTCTCGTCGTAGGTCCTTTCCATGCTTGTGGTGGTGGTGTGATGTCCATGGTGATGGTCGAAGGATGCTCCGCATCACTTTGTCAATCGGTACGTTACTTGCCCGAGATTCGATCGTTGGTATCCCAATACCTCGTTCAATCTCGTTACCGGCAAGTCACTTTACTCGTTCCGTAATGTATGATCCAGTGACTAACTACTTAGTCACATTGAGCTCATTATGATGATGCATTACCGAGTGGGCCCAGAGAAACCTCTCCGTCATACGGAGTGACAAATCCCAGTCTTGATTTGTGTCAACCCAACAGACACTTTTGAAGATACCTGTAGTGCACCTTTATAGCCACCTAGTTACGTTGTGACGTTTGGTACACCCAAAGCATTCCTACGGTGTCCGGGAGTTGCACAATCTCATGGTCTAAGGAAATGATACTTGACATTAGAAAAGCTTTAGCAAACGAACTACACGATCTTGTGCTATGCTTAGGATTGGGTCTTGTCCATCACATCATTCTCCTAATGATGTGATCCCGTTATCAATGACATCCAATATCCATAGTCAGGAAACCATGACCATCTGTTGATCAACGAGCTAGTCAACTAGAGGCTCACTAGGGACTTGTTGTGGTCTATGTATTCACACATGTATTACGGTTTCCGGTTAATACAATTATAGCATGAACAATGGACAATTATCATGAAAAGGAAATATAATAATAACCATTTTATTATTGCCTCTAGGGCATATTTCCAACACCTCGGACCTGGTTGTCGCACGCCCCTCCCCGAGCGGAGCCAAGGTATGAAGACCGTTTGAACATCAAGGGGGACTCGTAAGCATCGCGACTCAGGAGCCTAACTGGTCATGTAGCCCCTCACTCCTTAGTTCCGCAAGGCTAACGGCGGTTGAGGTATGCGCGGGGCCGGGCCCTGCCAACGTAGAACGCCAGATCCACCCCTACACTCCCTCCCTATTTGTTGTTTGCGCGTCAAGGGGGACTCCTGAGCATCGCGACTCAGGAGCCTAACTTGTCACGTGGCCCCTCACTCCTTGGATCCGTCCTGGTGATCCGGTCGGGTCTAACGGCGGTTGAGGTGTGCGTGGGGCCGGGCCCTTCCGACGTAGAACACACAGCAAATAGGAAGGAAACCGCAAAATCTTGAAGCAAATCCCGAAGCAAATATTACCAAACATAATTGTCTTCACGATAAACAACACAAGTTTTAACGCCTCCACGAGGCACAGTGCATATTGCAGGAGTTAAAACAAGAAAGAAGCCGCGAGAAGGTCACCCTTGGGCAACGCCGTCATTCGCCAGGAGCCCTGCCTCCGTGGTGGTGTTACCTCCATCAGCTCCACCTCCCGAGGCCACGAAATCAGCAGCACCTGCCCTGGGCACAGTGGCAAAGGCACGGAACTGCGCCTGCAGGGCTTCCACCCAGCCCTTCACGGCTTCAGTAGTGGCGGCGAAGCGCCTGTCATCCACGGGCTCCAGCAGCTTGTCAAGGTTGGCGCCAGGGTCGCAAAGATAGATGTGGCTGAAGACACGCGTCAGCACTGCGGAAGAAAGGACGCGAGCTTCAACTTCGGCCATAGGGCCGACGCCGTTCACAACTTCCGAGAGCGCTTCGACCAAGAAGGGAAGCAGCTGGGCAGGGCCGTCCTTGGCGCCAGCTAGTGGCTACTCCAGGCCACCCTCGTAAAGTGTCTTCAGCGCTTTGCGAGATCTCTCCTCAAGATCCACGAAGGCCACGCGGTCCTCGGCCAGGACCTTCGCCTTGGCGTCCAACTCGGCCCTCTCCGTCTTCAGCTTCTGTTCTAGCGTCCCCAGCCGGCCGCGTTCAGCGGCCAGCTCGGCGTCGCGGTCCCCGATGGCGTCCTCCCGAGCCTTCATCTCCTCCTCCTTCGTCGGGCGGTCGCGAGCCTCTTTGGCGAGCTGATCACGCAAGCCCTGTAGCTCGGCCTCCAGCGCCTTCCAACGGTCCTGAGCGACCGTGGCATCCTTCAGCGCCGCATCATGGGCAACTGTGGCCTGGGTGGCAGCTTGCTTCTCCTCCTCAGAAGTTGCCGTAGCCCGGCTCAGCGCCGCTCGGACGGAGGTATCAGAGTGAACCCAGCCAGAGACCAGCTCTAGGCGCCCGGCTACCAGGTGGGAGTTGGCGCCCTGGAGATCTTCTCGCAGCTGGCCCGGCTTAGTAAGGGCATGGTCCAAGACAGTGGAGGAGGCAGAGGAGTCTAGAAACAGTGGTGCAGGAGGAGAAGGCAACAACATGATCATGGCTTGGGAGACTAGGGGCTCCTGAGTCTTGGCTACCTCAGGAACAACATCAGGCGTCGGCACCTCCGGAGCCAGTAGAGCCATGGGGGCTGGCAACCTGTCAGAGCGCTCCTCCAGGCCTCGCGAGGACGATCGGGCAGGGGAAGTGCGAACTTCACCGCCGCCCCTTCCCACGGGCGAAGGCGCGGCCGCAGCAGATGAGCCTGCCCCAGGCGAAGCCACCGTGTCCCCCTTCTTCTTCTTCGCCGCAAGCGCCCGCCTAACCAAGTGATGGAGAACGTCAAGCCCCGGCAGCAAAAACAAGAACAAGACGGAGTTCGAGCACCTACTGATCAATCGCGGCATAGGCCACCGGCCTCTTGCCGAGCTTAAAGCCCGTAAGCCTCTTGGTCCGGGGTGCAGCCTCGAGAGGTCCAGGAGTGGAAGAAGGCGCAACAGAAGGGCTGGAGACGGCTTCGGGCAGTGCCTGAGCAGAAGTAGGCCCTCGGGAGATCAACCCTGATCTTTCTTTCTTCGGGATCACGGGCGGGTCTTCTTCCTCTCGCATGGCGTCGGCCTCGTCGTCGTCCGGCAGGCTGCGGAGGATGTTGGCCCTGCGCCGGGGGGAAGTCTCCCCCGTCCCCTTAGTGGTCACCTCCGAGTCGCGCTCCTCTTCTTCTTCGTCTTCATCTCCTCCCCTGCGGGAATCACCGGAAGACACCTCCATCGGCGTCGTCGCTCCCTGGGCCACAGGAGGCTCCGCCGGCACGAGGCCACGCCCATCGAAGGTGGGCATGGCATCCACCACCTGTTGCCAGTCATCACGGAGGAACAGGGGGGCAGGAGCGCCCTCCAGACCTTCCAGGTCATCCCCAACCAAGAGGCGGAGAGTTGCGACCAAATCCTCGTCGGCCAAGGCCGCCGGGTACAGGCGAAGATCGTCGTCCGCGCCTCCAAGCATCCTCAGCAGGCACAAGTGCGCCTGAAGTGGAGCCACCCGCTGTGTCAGGAACTCCCTCAGGAGTGTGGCCCCCCTCAGCTTTGCCGCCTTCGCATTGCCCGGCCTCAGGTCGGCGTTCATCTTCTCAAGCACCAACTTCGCCCGTCTGTCATCAAGCTTCGCACGAGCCCACCCCTCGTCGAGCTGGGGCTGCTCCGTTGGCAACACCAACCGGAGTGGATCCATCTGGCATCCATCATGACCCACTTGCTCCGGAAGCCGTCGACCCTCTTCCCGGCCTTCGAGATTGCGTTGGCCTTGGAGTACGCAACGAAGCCGGCGCATGCCGAAGTGTGACAGCCGTTGACTCGGAGGGAGAAGAAGTGGTGCAGCAAAGCCACGGACGGCATCACCCCAACATACGCCTCGTAGTAGTAGGCAAAGATCGACAAAAGGAGAACGGAGTTGGGATGGAGATGAAGGGCCTGCAACCTGTAATGGTGGAGGACGGCGTAGAAGAACTCGGAGAAAGGTGGAACTAGGCCGGCGACGATGGCTTTCATGAAGAAGGGGTAGAAGGTGCTCCCTTAGCCTTCAGCTCAACGGAGCCAGCTCGGAGTCCGGTCTCCCCCATCTCGCTGCCCTGCACCACCTTCATCAGGTGTGTAGCAAAGAGATTCTTCTCCGACATGTTGGGGGCATCCAGGGCCGGCGAGTACCAAGCCGGTAGGGCGTCGGCCACGGCCTTGCGGGGCGCCATTGCTCGCTAAAAGGGAAAGGATGGAGCGGATCTGGAGAGTTCGGAAGCACGAGAGCAAGGAAGGGGATCTGGAGCAAGGCGAAAGAGAGCAATGAAGGCAAGCCTCACCTAGGCCAGCCTTTTGTCAGTCGGGCAGTTGCCGAGGCAGCGTGGGGAAGCGGAGACGCCCACGTCCAATCAACCGCCACGTGGCGACCATGGCTGCAGGCTGTTGGGGTCCGCACTTGCCCTTTGGCTTCGCTGCTAAGCCAAGTCCGAGAATGCCTTGGGCCCGGGGGCTACTGTCTGCGTTCTGGGAACGGGTGTCCCCAGACTTGCCTACCTGCGGCCTGAGACGTGGCTCACCAGTGGCCCAGTGCGGCCCGTCTCCATCAACCCAAGTTCAAGACTCTCGCGAGGGGCCAAGCCTCGTGGGGCGAACGACACAAGGCCTCCTCAGGGGTGGCCTCACCAGGCAGGCTCGCGAGGAGGCGGAGAGATCAAGGCGAGAGGTACCTCGCGAGGTGCTCATGACGCAAGCCATGACGATCGAGACCAAGCGGGCGCCAGCCTGCGCAGTGTCCTCGTTTCCCCTTTGGTGCAAAGGGGGCAAGCGTAGTGCGGAGTACCAAGGCATCAGGCAAAGGTTTCCATATTGGTGCAACGAGACCAAGAGCAGCAGAGCGGCAGGACAGAGGTCACCGTGGAGCCCAAGACGGCGTCATCACCAGTGCCTTTGGCAGTCGAAGACCACCTTTAGTCATCATAGCTTGTACTAGTTGTCCCCTTTTGAAATGGCCATTGTTGGCTCCCTTCCTGCTCAATATTTGGGAAGAGGACCAGGGCCTCTATATATAGGGTTAGCCACCACAGTAGAAGGGGAATTGAGGTTCATCCGCATTCCACCACAAGAACACCTCTCCTCGCGAGGCTGTTCTTCCTCTGTACTGTTCATCGTCAGCCCAAGAGGCAATCCACCACACCACACACTGGATTAGGGTATTACACCACAACGGTGGCCCGAACCAGTATAAACCTTGTGTCCCTTGTGTTGTTCATCATTCTAGCTTAGAATAGCAGCGAGGTTGTGGGCGTATTTCGGTAGGGAGAAGATCTTCGCCTGCACCCCAAAGTTCGAACCTTAAGGGTTTTGGCAGAACCCGATATCTGACAAGCCCCTTGTGGGCTAGTGTGCTGGGCTGGTGTTCTCCCCTCTTAGGGCCCATAAGTCCCATAACTTCTCCCGGGGGGGGGGGGGGGTTCCGATAACCTCCCAGTATTCCGGAAAAATGCCCGAACCACTCGGAACCATTCCGATGTCCAAATGCAAGCTTCCAATATATGAATCTTTACCTCTTGACCATTTTGAGACTCCTCTTCATGTCCGTGATCTCATCCTGGGCTCCAAACAAACTTCGGTCATCAAATCACATAACTCATATTACAAATCATCATCGAACGTTAAGCGTGCGGACCCTACCGGTTCGAGAAATATGTAGACATGACAGAGACACATCTCCGGTCAGTAACCAATAGCGGAACCTGGATGCTCATATTGTCTCCTACATATTCTACGAAGATCTTTATTGGTCAAACCGCATAACAACATACATTGTTCCCTTTGTCATCGGTATGTTACTTGCCCGAGATTCGATCGTCGGTATCATCATACCTAGTTCAATCTCGTTACTAGAAAGTCTCTTTACTCGTTCTATAATGCATCATCCTGCAACTAACTCATTAGTCACATTGCTTGCAAGGCTTATTGTGATGTGCATTACCGAGAGGGCCCAGAGATACCTCTCCGATACACGGAGTGATAAATCCTAATCTTGATCTAAGCCAACCCAACAAACACCATCGAAGACACCTGTAGAGCATCTTTATAATCACCCAGTTATGTTGTGACGTTTGATAGCACACAAGGTGTTCCTCCGGTATTCGGGAGTTGCATAATCTCATAGTTAGAGGAACATGTATAAGTCGTGACGAAAGCAATAGCAATAATACTAAACGATCATTATGCTAGGCTAACAGATGGGTCTTGTCCATCACATCATTCTCTAATGATGTGATCCCGTTCATCAATGACAACACATGTTTATGGTTATGAAACTTAACCATCTTTGACTAACGAGCTATTCTAGTAGAGGCTTACTAGGGATACTTTGTTTTTTCTATGTATTCACACATGTATCAAGTTTCCGGTTAATACAATTCTAGCGTGAATAATAAACATTTTTCATGATATAAAGAAATATAAACTAACAACTTTATTATTGCCTCTAGGGCATATTTCCTTCATCCTCATGCACAAGTATCTCTTTTCATGCTCACCTCTCTTTTACTTATAAGCTTATGGTCTTTCTTTTCTTGCTTAAAAGCTTTTTCTCTCTTCTCTTCCTTTCCACTTGTCTTATTGAGCCTCAACCAACCACATGAGATAATTATTGCAAGATATGCATGGGAGCAAGTGATACGTCTTCAACGTATCTATAATTTTTGATTGTTCCATGCTATTATATTATCTATTTTGGATGTTTTATATGCATTAATATGCTATTTTATATGATTTTTGGGACTAACCTATTAACCTAGAGCCCAGTGCCAATTCATGTTTTTTCCTTGTTTTAGAGTTTCGAAAAAAGGAATACCAAACGGAGTCCAAACAGAATAAAACTTTCACAATGAGTTTTCTTGTACCAGAAGACACCTAGGAGACTTGGAGTGCAAGTCAGAAGAGCCACGAGGCAGCCACAAGGCTGGAGGGTGCGCCCAGGGGGGGTAGGGAGCGCCCCCCGACCATGCAGGCCCCTCGGTGACCCCCTGACCTAGACCCTCCTCCTATATATTCTCAAATACCCCAAAAACTTCCAGGGGAGGCACGAAACCACTTTTGCACCGCTGCAACCTATTTACCCATGAGATCCCATCTAGGGGACTTTTTCGGCGTCCTACCGGAGGGGGATTCGATCACGGAGGGCTTCTACATCAACACCATTGCCTCTCTGATGAAGCGTGAGTAGTTTACCACAGACCTACGGGTCCATACCTAGTATCAAGATGGCATCTTCTCTCTCTTTGATTCTCAATACAAAGTTCTCCTTGATGTTCTTGGAGATCTGTTTAATGTAATACTCTTTTGCAGTGTATTTGCTGAGATCTGAGGATTTATGATCAGCTTATCTATGAATATTATTTGAATCTTCTCTGAATTCTTATATGCATGATTTGATATCTTTGCAAGTCTCTTCAAACAATCGATTTGGTTTGGCCAACTCGATTGGTTTTTCTTGCAATGGGAGAAGTGCTTAGCTTTGGGTTCAATCTTGCGGTGTCCTTTCCCAGTGACAGTAGGGGCAGCAAGGCACGTATTGTATTGTTGCCATCGAGGATAAAAAGATGGGTTTTTATCATAAAGCTTGAGTTAATTCCTCTACATCATGTCATCTTGCTTAAGGCGTTACTCCATTCTTTATGAACTTAGTACTCTAGATGCATGTTGGATAGCGGTCGATGTGTGTAATAATAGTAGTAGATGCAGAATCGTTTCGGTCTACTTGACACAGACATGATGCCTATATTCATGATCATTGCCTTAGATATCGTCATAACTTTGCGCTTTTCTATCAATTGCTCGGCAGTAATTTGTTCACCGACCGTAATAATTTCTATCTTGAGAGAAGCCTCTAGTGGAACCTGTGGCCCCCGAGTCTATTTTACATCATATTAGTTTCCCATCAACTTGCCAATTTATTATTTCGCAATCTTTTACTTTCCGTTCCATAAACCAAAAATACCAAAAATATTACTTCACCATTTATCCATCTCTATCAGGTCTCACTTTCCAAATAACCGTGAAGTGATTGACAACCCCTTTATCGCGTTGCGTGCAAGTTGGTTTTTTTTGTGTGCAGGTATTCAGTGAATTAAGCGTTGTCTCCTACTAGATTGATACCTTGGTTCTCAAAAACTGAGGAAAATACTTACTCTACTTTGCTGCATCATCATTTCCTCTTCAAGGGAAAAACCGACGCAAGCTCAAGAGGTAGTAGGAAGAATTTTTGGCGTCGTTGCCAGAGAGGTCTATGCCAAGCCAGGACATACCAAGTACCCATCATAAACTCTCATCTCTCGGATTACATTATTCGCCATTCGCCTCTCGTTTTCCTCTCCCCAGCTTGCCTGTTCTTCGCCCTTCTTTCATTCGTCTTCTTCACATTATTTTGTGTGCTCATGTGTTGGATTTCTTGCTTTGTCACGATGGCTCAAGATAATACCAAATTGTGTGATTTTTCCAGCACCAATAATAATGATTTTATTAGTACTACGATTGCTCCTGATGCTAATGCAGAATCCTGTGAAATTAATACTGCTTTACTGAATGATGTTATGAAAGATCAATTTTCCGGCCTTCCCAATGAAGATGTCGCATCCCATCTTAATAATTTCATTGATTTGTGTGATATGCATAAGAAAAAAGTGTGGATAATGATATTGTTAAATGGAAGCTATTTTCGTTCTCGCTTCGAGATCGTGCTAAAACTTGGTTTTCATCTTTGCCTAAAAATAGTATTGATTCATGGAATAAGTGTAAAGATGCTTTTATTTCCAAGTATTTTCCTCCTGCTAAGATCATCTCCCTTAGGAACGATATTATGAATTTTAAGAAACTTGATCATGAACATGTTGCACAATCTTGGGAGAGAATGAAATTGATGATGCTAAATTGCCCTACTCATGGTTTGAATTTGTGGATGATTATACAAAAAAATTGTGCCGGATTGAATTTTGCTTCTAGAAATCATTTAGATTCGGCTGCAGGAGGC
Organism: Aegilops sharonensis; assembly: GCA_904067115.1. NCBI lineage: Eukaryota > Viridiplantae > Streptophyta > Magnoliopsida > Poales > Poaceae > Aegilops > Aegilops sharonensis. The sequence continues at coordinate 691,167,394 of LR880969.1, forward strand.
ACTTTTATGGAAATCACTTTAGGAGAAGCTACTGAACTCCTAGATAATATTATGGTTAATTATTCTCAATGGTATACCGAAAGATCTTCCACTAGTAAAAAGGTGCATGCAATTGAAGAGATTAATGTTTTGAGTGGAAAGATGGATGAACTTATGAAATTGTGTGCTAATAAGATTGCTCCTATTGATCCTAATGATATGCCTTTGTCTACTTTAACTGAAAACAATAATTAATCTATGGATGTGCATTTTGTTGGTAGGAACAATTTTGGTAATAACGTGTATAGAGGTAATTTTAATCTTAGGCCGTTTCCTAGTAATTCCTCTAATTATTATGGTAATTACAACAACAATGCTTATGGAAATATAATAATATGACCTCTGAATTTTAGAATAGTGTTAAAGAATTTATAAGTTTGCAAAAGAATTTCAATGCTTTGATTAAAGAAAAATTGCTTAAGATTGATGATTTGGCTGGGAACATGGATAGAATTTCTCTTGATGTTGATTCTTTGAAACTTAGACCTATTCCACCCAAGCATGATATCAATGTGTCTCTCAAAGCCATGAGAATTTCCATTGATGAGTACAAAGAAAGAACCGCTA
>LR880969.1:691175291-691200819 GCA_904067115.1 Aegilops sharonensis
TCTACTCCCTCCGTCCCATAATGTAAGACGTTTTTCGACACTACACTAGTGTCAAAAAGCGTCTTACATTATGGGACGGAGGGAGTAGCTAGCTACCAGAGCATGAAGGGGCACCTAACAGCAAACACTCCAGCTAATTAAATGCAAGCATCAGCACCTAACCAATTAATCAATATATAAATAAACCCCACCATCTTTTTGTCCAAAATAAACAAGACATAATTAGGGTTAGCTTAGCTTAATCAGGGGAGGTCCATCCAGGCAAGAGTGGGGGCACTTAGCTTAGCTAGGATCCATGGCACCAAAAGGAAGTTGAATTACTTGATGACAGAAAAAAGTGTATATATGTGCTATAGCCCCTGCCCCAGGTGAAGTGAGCTATATATGTGTATGATGATCCTCCTTTCCTAAAAGTGAGATTGCCATATGTAGTTCAGAACTGACCTAGATAAGGTTGTTTTCCTACTGAATGATGATATTATTATGATGATATTTTCCTACTGATTATAATTTGTACCTGTGTACTAGCACTGTGTCATATTCGTCCATTACAAGTAGTACAAGGCTAGTACTAGTAGTGCTACTCTCTTACTGCCAGTGACAGTCTATAGAGGTCATTAACTCCAACTCAAGTGGGCTTAATTCTCTGCAGTATTATAGCACTTGCAGTAGTATGGCACTTGCAGTAGTGCAGGACAACAGTACTTTAGTGCAAGTTTCAGTTAATTAGCTGGATTAAAAAAGATGCTTGGTGATCTGCAGGAGTAGGACAAGCAAATCTGCTTGAATATTTGTTTATTGAAAGTAAATGAACATTTTACTGCTAGTGTACTGATAGTGTAATCTAGCTATTGTACTGATATTTCTGTTTCTTTGAACATTTTACTATCAATAAAAATGATGTACTGCTGCTTTCAGTTAATTCAAATTAGCTAAAACCTTTTACTGTCAAATAGTGCTAATGTTTACTCTATGAAATAAACTACTCCATGTCAAATAAACCTTGCTAGGTGAATCTTGTTTGCATTAGGAGTAGTTGCTGGAAATTTACTGAAATTTGTTTCCAGTAGATGCACTGTATTTCACAGAAAGAGTACTCGAGTACATGGAGTTGATGCACTGAATTTTACTGAATTTTGTTGATGCACTGAGATGGTCTCTGCATCACCACAAAAGTGTATATACAAAGCCAAATTGCAGTAACTTAAATTGGAACTTTACTGTTTTGGAATTTCCAGTAGCTTAACATTATTGTTATGTGCTTTGCTAAACTATTGATGATTTTTTGTTGGGTGACCTATTAGATCTAGAACGGAAGCTCACATAAGTTGAGCTGATTTTTGTCCATATGAAAGCAGAGGACCATATGGTCCGTGGCCTTTTCATCCATATGAAAGTAGAGGCACATTGTGGTGCTAGTTTGATGGGTTTTGTCTCCGACCATTGTGTCGTGATGAATTTGCAGGTACCCCGAGAGGCCCTTGAGTTTGCCGGAATGTCGATTAACTTCCGTTCCGGCAAATTCGGGTACTCCATATGTCCTATTTTCAGCAAAGGTCATGCTGAAATTTTCCGTGAATTTTAGCATGACTTTGCTAAAAATAGGACATATGGGGTACTTGCAACTAATGCTTGCTATCATGCATGTTTTATGATCTGTTATAAGGGTATTAATTGGTCTCTTCTGCTGCTTATCAGAGATGGCGGGAAGCAGCCACCGCCACTCTGCGACACCGCAGTACGAGTTGGATGCTTCCGAGTTCTTCACTATCATACTTGAGACTTAAGTATCATCCATGACGCAGGTATATAAAACGAGAGATCTCCCCTTCACCCATCTCATTATGATATCTGTTGTTTGCTACATCACTCATTGTCCATGGGCAAGAGATGGTGGTGGCTGACCATGGGCAAGAGATGGAGGTGGCTGAGGATGACCTAGCGATAGTCGTGCCTGAAGGTGGCCTCGTGATGGTGGTGGTGACTGACAATGACCACGCACTGGTGGTGGCGCCGGCGATCCCACAGCTGGGCGACATGAACATGCCAATTGTGGTAGAATACTACATCCCACTGCCTCCACTGCCTCCACCGCCTCGCCGCTCTAGGCGCATCAGGGAGAGGAAGGAGAAGAAGGAGAAGAACAATGCATGAGAACTGAACTTTGTCAGGTATGTCAGATCTCCTATAGGTTAGTTATCCAAAATGATATATATATATATATATATATATATACTTAGTTACCTATGTTATCTCTAATATGCTTAGTTTCCTATAGGTTAGCTTCATTTTTACCTAAGTTGGCTCTAATATGCTAACTTAGAGCTTATATGCTTAGTTTCCTATAGGTTAGCTCCAAAATAACTTATGTTAGCACAAAATGATCAAGTTTACATAATAAGCTTATAGTCTTTTTCTTATTCTTCTTCTTTTCCAAAATGACATAGGTTAGCTTCATTTTACCTAAGTTGGCTCTAATATACTAACTTAGAGCTTATATGCTTAGTTTCCTATAGGTTAGCTCCAAAATAACTTACGTTAGCACAAAATGATCAAGTTTACATAATAAGCTTATAGTCTTCTTCTTATTCTTCTTCTTTTCCAAAAATCTTCTTATTCTTCTTCTAGTGTTCTTCTTCTAGTATTCTTCTAGTCTTCTTCTTTTTCTTCTTCTAACTTCTTGTTTATCATTTTGCAGATTTGATTTAATTCACGGAAGCTTGCATGGATGGAGTGCTTCTTTTCCATTTGTGTTTTTATTTTGTATCAATGTGAAACTTTTGTGAATTGATGGATAACGGTGTTGGATGAACAATGTGAAACTTTTGTAATATGTAACAATGGAACTATGTGTTGGCTATGTATGTATATATGAGGGAACTTGTGTGTTGGCTATGTATGTATATATGATGGAACTTGTGTGTTGGCTATGTATGTATATATGATGGAACTTGTGTGTTGCCTATGATTGTTATATGGATGCTTGTTGTATATATATGTGTTGGATATCTCATAGGTGAAATAGTGACCTGAGATTAAGAAAAAAAATTAAAAAATTGTTACGAATGGCGCACTACCATGTGATGCGCCATTAGTATAGAATAAACTAGTGGCGCACTGTGGGAAAAACTAATGGCGCACTGCTTGGTGCGCCATTAGTATACCAGATACTAATGGCGCACCAGTGGTGCGCCATTAGTAAAAAATACTAGTGGCGTGCTACTAATGGCGCACTGGTAATGCGCCATTAGTAGGCAAAACTAGTGCGCCATTAGTAGGCCTTTTCCTAGTAGTGGGGAGCCAGCTCATTAGGACGCTCGAACTACGATTGAACACCGACATGACGCGCGCCACCATTCGCACAGGCAGGCAGGGCCCACTATGGACCACCCAGCGCCGGGAGACTACGGTGGCGTACCCTACAAGGTGGGTTGTGTAGCTTTCACCCGTGAGCTGCGGTAGTTCTAGTGGCCCTCCTACCGAACGTTTAAGCCCGACGTTGGCGAGAAGTACAATGGCAAGACTCACCCGTCAGAGTTCCTCAGCATCTACACCATCGTGATGCAAGCTTCTAGGGCCCGCGACGATAAGGTGCTTGCCAACTACTTCCCGTTGGCACTCAAGCCTAATGTTATGTCATGGTTGATGCACTTGCCGGTGGATTCCATTTCTTCTTGGACGGATCTGTGTCATGAGTTTGTTGGAGCCTTTACCGGAGGTCACCAAGCTCATGGTCAGGCGAGTGATTTACACATCATCCCCCAGAAGGAAGGAGAAAACCTGCGCAAGTACATCCAAAGGTTCAGCCGAGTGCAGTACAACATCCCCGACGTTCATCCTGCCGCCGTGATCTGTGTGTTCCATAAGAACATGCGCAATCGCAAGATGCATGAAGAGCTGGCGATGAACAAGGTTAAGGACGTGGCCGAGTTCTATGTTTTGGCCGATCGATGCGCCCGTGCTGAGGAGGGAAGGAAGTACCCCGGCGAAGACGCCGGTGCAGAAACCGACTCGGCGGATGACACCGCCACCCCTGCGAAGAAGGGTCAGCGCTGTAACAGGAAGCATAGGAGCAAGACCGTGCTTGTCGTCAAGGGATACAACGATACCGGCGCCACCAAGAAACCCAAGGGAAGTGACCCTGGCAAGGAGGTTGTCGGGTGTGACGCTTGCCGGGCCTTGGCGGCCGCCAATAAGCCAGGAGGCTCCAACAAGCAGTATTGCAAGATCCACCGCACCAAGGGCCATGATCTCCAAAACTGCCGGCAGGTAGAGCTGCTCGCCGAGAAGCAGAAAGCCGAGTATGAGCGACGAGACAAGGAGAAAGGCCCAGATGGTGCCGAGGGATCCGGCAAGAAACGTGGCGGCCAAGGAGGCCGTGGCGGCAAGGATAATCAGCAAGAAAGGCCCGCCCAGGGCCGCGACAAGAAGCAGGAAGACGATGATCATGACAAGGACGATGAGTCCGGCGACCACGAGTTTCAGAAAGCCACAGAGGCCATGTGTGTTGATGGTAGGACCTCGCTGCACACATCCCACCGCCAACTCAAGCAGTGGGCGCGTGAGATCACAACGGTGGAGCCATCGTTTGATGCACGGAACCCGCTTAAATGGTCTAGCACGCCCATCATCTTCGACACCGAGGACCACCCTGACCGCACCACTGCGGTCGGGTGCTTGCTGTTGTTGGTTTCACCAACAATCCGCAACCTCAAGGCGACAAAGATGTTGGTTGATGGTGGGCCTAGCCTAAACTTGATCTCGCCCATTGTGGTCAGAAGGTTTCAGATCCCTGATGGAGACCTCGAGGAGACGGGTATGTTCCAAGGGGTTAACGCTGCCCGTGACATTCGGAAGGCGAGCTGAACCACAGGACGGAGAGGATTGTTTTCGACATAGCCGAGATCCCCTTGCCTTACAACGGGATCCTCGGCCGCCCGGCGCTAGCCAAGTTCATGGCGGCTTCACACTACGCCTACAACATGTTGAAGATGCCCGGGCCGATGAACATCATCACCGTCCCCTCCGACAAGAAAGATGCGCTAATCTGCGCCGACCAACTCTACCGGGAAGCAGTTGCCGCAGCTGCCGCTAAGGCACCCGCTCCTGCCAACGGAGCCCCGGGAGAGAAGAAGACCGGCGAGACCCCTCGCACCCACTCCGGCAAGCACATCTCTTCGGGTGTTGTGCTTCCATTGAAAACGTGCCAAAGAGCTCCGCCGGCAAGAGCAAGAAGCCCAGAGCTACACCACCAGAGACCAAAAAGGTGTCCGTCAAGGAGGACGGCATGGGGGGAGCGTTCACCCTAAGCTCCACCCTTGACGGAAAATAGGAAAGCGAGCTCATCGCCTTCCTGCGGGCGAATGTCGATGTGTTTGCATGGCAAGCTTCCGACATCCCCGGCGTTCCCAGGGAGGTGATTGAGCACCACCTTGTTGTCTGCCCTCATGCGCGGCCCGTCAAGCAGAAGGTCAGGAAGCAAGCTCTGGAGAGGCAGGAGTTCATCACGGAGGAAATCAGAAAGCTAGAGGCGGCAGGCTTGGGGAGAGGAGTACTCCATCCGACGTGGTTGGCCAATCCGGTAGTGGTGCGCAGGGCAAATGGGAAGTGGAGGCTGTGTATTGACTACACAGACATCAATAAGGCCTGTCCAAAGGATCCCTTCCTGTTACCGTGCATCGACCAGATTGTTGACTCCACGGATGGATGTGACCTGTTATCATTCCTTGACGCCTACTTGGGATACCACCAGATCTTCATGACGAAAGAAGACGAGGAAAAGACAACATTCATCACCCCATGTGGTATGTATTGCTTTTTATAGATGCCTTTCGGGTTGAAGAGTGCTGGCTCAACCTTTGCAAGAGCAGTCCAAATTGGTTTTGAGCCCCATCTACATAGAAATATGGAAGCTTACATGGATGACATAGTGGTCAAGACCAAGGACAAAGAAACTCTTGTGCAAGATCTGGAGGAAACATTTGCAAACCTGCGCAAGATCAACCTCAAATTGAACCCTGAGAAGTGCGTCTTCGGCATCCTGTCCGGCAAGCTTCTCGGGTTCTTTGTGTCCCAGCGCGGGATTGAAGCAAACCCAGATAAGATCAAAGCCATCGAGCAAATCAAGGCACCCAAACGGATCAAGGACGTGCGGCGGCTCACTGGCTGCGTTGCTGCCACGAGCCGGTTCATCTCCAAGTCCACAAAGCATGCCCTTCCTTTTTTCAAGATCTTGAAGAAGGCAGGGCCGATGGAGTGGACCCCGGGGGCCGAGGCAGCGCTGCAAGATTTGAAGAAATACCTCTCCTCTACCCCAGTGCTGGTTGCGCCCAAACCACCAGAACCGTTGCTGCTTTACATAGCGGCCGCAAATCAGGTGGTTAGCGCCGCACTAGTGGTGCAGAGGGAGGTTGATGAGGAGGCAGCAGAAGCGGCAGAGTCAATGGTTGGCGGTCCGGAACCCTCCCCGACAGGGCTCAGTCCTGGCAAGACTGAGTCCCCGGCGAGGCTCAGTCCCGGCAAGACTGGCGCCAGTACGATAGGACCCATGCGGTCGGGTGAAGAGGCGCAGAAGAAGAAAATGGTATAGCACCCAGTTTACTTCGCCAGCTCCCTCTTGCAGGGGGCTAGGTCGAGGTACTCAGGTGTGCAAAAGTTGCTCTTCGGCCTCTTTATGGCTTCGAGGAAGCTGCGCCATTACTTCCAAGCGCACTTGATCACGGTGGTCACCCGCCTCCCATTGCAACGGATACTGCATAACCCAGATGCGACGGGGAGAATCGTGGAATGGGTCCTGGGGCTGTCAAGTTTCGGTTTGAAGTTGGAAAGTACCTCGACGATTCATAGCAGAGTCTTGGCGGAGTTTGTTGTGGAATGGACCTCGACGCCTGACGAAGAGGTACAGGAGACCGCTATCCCCGGTGAGGAAACGAGCCGCAACTGGATCATGTACTTTGATGGTGCCTTCTTGCTGCAAGCTGCCGGTGCTGGTGTACTGCTTGTCGCACCCACCGGAGAACACCTCAAGTATGTCATCCAGATGCACTTCCCCGGGAGACGTCGACAAACAACACCGCCGAGTACGACGGTTTGCTTGCCGGTCTCAGGATCGCGGCAGACCTCGGAGTTAAGAAGCTCATCGTCAGGGGCGACTCACAGCTGGTCGTCAGGCAGATCAACAAAGATTATCGAAGCCCGTTGATTGAAGCTCACGTAGATAAGGTGAGGAAACTGGAGGAGAGCTTTGACGGTATACAGCCGGAGCATGTCCCTCGAGCGGAAAACGACATCGCCGACTACCTGTCAAAGCGCGCTGCCCTCAAGCTACCTGTGGAACCAGGTACTTTTGTGCTTCAGTTGACCCAACCATCCGTTGAGCCGTCGACCGGGCAGAACAAGCGGAGGAAGCTAGGCCCTGGCAAGTACTTCCCCACCGAGCTCCCTGGAGCCACCGGCGAAGATGTTGCCGTGGATGCCGATCCTGCCGCAGGGCAACCGACTCCGGCAGGACCTCAGGTCATAGCCGTGGAGGCGGCCGCTCCCGTGGCGGAAGAGGTGCCTTTGGTCCTTATCATCGAGCCACAGGCTCCGGCATGGGTACAGCACACCGTCTGATTCCTCCAGCAAGGAGAGCTTCCTGAGGAGCAGGAAGAGGCAGAAAGAGTAGCCCGCCGGTCTGGTCTGTACCAATTTGTTGATAACGTATTTTTACAGAAGAAGACCGAATGGGGTGAAATTGATGTGCATCTCCCGGGAGGAAGGACTAAAGTTGTGGGCAGAGATACATGGAGGCATATGTGGCTCCCACATAGGGTCGAGGGCCCTTGCCGGCAAGGCTTTCCGGCAAGGTTTCTTCTGGCCCACCGCCCTCCATGATGCGACGGCACTAGTAACCAGGTGTGAAGCGTGCCAGTTCCATTCAAAGAAGCTCCATCAACCATCTCAAGCCCTTCAAACTATTCCTCTCTCCTGGCCCTTCTCGGTCTGGGGGCTCGACATATTGGGCCCTTTCCCCCGTGCTGTCGGGGGCTTTGAATACTTGTACGTCTCAATCGACAAGTTCACAAAGCGGCCAGAGGTGGAAGCAGTGAGGAAGTTGACAGCGCAGTCAGCCATCAAGTTCTTGAAGGGGCTAGTGTGCCGTTTCAGGGTACCAAACAGGATCATCACCGACAACGGCACCCAGTTCACAAGCCATGCCTTCATGCAATACATTGAAGATTTCGGCAGGAGGGTCTGTTTTGCTTCTGTGGCACACCCACGGAGCAACGGCCAAGCGGAGAGAGCAAATGCTGAAGTCCCGCGAGGCTTAAGGACGAAGACTTTTGCCAGGCTGCACAAGAGTGGAAGGCGCTGGATTGATGAGTTGCCGGTGGTTCTTTGGTCGATCAGAACGATGCCAAATCGAGCCACCGGCCAGACACCCTTTGCCCTGGTTTACGGGGCGGAAGCAGTTCTCCCCATAGAACTCATATAAGGGTCACCTCGAGTGCTCGCTTATGATGAGCTTGAGCAAGATCGATTGCGGCAAGATGACGCGTCGCTCCTTGAGGAAGATCGTCTCCGGGTGGCTGTGAGAGCAGCACGCTACCAGCAAGCTTTGCGCCGCTACCATAGCCGCAAGGTTCATGCCCGGAGCTTTGAGGAAGGCGACCTTGTTCTTCGGCACGTTCAGTCGGCCAAGAATTCCAACAAGTTGACGCCAAAGTGGGAAGGCCCTTATCGGGTAACAAGAGTCACCATGCCCGGTGCAGTCCGGCTGGAGATCGAAGATGCCATTCCAGTGAGCAACTCCTAGAACATCGAGCATCTTCGAAAGTTTTACCAATAAGGCGCGGCCGTCGGGCCTCCCAGCAAGCCACCCTTTTGTACAAGCCTTGACGGCAAGGCATGTAACCCTTTGTACAAAGCCAGGCGCAGACCCTGAGCATAAATAAACGAAGCGCTGGCGCCCTAAGTTATAGCATGCATGCTAGGTTGAGTCTCTTCCTTGGTTAGGGTTGATAGTGCTTAGCGGCGGCTAACCCCTAGCTTTGAGGTCGAGTGCGCATCTCTCTGTTCCTCTCTGTCTTCTTTGGTTCGCAGGGCACGTAAGTATTCTTGCCGAGCTGTTTTGGAAGAAAGGTAACGGACCGGCGCCCAGACCCCGGCAAGCCAGAGTTGCCGGGGGCTGCAAGAAGAATGATCCCTCCGCGGCAAGCCAAGGTCGCCGGGGGCTGCAGATCCAGGTAAGTACTTTATCCTCTATCATACATTTCGTTATGGACTGGGATATGTGAAACCCCGTTGTATCTCTAAGCTGTCGTGCTCCCCCTTTTCGGCACCCAAGGATTATCCCCTAGGTCCGAATTTGGTCGTAGCCGCGGTAGCAAAGAAGGGGAACGAGGAGCCTAAATCCACCTCATCCCTGCCTCCGCAAAGAGCGTGAGAAAGGTCAAGCAAGGTGGGGAGACGGCAAGGCCTGTTGTCGGGCAAAAAAGCATTTGTCTTAAAGATAACAAGGATTCACCCCTTGTCGCGGGTTTCTCCCGCGAACGAAAATCCCGGCAAACATCCCTTTTTCATTAAAAAACATCACGTACATGTACAGTTCATACGAAATGAAAAACCTGAACAAGGGGATTACAAGTTCTAAAGCTAACAAAGGCCCGAAGGCCTACAAGACTAAAAAGATAGAAGGTGCCCCTAATCCCTTTCTTACACCTCTCCTCAGGAAATGGAACAAGAAAGCAAAAGGGCAAAAGGGGCGCCTAGGCAAGCTACGAGTGGCAGAAGACACCAAGAGAACATCTCGGTGGCCGTCCAAGGGCTGGATGGTGATGGCGGTGCCGGAGGCAGAGCTCGAAGATGAGGCGGCAGGATGTCAACACGCGACGAAGGCGTCGGTGCCCGCGTACTCCGACTTGACGGCCTTGCCGCCCACCCTCTTCCTCTTCCGCAGCCTCCCTACGCAAGCCGCCCAAGGAGACGACCCCAAGAAGTTCAAGGAGCCGGCGACACGGATGATGGGGTCGCCGGTGCCGCCCGGAGAGGCGCCTGACACCTAGTCGGACCCATCATCCTGCCGCCCGCTACCCTTGTCGTCACTGCCGTTGTCTTCCTCACCACTCTCGCTTGAGGAGGAATGTTCATCATCGGAGCAGCTCTCCACGCAGCACCTCATGCGGGTCCCGAAGTGCCCGAAGATCTTGACGGAGAGGAGGCCGCCCTATATTAGTTTGAAATGGAGAGCGAGCCCATCCGTCAAGCTGTGGAGGCGAGCGAAGGTCTTCCACCCTTGGTGAAGATACATGACATGAGGGGCGGGGAACTCGACGTCGGCCCATGTGCCACTGTTCCCACACCCCCTCATGTGCAGCCGCAGCGCCTGCAACGGATCCAGATCCATCTCCCGCGCAAATGGAGTCGGGAGGCGAAGGCGACGGCGCGGTGGATGCCGCAGCCTGACGAAGAATTCAGAGGGGTTGTCCCCGGCGTGGCCCTCCATCGGAGGAGGGGCTGATGGAGGAGGCGAGGCTGATCTGCCGCCTCATACTCCTCTCCCTCGGGCACCACGACGGCCTCGACCTCGCCCCCTCCCCCTTCCTCTAGCGGTCGGCTCCGCCGCTACAAGCTCTTGGGGAGGAGCGATGCGCTGTCTGGCCGAAACCCTCGCTGCCACCGATGAAGTGTCGCCACGCCCCCTCGACATGGCAGAATAAGAAAGGAAGCAGGAATGGGGAGAGGCTGATGGCGAAAGGTTGAGGGGCACCGTTCCTCCCGCTCCCCTCTTTATAAAGGGGCGGGGGCGAGGCTCGGCCGCCCCCTCTCGGCCAATCCGGCTTCTTGAAGTGACAGCAAGCGGGGCCGTCGACCGCCCTCCCCGCTCCATTGAAGGCGCGTGGGAATCGACCCACACGCGCATGACTACCCACGTCCTGTGCACATGTCATTCACTCTGCGTTATGCATGCAGTAAACGCGGCGCAAGGGGCGGGTGCAGTAGGACGCGTGGAACGACGGTTCCCGAGCGAGGGCAGTAAATGGGAGGTGGCCCTGCGGTCTCGAAGAGACACGCAAGCCGCCTCTTTACTGTCCACCACAAGGTGACGCCAGCATGCTTCCGTCATGCGCGCGCGCACGACCCCCACGTCGCGCGTTCAACGCGAGTCGTGGGGAAGCGCAGCGGACGGAACAGTGGTCATGGTAGAAATCCGCCCCAACTGCCCGCGCACCATTCTAGGCATGGCCCAACAATGTGTTGCGCTTATGTGTGGCCCAGGCCCGGGGGCTCCTGTCTGTGTACAAAAGTAGGGGCTCTGCATTTGACCCCTTTACTTGTGCACGGGCAGTCAGAACCTCCCACCACGGCCACGCATAAACAGGCAGGAAAGGGAAGCCGGACAAAAGGCGAAGCCACAAGGAAAAACAGAGCAACGACAAGAACCAAGGCCACGAAGATCAGATGGATGGAGCAGGTTTCCCCCGCAAGGACTCTTGTCGGAGGAGCCTCAGCGGCTGTCGGAGTAAATGACCACGCGTAGCCTAACCGGCTACCTTTGGCCCTCAGAAAAAACAATGGGCCGATCGGGCCTTGAAGCACCTAAGACACGGGGCCACCTTCCTCCGGCCGGCTACCACCCAGGCCGGCTGGCTGAAGGCGGCCCGGCCATATAACAGCCTTTGGAGGACGCCGTGATTGGGCCGACTCCAAGAAGCCGGCCCATGAAGGACCGAATCCAAGAAACCGACACATGAAGGGCTGACTCTAAGAAGCAGGCGGCCGAAGGCCGCGTCCTAAAGTCCACCCCCCATAACGGTGACGGGACGGGGCGTGGCTACAGCAAACCCTGCCACCCCCGAATCCCGGAGCATGCATGGCTACAGTATGCCGTACGGGGCGGCCATCTCCCGTCCGGCGAGGCACTGTTGCCATGCGGATCATGACACCACCCACGACGGGTTGCCAGTAAGGCCCGCAGGCGGCGGGCCCCTTCGGTCAGGGAGACATCCAAAGGCGGCCCAGCCTCTCCCTGCCGGCCTAAGGCCGCGCCGGCTTCCCATAGCCGGCTTGCTCCCCCCCCCTCCGTCGGGGGGCGCGCGCCATTAAGCGGACGAGACGCGTAAGGCTACAGTAGGAGCCCGCAAGGTGGCGGTACTGTAGCCATGTTTACCTCGACAAAGCCCTCGTCATCATAGGTGAGGAAGGAGTAACCAGCCCCCGACAAGACCCCCTAGCGGTGGGGCCGACCTGTCGACCAACAGGCCGGCAGCCAGCTGGACCCACCAGTCGGCGGGCCCCAGAAGCCGGCGGATAAGACGGCGGTCGTAGACGCTGACAGCCTGGGCCCGCACCAGGCCTGATTACCATTGTACCCCCGGGGGGCTAGGCCTATATAAACCCCCCAGGACACCCATGCAAAGGGTTGATCTCAGAGAGTTTTAAACACTACCATAGGGAGAGGAGAGAGCTAGCTTTTCCCTTCTTCCTCCTACCACCGAACAGCTCAAGGAGCCTCTTGTAGCTTTTTATCGATCTAGTGATCATGGGGAGACCCCGTAGAGTTGGAGTAGGGGTATTATATCCACGGAGAGCCCCCAACCTGGGTAAGATACGCCGGCGTGCATGTCTTCGCCTTATCCCGTTTCCAGGCACCGGCGATGTCTTACTGGCTCCCAGAATGATAAGCCATCCGTTGGCATATGTCGGACCTACCACCCGACATTTGGCGCCCACTGTGGGGCCAGGTGCACCGTCGTCCGGAGACCTGCTCTGGACGGGAACCCTTTTCCTCCCCAGCGAGCGTAGCCAGCCCGGCAAGCCCGATGGCGCTTGCTCTGGCGCGCTGCAAAGCGTCAACGACGCCTGCATAGCAAGCTGCCTCGCCAATCTTCTTGGCGAGACTCGCATCTCCGACGAGCCCGCATCCGACGCGGGCACGGGCTGCCCCGAGAGCCGCCTCGTCAGCCTCCTCGGCCAACTCCACGTCTCCGGCGAGCCTACCGCGGACTTGGAGTCGGTCGGCTCCATCGACCCGATGCTTGTCGACTCCGACACGGCATCGCTCGACGCCTTCCCCACCGACGTGATCGTCTTCGACGATCCTCTCCCTCGAGCTGACAGTGGCGGCAGCACCGTCACCGAGGTGTTGGTCATCAGCAACGGAGCCGCCTCCGGCGAGAACACCCACGACGCCCTGCAAGTGGTGCTGCAGGACTTGTCCGTCCCCATCCCGGCTAACGCCGACGCCGAGGCGCTGGAGGCTCGCCGCCTTGCCCTCGTCGCGGAGGGCCAGAAGATAAAAACCATGAGACGCCTCACGGAAGCTCACCAGCGCGAAGTTGATCGCGCCGCCTTCGGCACGCCGCCTCCAGAAGGGCCAAGCCGAGTCGGCGTCATCAAGAAACGCGGCGCTGCCATCGCCAGCATGCTGGGGGCGGACCGCCCGGTCTACGCCACGCCCCTCGAGAATCTACACGCCGCCCAGTCAATCGTTGACGAGCTAAACAGACTGGGGGCCGACGAGCTCCCCTACATGACCAGACGCATCCAGCAGCTGATCGACGCGACCGCAGCGCGGCATGAAGCCGGCGTCCGAGCTGGAAGCCCCCCTCGCCGAGAACACGGCGCGACGTCGCGTACGCCGACTGCGGGTGGCGCCCGTGCGAGACAAGAGAAGGAGCCGGCTGCTAGCCGCAGCCGGACACGAATCACCATCGAGCGCAACGCAGAAGGCCATCACCGAGGTGTGGGGAGACGAGGCGACCCGCCTCCTCCTCCGCCTCGCGGGGATAGATAGCCCACCCCGCCGCCTATCGAGCATCCGACTGTCAGCGGCCGACTTGGTCGCCGCGAAGGAGTCGGCGAGAACGATGCCCGCCATCAGATCGACTGCCTTGCGCGATCCCTGGCCCTGGAACAAGAACATGATGTCGGCCCGCCTTGTTTCGGCCCCCGCATCCGCGACGAGCCCTTTCCCAAAGGGTTCTCGCTCCCAAGAGACACGCCCAAGTACAACAGCTCTGTGAAGCCAGAGGACTGGTTGATCGACTACTCCACCGCGGTTCGCATAGCAAACGGCAACCGACGCGTTGCCGTGAAATATGTCCCCCTGATGCTCCAAGGCACGGCACGTACCTGGCTCAACAGCCTCAAACCTTACAGCATCAACAGCTGGCTCGACTTCACGGAAGCCTTCATCCGCAACTTCACCAGCACCTACAAGCGGGCTCCCAAGCCCCGACAGCTCTCCTTGTGCGTACAAGGACCCAACGAGTCGACTCGTGACTACCTTACGCGTTGGGCCGAGCTCCGAAACTCCTGCGAAGGGGTGCACGAGGTGCAAGCCATAGAGTACTTCACGGCCGTGTGCCGAGAAGACACCCTCCTCAAGCACCGACTCCTCTGCGACGAGCCGACTACCCTCGACGAGCTGCTGATCATCGTGGACAAATACGCCACGGCCGACTCCTCCATGAAGACCGAGCTTCGAGTCGACGCTTCTGGGAAAGTGCTCGCGCAGGCTAACAAGACGCCGACTAGAGAGTCCACTCGGCGCCCGTACCAGAATGACAACAAGCGCAAGGCCCCAATGCCGCCTTCCACTAGTCGGCAGGTGGCTATGGTCGAAGAAGAGCAGCCTGAGGGACGGCCGGCTCCTAAGAAGCAAAAGGGCGGCAGGCCGGCTTGGCAGCCAGCTTTCTCCTACGAGCAAACTCTCAACGCCCCCTGCAAGTTCCACAGCGGCGCGAATCCGTCCAACCATACAACCCGGAAGTGTCATTAGCTCACCCGAATTTCCAAGGGAGAGGGGCTGTTGCCGCCTCCACCTGCGGGACAGCCGCCTCCTGCCCCCCAGCAGCCGGCCGCTTGGCCAGCAGTCAGAGCCGACCACGACGAGTTCCCTGACGAGCATGCCGCCTACGTCGTCTTTACCAGCCAACCAGAAGATCGGCGAAGTCGGCGCCGACAACACCAAGAATTCAACACGGTCGCCTCTAGTAACCCTAAGTTTATGCACTGGTCAGAGAAGCCCATTAGCTGGACCGGGACAATCACCCAGAGGTGATGCTCTCTCCGGGCTCCTACGCCCTTGTTTTGGATGCCACCCTGGCGAGGGAAAGGTGCGCCGCTCGTTTCTCCCGCGTGCTGATAGACGGCGGGAGCATTATCAACATACTGTACCGAGATACACTGGAGAAGCTCAACGTCCAGCCGAAGCAACTCATGCCAAGTCGAACCGTGTTCCATGGCATCGTACCCGGCCTCTCCTGCTCACCAATCGGCAAGATCAAGATGGATGTCCTCTTTGGAGACAAGGATCATTTCCGCCGAGAGGCAATATGGTTCAAGGTGGTGGATTTGGAGAGCCCGTACCACGCACTGCTTGGCCGACCAGCGTTGGCCAAGTTTATGGTTGTGCCCCACTATGCATACCTCAAGATGAAGATGCCGAGTTCCAAGGGCATTATCACCATAGCCGGAGACTACAAGAAGTCTTCTGAGTGCACAGCAACCAGTAGTCGGCTGGCCGAGTCCCTCGTGATCGCCGAAGAGAAGAAGATGCTGGATCGAGTTGTGACCTTGGCTGGCAAGCAGCCGGCCTTGGCTCCTGACCCCAAAGAATGCGAAGCTCAAGGTTCTTTCCAGCCGGCCAAGGAGACAAAGAAGATACCCATGGACCCGGAGCACCCGGAGAGGCACGTTGTCATAGGCACAGGCCTTGACAGCAAATAGGAAGGCGAGCTCGTCGATTTCCGCCGTGAGAATCGGGACATCTTTGCATGGTCTCCTAACACTACTAGGGAAAAGCCTAGCAGCAGCGCGGGTTTTAGGCCTATCAGTAGAGCGGGAAGGAGCGCTACTGATAAGGCGCTACAGCTAATGCTTAGCAATAGCGCGTCTGGATCCACGCTACTGCTAAATTGACTTAGTAGTAGAGCTTCTTCAGAACAACGCTACTGGTAATTAGTAGTAGCGGTTCTCCTTTCCCGCGCTACTACTATTATTTAGTATTTTATTTCATTTTTATTTCATGTTGTATTCATACACCTTTACACAAGTTTTCATCCAACAGGAATTTAGAGATTGTTTTTACATCATAATGAGTTATTACATCACGGGGTGAAAGAACCGGGACTAGTTTCAAGTGGATGTCCATCCACTTGAAACTAATCTGTGGTTCTTTCATCCAATGATATAATAATATCATCATCATCATCATATCATTAACAACTTATCATCATAATACATCATTGTCATATAACACCTCCTCAAGATCATCGTTTTCATCCATGACATCACATAGCAAATTGGCCACTAGTCGTAATCACAAGTACTCCTCATTATCAACTCTAACACATTACCACATAATAAACATATTGTACCTCATAGGACCAATTACATTCGATTAAGACCTACTACATTTTCTAAGGTAAAATAGCAAAAAACAAGATAGCCCCTGACTCTCCATTATGGAGAATGAAGATTAGCATGTCTCCAGTTCTTGCCTTTTGCTGAATGTTACTTCCAAGAACCTCCTTGCGAATGTCCATACATTTCTTCCATTCTTTGATGAACATGTGTTCACGGGTTTTAGAAATCCGATATGCACAGGTGAGCTCCGTAGATTTACCTGGCAGTATGTTCAGAACTGAGAGGCGACCATGCAGAGACATCAGATAGCCACACAATCCATCGGATGTTTCTGTTGAAGAACATAATGATAACTTCGTAGTTAGCAATGATGTACTAGTTTTAGAAGTATGCAAAAGATGCACGGATGTCGTAATATTAAAAAATCTTACCAGGGTATCTCCAGAGAAGTTACCGTGGTTCAACACATGCACTAGTGGCACGTATTCACCATAATTTGGAGGAGTTCGGTAATAGTCATTGTAATTCTCAAGAAGAGTACAAAATGTGATCAGATGATTTTTCTCCTTATACGTTAATTCGGTGCCATCGGTGTAGTGGGTTTTATCTACCATCTTCCGCACAGTCTTTGAAGAATCAAAATAAGCTGTCAATGGAAATAAGCTATCAACTATTTTGAAATAAACAATATAAATTAGTTAATAACTATGTTTGAGAAACTCACATAGCGGTACAATCAGAAGCGTATCAATAAGGACCCAAATGTCCATATTGTCTTGCTCGATATCAGGATCACCAAGAGCCATGGTGACAATCATACCCTCATAAAAACCATACATTTTGCAAAGTGCTTCCCAATTTTGGCAACCAAAATGGGTTACGCTCTGAGCATTGCACATATTTACTTCAAAATCCATATCATGATGGGTCCTTAGGTGTATTTTCTTTGTTTCGAAATTTTCATGGTCTTCAAAACCCATCCTCTCCAAGACATAGCGTCTTGCATGGCATGGGATAAGCTAGTCGAATTGTAAAATATGAAAATTAGACGTTGAAATAGTTGAAGTCATTCTTAATTACGAAAAAAACACTTGTCGTTCTTGCGTACCGTTTCAGAATCGAAGGTCTCCTCGAGCTTAATGCTGAAGCACCGATCTTCGTCCTGCTGAACGAACCTGTCGCACATACCTCGATCGTCGAGGCACCAGCTACACTCCCCCGGGAGACTTTCGTCGTACGAGTACGACATTTCCTACGTTCATAATTCGAAGATTAAACTTGTACATATTCTAGCACAAGTCATGACAGAATTCATGAAAAAATCATGCATGACCTTTGCTAAAAAAGGACATATCGAGCACCTGAAATTTGCCGGAACGGAAATTAATCAACACTCCGGCAAAACATAGGCCACTCGGAGATGTAAACTAAACATGAACGGCCACTTGGGCAACCACATATCCTATTTGAGCAACAACACAAGATATACAAGGATATTTGGCTGGTCTCACCTCGATGTCGGAGGGGGTCGGTGACTGGGACGACGGCGGGGATGTCGGAGGGGGTCGGTGACGGGGACGACGGTGGTCACCTGAAACCATATAAGTTATCACTAATACATCCCGAATAATTGCTTAAACTAAAAAATAACAACAACTATGACATGTTCAAGTAGTTTTATTAATTCAACTAGTTCTTACTAAATATAAACTTACTATAAATAGAAAAAAAAACTAGTTCTTTCTAAAAATAAAGTAGTTCAACTAGTTATATTAATTATCTTACTAAAAATATATTAGTTCTATTAATTCAACTAGTTCAACTAGTTTATTAATTTACTTACTAAACTAGTTCAACTACAACTAAAGTAGTTCAACTACAACTACTATTAACATCTACTACTACTAAAAATCTAGTACTAACTAAGCAACATCTAGTACTAGCTATGAACCCTAAATTAACATCTACTACTACTAAATCTAGTACTAACTAGTGGCAGGGGGTGGGGGCGACGGAGAGGTAGCTAGGGGCGGCGAGGTCGAGGGAGGTGGGAGGAGGGCTGCCGGCGCAGGAGGGAGGAGGGGCGGCCGCAGGCGGAGGGAGGAGGGCGGCGGCAGAGGAGGAAGGGGCGGCCGCAGGAGGAGGGAGGATGTGCGAGGAGGAGGGAGGAGGGACGGAAGGAGGGGAGTACCTCGGTGGCGGACGGACGAAGGCGGCGGCGGCGGCGACGCACGACGACGGTTACGCGTGCGAGAGTGAGAGTGTGAGTGAGAGGGCCGGTCGTGCGCGTGGGGATAAGGTAGGGATAGTTGTAGCGCGTTTGCCAAAACGCGCTACAGCTAATCTGAATAGCAGTAGCGCTTTGCATATAAACCGCTACTGCTAAGTGTAACTATACAAAAAATACGTCAATGCAAAAATACATTGGCCATCAATGATCTTTTTGTGAATTGTCAATATGAGTCCTCTCCGGTAGGAACCGGAGATGACTCATATTGTGGCCACAAATTTTACACATAGAGTTCAGTGAAGACCAACTGGTTGTGGTAGTTTCAGAAATAAGATATTTAAGGTGGTAAACACCCTGTTCACGGAGCGAGGTGGGACTAAACTTGTGGGCTGATCTTAGCAGTAGCGGTTTTCCTAGAAGCGCGCTGCTGCTAACTTCTATAGCAGTAGCGCTGTTCAGTATAGTGCGCTACTGCTATAACTAGTGGGGGGCGAGGTCATGGCAACTATAGCAGTAGCGCTGTTTGCGGTGGACGCGCTACTGCTATTTTCCTGTCAGCATCGCGTTTTGATAACACGCGCTGCTGCTAAATAACAGTAGCGTGGTATTTTGAAGAGCGCTGCTGGTAAGATTCTGTGTATAGGCTTTTCCCGAGTAGTGTAAGGACATGCCGGGTGTCCCGACGGATTTCGCCGAGCACAAGCTACACGTCTGATCTGACGCAAAGTCAGTCAGGCAGCCCTTGCGCCGCCTGTCATAAGAGAAGAGAAGAGTAGTCGGAGAAGAAATAGCCCGGCTCCTGGCAGCCGGCTTCATTATGGAAGTGTTCTTTCCAGAATGGCTTGCCAACCCGGTCCTCGTACTGAAGAAAAACAAGCAGTGGCGTATGTGCATCGACTACACCAGCCTCAACAAAGCCTGCCCCAAAGACCCGTTCGCCCTGCCAAGGATTGACCAAGTGATAGACTCCACAGCCGGATGCGAGCTGTTGAGTTTCTTGGATGCTTATTCCGGCTACCACCAGATAAAGTTGAACCCGGCTAATCTCTTGAAGACCGCCTTCATCACCCCATTCGGAGCTTTCTGTTACCTGACTATGACATTCGGCTTGAGAAATGCCGGTGCCACTTTTCAGCGTTGCATGCAGAAATGCCTCCTCAAGCAACTCGGCAGAAATGCCCACGTCTATGTAGACGACGTCATGGTGAAGACGGAGAAATGCGGCACCCTGCTGGAAGATCTCAAGGAGACCTTTGAGAATTTGGGCCGGTTCAGCCCGAACCATTCTTCTGGCTGCGCGACGCCGTCCTCGTTCACCTCAGGAGCAAAGGCGCTCGTGTCGGTGAAGTCGGCGATCGCCGAAGCACGCTGAATGATAGCCGGCCGCACCGCCTCCAGCTCCTCGTCGGCCTCCTGCCACTAGGTGCACAGCTGATCTAACTTCAGCCCAGGGTACCAAGCCCGGACGAACTCTAGTGCCCGTCGAGCGCCGGATCGAGCTGCTGAGGCCTTCCAGGCCTGAAGGAGGCCGACGGCTACCTCCAGCCAGTCGGCAGTACGGCTGGGGGTGCGAGGAATCACTTTGCCAGGCCAAAGGGCGGCCAGCACCTGTGCTTCGGCACGCTGAAGCCGGCGGAGCATGCGGTTGGCCGGATGGAGGCGGGCCTTGATCGCCAGAAGCTGCTCCTCAAGCGACCGGTTGGCATCCGGCGCGATCACAACCCCAGCCTGCCGTCGGGCTTCACGGTGTGCTTCGATGGCTTGGTTCGCAGCGACGGAATGGCCAGGAAAGTACTCTTCACAAAGAAGAAGAAGAAACAGAGAAAGTCAGGAGATAAACTGACTTACAAGGACAAGCAAAGAGTGAAGAAGAAGGCGGCCTACCGTCAACCAAGTCCTCGACACGGCCGTAGCCTTCACTCAGAGCTTGCCTTGCCTCGGCCCAGCACGCCGCCTCGGTCTCATATTCGGCTTTGAGGGTGGCCTCGCTGTCCTGGGCGGCCTTCAGGGCCGCCTTGTGGCTTTCCTCCTGGTCGTCTAGTCTCTTGGCCAGGCGGTCACGCTCCTGACACAAGGCGCTGAGCTCACCCTCCTTGGTGCGAAGGGCAGTCTGGGCCACACACAGCTGCTGCCTCAAGTCGGCATTGGCTCCTACCAGTATGAAAAGAACAAGTTAAGAAATAAGTCGGCAAGAAAGATCCGACCCGACTACTCAGCAGTCGGCCTGAATCTCGGGGACTACACCCAGTGGGTGCGCTGACGCGCCCCCACATGAGATAAAAAGACAAAGACACTCACGCCGGCTCTCCGACAGATCGGCGGTCTTCTTGTCTACCTCCCGGAGTTGGGAATTAAAGGTAGCGGCGTGGAGGTTGTGATAATCCTGCAGACAGGACGAATAAGCAAGCAAGAGAAGATCAGTAAAACAAAGCCTTCGAAGAAGTTCCAAGCCGCCTGCTCAGCAGCCGGCTCGGAACTCGGGGACTACACCCAGTGGGTGCGCTGACGCGCCCCCACGGAAAAAATCAAGAACAAGAGAACTCACCCGAACGACCGCCCGTTTCACAAGGAACTCTCGGGGACACTGCTGCAGCGCGGTGGCTTGAGCCTGAAGCCGTCTACGGATGTCTTGAGCCACCAAGTTCAACGCGGCCGTCCAACCGCCCAGCGTCCACCCTGGCGAGCTAGCAGTGGCCGACTCCAGGTCATGCGACAATAAGCTGGAGCCGGCCGCCCTCTGCGGATCCGGCTCTGAAGCCGCCCTCGCCGCATGCCGGCGAGCCGGCGACAAGACCACAAGGTCCGCCTACATAATCGCCTGCTCAGGCGGCACCTCGGCCTGGCCGCCTTGACCGGTCCCGGCCGATGGAGGCGGCACCACCTCTCCCCCCGGGACGACTACGTCGCCCTCCTCCCTCTCCAAGATCGGCGGGTCGCGGCCGATCTCCTCCGGCGGGGGCACCGGAATGTCCGGGGGAGCGGAGCTCAGGGGGATGACAAGTTGCGGAGGCTGGCTACGCAGAGCCTCCGCCGCCCTCTCTACGGCCTCGGCCTCCGCCCGGGCCCTGGCCGCCGCGTCGGCCTGCGCCTCGGCCGACTCCGCCGTCGTCTCCAGGGCCGGCTCGGCGGCGGCTGCCCTTCGCTCCTCCGCCTCCCGCTCCTCCCGCGCTTCCCGCGCATTCCGCCCCGTCGCCGCCTGAAGCTCGGCGCGGGGGTCTATGCGACGGGAGCCCGCAGACCCTCCCGCTCCGCCGACTATGGAGGCGGCGGTAGTCCGCTCGAGAGAGAGCGGGGCTCTGATTGACGAAAAGGAGAAAGGACTTAGAAGAACATCAACTAAGGAAAAAAGAGAAAGATGCGTAAGAGCCAGAACTTACGCCGAGACCGCCTGCGGCTGCTTCACTACTTTGCGGAAGTGGGCCGCCTTCGCGGCCGCCTCGTCCCGCTTGGTCGCTGCCGCGGATCCCTTACGCTTCTTCGGCCGGCCGCCGAAGAGGGGAGGCGCCGCTCGACATTTCTGCGCGCCGCCTCGCATAGTCGGCCCGCCGGATGGGCCGACGCTTTGGGGGTCGGATGCCGGCTGGCGGCGTGGGACGGGATCGGCCTCGTCATCATCAGGCCAGTCCTCGAAGCCGGCGGTGAAGCCGGAGCCACCTGTCTCGCCGCCGCCCCCTGCGGCGTCGTTTTCCAGGGCGGCCGCCCCCAAGTCGGGGTCGTCAGGATCGTCCGCCTCGCGGTCAGGGGCGAACTCATGCTCTGGCCCTGCGGTCCCGGCCGATGGATGGAGAAGGGAGTTCTGATTAAAGGCAGGCCGACTGGTCAGAAGTTGGCCAGAAAAGAAAATTCGGCAACAAAGGAAGAAATAAAGTTTACCATGGGTGGTGTATTGGCGCGAGAGTATGGCGCCATGCCATACTGCCAGTCCGGCTTGAGCTAGCAGTTGGCGATGTAGTTCACGAGGTAAGACACCTCGTCGTGAGGCATCTCCCTGGTGCTGAGCCGGCTTGAGTCGAAGCGGCCGCTCATCCGACAGATCAGATGAGGGCGGCCTTGAAGTGGAAGAATCCGGAGCTCGACGAAGGCGGCGATCAAGTCTGGCCCGGTCAGGCGGTCCGACTGGATAAGCACCTGAAGCCGGGCGACGGCTCCGGCTCCAGCCGGCGTCAGCGACCTGGCCCGGTAGGACCATGTAGCCGGCCTCCCAGGCGGCGGGCCGGCTACGTAAGTCGGCAAGTTGACGTAATCACCATTCGGGGCAACGTTCTTCACATAAAAGTAAGACCGTTGCCAGAGCTTCACCGACTGGATCAGCGCGATAGAAGGGAAGGGGTTGTCGGCGGTGGACCTCCTTATGGCGATGAAGGCGCCGCATGGAGCCGGCACGCCGGCGACGACCGTGTCGAGCTTGGATTGAAAAAACTCCCTCCAGAGCTCAATGGTGGGGAGGACGCCGAGGAAGCCTTCGCACAAGGAGACGAAGGCCGGTAGCAGCACCACCGTGTTGGGGGTGAGGTGGTGCGGCTGGATTTGATAGAAGTCAAGAAAGGCGCGGAAGAAGCCGCTCGCAGGGAGGCCGACGGCGCGCAGGAAGTGCGAGTAGAAGATCACTCGCTTGCCTTCCTTCGGCGCCGGCGCGACCTCCCTCGCTAGCGCGAGGCGGACTCGCACAAGATCTTCGCCCGGCAGCCACCGCGTCTTGCGAAGAAACTCGATGTGGTCGTCGCGGACGGTGGAGCCGTCCCAAGAGCTCGACGTCGGAGCCATGGCGACGAACGTGGCGGCAGAGAGCGCCCGGCGCGGAGGCAGCAAGCATGCGACACGCTGGGGAGAAGAAAGGATGGCGGAGCGGGAGCACAGCAAGGGGCAACCGCAGCGAGGAAGAAGAGGAAGGTGGCGGAGCGAGGGCAAGCGTGCGAACGATTGCTGCTCCCCCTCCCCGCCCCTACTTATAGGCTCGAGCGGTGAAGCCGAGGAGGCGAGGCATGGGGGGGCGTGGAATTAACTGCACCCACTCCCCCACGACCCGCGTTTATCGCGCCTTGATGGCGAGTGGGAACCGCCGCCGGAAGACGTGCGGTCGGTTTGGGCCACAGAAGATCCGCGCACGGGCCCAGGCGTGAAAGTGGCGGGCCCCGACCTGCGACGGCGTCCCATCACGCGCGTGGGCTGGCAGGCCCTGCCAGCCGAAGGGTGCCACATGGCGCGCGGAAAGCGGGTGGTCAGCCCGCCGCTCGGCTAGCGCGCCAGCTGGTTCCGGCCTTCGGATTGTGAGGAGGCTTCGCCGAGAAGGCACGCGCAAGGGAGGCCGGCTCCTAGCTGTCGGCTCTTCGGGATAGGAAGTTGTCCGAGCTTCACGATTCCTCCTTTCGGCCTTGAATCCCAACCAGCTTCGGGGACTACTGTCGGAGTAAATGACCACGGGTAGCCTAACCGGCTCCCTTTGGCCCTCAGAAAAAACAATGGGCCGATCGGGCCTTGAAGCACCTAAGACACGGGGCCGCCTTCCTCCGGCCGGCTACCACCCAGGCCGGTTGGCTGAAGGCGGCCCGGCCGTATAACAGCCTTTGGAGGACGCCGCGACTGGGCTGACTCCAAGAAGCCGGCCCATGAAGGACCGACTCCAAGAAACCGGCCCATGAAGGGCCGACTCCAAGAAGCAGGCGGCCGAAGGCCGCGTCCTAAAGTCCACCCCCATAACGGTGACGGGACGGGGCATGGCTACAATGTACCCTGCCACCCCCGAATCCCGGAGCATGCATGGCTACAGTATGCCGTACGGGGCGGCCATCTCCCGTCCGGCGAGGCACTGTTGCCATGCGGATCATGACGCCATCCACGACAGGTTGCCAGTACGGCCCGCAGGCGGCGGGCCCCTTCGGTCAGAGAGACATCCAAAGGCGGCCCAGCCTCTCCCAGCCGGCCTAAGGCCGGGCCGACTTCCCATAGCCGGCTTGCTCCCCCCCTCGGGGGCCGCGCGCCATTAAGCAGACGAGACGCGGTAAGGCTACAGTAGGAGCCCGCAAGGCGGCGGTACTGTAGCCATGTTTACCTCGACAAAGCCCTCGTCATCAGAGGTGAGGCAGCAGTAACCAGCCCCCAACAAGACCCCCTAGCGATGGGGCCATCTTGTCGACCAACAGGCCGGCAGCCGACGGGACCCACCATGTAACGCCCTCGATGCGGCTATATCTCCCACGTGTCGAAGCACGACTTAGAGGCATAACCGCATTGAAAGCAATGTCGCAAGTGAGGTAATCTTCACACAACCCATGTAATACATAAGGGAAAGAGATACATAGCTGGCTTACACTCGCCACTTCACACAATACATGAGTAAAACATTACATCATACAGATACAATCAAGGTCCGACTACGGAACCAAAATAAAAGAAGACTACCCCAAATGCTACACAGATCCCCGATCGTCCCAACTGGGCTCCACTACTGATCAACTGAAACGAAATAACACGATGAACAAGATCTTCATGAAGCTCCTCCTTGAGCTCGGGTGCGTCACCTGCACGGTTTCATCGACACCTGCAAACTGGTTTTCGAAGTATCTGTGAGTCACGGGGACTCAGCAATCTCACACCCGCGAGATCAAGACTATTTAAGCTTAAAGGTAGGACAGGGTAGTGAGGTGGAGCTGCAGCAAGCGACTAGCATATATGGTGGCTACCATACGCAAATGAGAGCGAGAAGAGAAAGCAAAAGCACGGTCGAACAACTATGATCAAGAAGTGATCCTGAAACTACTTACGTCAAACATAACTCCAACACCGTGTTCAATTCCCGGACTCCGCCGAGAAGAGACCATCACGGTTACACACGCGGTTGGTGTATTTTAATTAAGATCAACTTCGGGTTTTCTACAACCGGACATTAACAAATTCCCATCTGCCTCATAACCGTGGGCACGGCTTTCGAAAGATAATACCCTGCAG
>LR880969.1:691209098-691220349 GCA_904067115.1 Aegilops sharonensis
TTGAATGATGCACCGGTAAGATTTGGAGAGTGAGATGTTGAGAATGAATAATTCTGAGATGATGGGCTCAGAAGAATCAAACTGAAAAGACTCCTGAATTGCTCCGGATGGGTGACAAGAATTCTCACAATCAAAACAATTATGAGAGGATGGCATCAAGCTAGAACCATGAATCTTGAAGAGAATGGAGCAAGATTTAAGAGAAACTCTTCTTCGGTCTTCAAAATCCGAGAATGATGACGAGAAACACCACCATGAATTGTTGAGGCACTCCGGGATGAAAATTAGAAAGGTTGAACCAACGATGAAGATAATTTGGAAGATCTTGGAGAAAGCCTTGACTGATGATAATTCATTCTTACGTCAAATTTAGAAAAGAATTTTAGAAGCTCCGGGAAAATTAGAAGAGCCAGGTAAGATCCTGGGAAAAGACCTGTGGGTTAGGGCCCACTCAAAACAACCACCGTTGAACAATTGTTTGAAATAGATATTGCACCGGTAGAATTAAATGGCTCAAAAGGGATAACAACTTCGAGAAATCTTGCACGGATTAGGAATGAAAACACGACTCTTCTGAGATAATCTTTAGCACTCCAGATAACATGGATAGCAAGAGGTGAATGATTAGGAGATACACCGACATGAGAAAGCATTTGAAACGATGAAAAGAATACGATCAACACTGAAAACTTGACTTAAATCCACCGGAGAAGAAAATTAGAATGGAAAAATGATAAACTTGAAGCTTCCTTTAGTGTCTTCATGAGAAATCACCGGATAAAACATTAAAGGAAAAGAATGAAGAAACTTCACTCAATAAAATGGATACTTGATTAAGAAATCTGAGTCCTTGAAGAAAAAGGGGTGGGAGGGCGGGAAAACAAAGACAACTAGCGACGGATGAAACAAACACCGTTGAGAAAACTTAGAATTGATCTCGCAAATGTTGAAATGATCGAATCCACTTAAAGAGAAGCACGCCGGTTGAGAAAAGAATTAACATGACGATCTCGATGATCAAGAAGGATTAGTATTCCCATAGAAATATGAGAACACCGTTTGAGGAAAAGGTATGGATTCAACATTTGACTTCGAAGCAACTCGAATACCACAAATAAAAGAAAACAAGGATTTCGCTTGCAGAATAAGCCGGAACAAATACATATGATAGAGATTTACCCAATCCCATACCATGCATCTGTAGGAAAGATATTCTAGGAGCTACTTGAATTCCCACCAATAAACTCCCGAAACTTTCTGGTTATGCAATCAGGTGTTGGGGATACAGGGGACACAAAATATATCACCCAAACTAACAATACCTAGATCCAGCTGTATCCATCCTTCAACACATAACCAAGAAAACTCCGGAAATCGTTTACCTCGACCTTCGAAAAACATCCGTTATACGAGTCATGGCAATACTCCCGCACTCACCTCAGTACTGGGTTATCGGGGTTATCTCACCAACAACTGCACAAAAGAGATTTCGATGTCGGTAAAAACTCAGGTATTCCAGAACTGCAACGATAAAATTGTGACGACAACACCTCGGAGCTCAACTCCCCGGGACACTGCCACAACCCCTAAATGTCAGGAGGCACCAAGAACAATGTTCTCGTCACAAAACCATCGAAACGATTCCAAGATACCCGCGTGATCCTAAAAAAAAAATTTAGTGAAATTTGAGGAGAGAAGAGTCAAAACTCTACGTCAGGAGACCTCACCAGAGCGACGAAGGGACTGAGGAGTAAAAAAAATCCTACTCTCCGATATATATAATCCTAAGACTCAAAACATTTTCCGTTCTAGACTCAACAACGCCAGCAAACAATCAAGTAGGGGGGCTCCTAAGTCGGGGAAGGCTCTGATTACCAACTTGTAACGCCCTCGATGCGGCTATATCTCCCACGTGTCGAAGCACGACTTAGAGGCATAACCGCATTGAAAGCAATGTCGCAAGTGAGGTAATCTTCACACAACCCATGTAATACATAAGGGAAAGAGATACATAGCTGGCTTACACTCGCCACTTCACACAATACATGAGTAAAACATTACATCATACAGATACAATCAAGGTCCGACTACGGAACCAAAATAAAAGAAGACTACCCCAAATGCTACACAGATCCTCGATCGTCCCAACTGGGCTCCACTACTGATCAACTGAAACGAAATAACACGATGAACAAGATCTTCATCAAGCTCCTCCTTGAGCTCGGGTGCATCACCTGCACGGTTTCATCGACACCTGCAAACTGGTTTTGGAAGTATCTGTGAGTCACGGGGACTCAGCAATCTCACACCCGCGAGATCAAGACTATTTAAGCTTAAAGGTAGGACAGGGTAGTGAGGTGGAGCTGCAGCAAGCGACTAGCATATATGGTGGCTACCATATGCAAATGAGAGCGAGAAGAGAAAGCAAAAACACGGTCGAACAACTATGATCAAGAAGTGATCCTGAAACTACTTACGTCAAACATAACTCCAACACCGTGTTCAATTCCCGGACTCCGCCGAGAAGAGACCATCACGGTTACACACGCGGTTGGTGCATTTTAATTAAGATCAACTTCGGGTTTTCTACAACCGGACATTAACAAATTCCCATCTGCCTCATAACCGCGGGCACGGCTTTCGAAAGATAATACCCTGCAGGGGTGTCCCAACTTAGCCCATGATAAGCTCTCACGGTCAATGAAGGATATTCCTTCTACCGGGAAGACCCGATCAGTCTCGGAATCCCGGACTACAAGACATTTCGACAGCAATAAAACAAGACCAGCAAAGCCGCCCGGATGTGCCGACAAATCCTGATAGGAGCTGCACATATCTCGGTCTCGGGGCACACCGTATGAGCAAGACGTCGGGTTGGCATAGACCCTGATTGCCCAGGGGGCGCCGGACATCGCTCGGTTTGGGCCAGCACTCGAAGGAGCACTGGTCCGGGGGTTAAAATAAAGATGACCCTTGAGTCTGCAGAACCCAAGGGAAAAAGGCTTAGGTGGCAAATGGTAAAACCAATGTTGGGCCTTGCTGGAGGAGTCTTATTCAAAGCGAACTGTCAAGGGGGTCCAATAAATCACCCAACCGTGTAAGGAACGCAAAATCCGGGAACATAACACCGGTATGACGGAAACTAGGGCGGCAAGAGTGGAACAAAACACCAGGCATAAGGCCGAGCCTTCCACCCTTTACCAAGTATATAGATGTATTAATTAAATAAGATATATTGTGATATCCCAACAAGTAAACATGTTCCAACAAGGAACAACATCTCCATGTTCCAACAAGGAACAAACTTCATCTTCACCTGCAACTAACAACGCTATAAGAGGGGCTGAGCAAAGCGGTAACATAGCCAAACAACGGTTTGCTAGGAAAGGATGGTTAGAGGCTTGACATGGCAATATGGGAGGCATGATAAGCAAGTGATAGGCATCGTAGCATAGGCATAGCCAAAGAGCGAGCATCTAGCAAGCAAAGATAGAAGTGATTTCGAGGGTATGGTCATCTTGCCTGAAATCCCGCAAGGAAGAAGAACGAGTCCACGAAGAAGACAAACGGACGTAGTCGAACGAATCCTCACAACTCCGGAACGAAACCGAAGCTAACAAGAGAAGCAACCCGGAAACAAGCAACAACATAGTAAACACACAATCATAAACATGGCATGATGCACAAGCGAGTATGATGCATGTCCGGTTTAATGAGGCTTGGCATGACAATATGCACAAACAACACTACAAGTTAAGTGGAGCTCAATATGCAACGGGTTGCATATTGACAAAACACCACATCACTTATTTAGTTCTCTCCCGAATAGGTACCCAACAATATTAAATGTTGATTAAACATGGCAAGAGGTGAAGCATGATGAAACTACCTATCTAGGCAAGTTTAAATGAGGCCGGAAACAACAACAACAATTCCGGAAAAATCCTCATATGCATATTTCGAATTAGGTACTGTTCTGCCCTAAACACAAATTTTAATGTTGTTAAACATGCAAAGTAATGCTACCATGTTAATCCATGCATTTTCTACCCCATTTACATATATAATTTATTTAAATCCGAGTTACGGTTATTTAGTTATGAAATAAATCATTTTAACATGGCATTTAAGCAAATTAATGCAAACAACAATTATAAACATTTAAATGTTGTTATCATGATGCGGATGACATGTGCAAGTTTTATGCAATTTTTTTATGAAAACGTTGACAGGAGCATGTTATGAAGCATTGTGTCACCGTGGTGGAAGAAAGGGGTGCCACGGCAACAAATCCGAAAATGATGCCACGGCAACATTTCGGTTCCGGTAGCTCACGGAGATACCGGAGCAAAAGAAGTGGGCGTGAGCGAGTCATGCAAGATGGTGGGGTGATCCCGATTACCGGGTTCCCACGGAACGGTGGCATGGCAAAAGAGGGGCATCGCAAGGATGATTCGATCACGGTCGGTCATCTCGGGGTATACCTTCAGAGCGTTCAAACGGGACGGTTCGCATTTCGTAGAGGGAAGTAGACGTTCTCGCGATGGTAGGGGAAGTAGGGGTACACGTTCGTTTTCGAAGAGGTACTTGACGGGTCCGAATCCCTTCGGGGTTGTCGTGGTACTTGCGATCTCGGCGATGGTATTCGTACACGTTCCGTAGATGAACTTGGCGCTCGTGGTACACGTTTTTCGTAGAGGTTCGAGTCATCGATAGCGGTACTTGAAGAATCCCGAAACGGACTTAGCGTCTTCATGCGTAGGGGTACTTGGCGTTTCCGGAGACGACGGTAGAGGTACTTGGTGTATCGTCGGGGTACTTGTCGCATCATCGTGGAAGTAGTCATTCGGGCTTCCGTGCGGACTTGGTGGTGGTGTACTTGGCGAATCCACGTAGTCGGTACTTGGCGTTTCCGGTTCAGGTCTTGGAGAAATCCTCGGAGATGATAGTGGAAGACGAACTTGGCGATCCTCGTTGACCTGGTACTTGGCGTCTCATACTGGCTGATCCAAAACGAAGAAAGGCAAAAGGGCCTCTGGTGGAACAGCAGCAAGGCAACTCATGCCCGACAATGAAGCAACAAAATTCGGCCACGATGTGGTGGTGGATCAGAACACCAAGAGGCAGGGCGTCGGCGAGGGAGACGGGACGCGTTCAGCAGAGGCCAGTGGCGGCGCACGCCCATGGCACACACGAGGACAAGCAGGGCGTCGAGGAGGGCAGCAGAGGCGACGGGCGGAGCAGAGGGTCCAAGGCCATGGCGCGCGGAGGAGGAGCAGGGCCAGGAGCGACGGGGCATGGTTGCGGAGCCGTGGGGCTCGGCGCGAGTCCTCGGGGCGCCGGCGGCAGAAAACGGCGACGGGGTCGCGAGGCGGACGGCGGCACGCGGGAGAAGGAAGGGCGAGGAGGAGGTCGGGCGCGGCGCTCCTGGTGGAGCTCGTCGGCGACGAGGAGGCCACCGGGGGGTCCGGCCTGGTCGTTGACGAGGGCGACGGGGATCGGGTTCGGCGTCGGCGAGAGGGTCGGGTGCAGGTGCTCGAGGAGCTCCTCTCCTCGAGCGCTCGGGCGANGTAGAGGTTCGAGTCATCGATAGCGGTACTTGAAGAATCCCGAAACGGACTTAGCGTCTTCATGCGTAGGGGTACTTGGCGTTTCCGGAGACGACGGTAGAGGTACTTGGTGTATCGTCGGGGTACTTGTCGCATCATCGTGGAAGTAGTCATTCGGGCTTCCGTGCGGACTTGGTGGTGGTGTACTTGGCGAATCCACGTAGTCGGTACTTGGCGTTTCCGGTTCGGGTCTTGGAGAAATCCTCGGAGATGATAGTGGAAGACGAACTTGGTGCCCACGGTCTTGACGTCAACAGTGCCAGGCAGCGGAGAGAACGCACAACAGGGCACGGCAGCCACGGGTCATCCAAAGGAGGCAGAGGCGGCCATAGCGCGTGGAAGGAGGCCGAGCGCTGCGGGCGCGCGAACACAGAGAAGAGGAGGCGGGGCGCGGCGAGCTGCGGCCGGCCGGCGAGGAGGTGGAGCCGCAAACGGGACGAGGCGGCAGGAGGGAGAGATGGCGGCGGATCCGGACAGAAAGAGGCGCCGGCGGCAGGAGGCCGACGGGGCTCCTCTGGTCGTTGACGAGGGCGACGGGGAGGCAGGGGGCGCCGGAGCAGGGCAACCACGGGAGTCCGAGGCCGGCGGAGGTGCGGAGGCGGCGGAGACGCGGGGAAGCAAGGTGGTGGTGGTGGAGGACGCGGGGCGTCCGGCCGAAGGCATGGCCAAGGGCGACGGCGAGGTAGGTCGAGGGCGGCGGCGCGGTGGTCGAGCGACCGGAGGGCGACGGGGCATGGTTGCGGGGTGGAGGAGGCGCTCGAGGAGGAGGCCGAGGGGAGAAGGCGCTCGTGCGGCGAGGAGGTGCCATGGACGACGGCGAGGAGGCCGACGGGGCTCGGGAGGAGAAACGGGGCGCGGCGAGGGGATCGGGCGCAGTGGGGGCGACGAGGGAGAGATCGAGGGGAGATGGGGATCCGATCGGGGCTGGGGCTCTCGATCGGCTAGGGTTAGAGAGTTAGGTGGGCCTCACGGGGTTTGGTGGGCCTTGGGAGGCCGCGGGCTAGAGGCCGGCCCAGTGGAGAAGAAGTGGCCAGAAGGCCTGGCTGGGCTGGCTCTTTCTCTCTCACTAAACTCTTAAGCAGAAAAGAAATATAGAGAAGGAAAAAGAAGGGGGGTTTAGGGAAAGAATTTGGACACACGGATAATTTTCCCGAGCTCACAAAAACATGAGGAATTTAACAAAAATGGCCCGAGGATTTTTGGTGGAGCTCCGGAAAATGATGAAATAATATTGGCAAGGTTTTGAGGTCAACTCGGAGCAGAAAAGGCATGGGATTTATTTTGCAAGTGGGTTATGGTGATTCCAAAACAATGGAATATTTTATATAGCTCCCTAATATTAGTAGGAGACTTTGAATATGTTTTAAAGAGAAATCACCATGTGAATATCCCTCGATTTAAATGGACCGAAAATCCATATGATTTATTTAGTTGAGTTTTAAAAATTAATGATATGATGGCATGATGAGATGATGCAATGCAAGAGATGACATAATGAATGCACAAACAAAACAAATCACATGGCAAAACTCGGAAACCCTGGAAGGCAACTGAAGCTCCGGTCTTGGGGCGTCACGCACCAGTCGTCGGGCCCCAGAAGCCGGCGTAGAAGACGGAGGTCGTAGACGCTGACAGCCTGGGCCCGCACCAGGCTTGATTACCATTGTACCCCTAGGGGGTAGGCCTATATAAACCCCCCGGGACACCCATGCAAAGGGTTGATCTCAGAGAGTTTTAAACACTACCATAGGGAGAGGAGAGAGCTAGCTTTTCCCTTCTTCCACCTACCACCGAACAGCTCAAGGAGCCTCTTGTAGCTTCTTATCGATCTAGTGATCATGCGGAGACCCCGCAGAGCAGGAGTAGGGGTATTATCTCCACGGAGAGCCCCCAACCTGGGTAAGATCCGCCGGCGTGCATGTCTTCGCCTTATCCCATTTCCAGGCACCGGCGATGTCTTACTGGCTCCCACAATGATAAGCCATTCGTTGGCATATGTCGCACCTACCACCCGACAGTGGCCCCGGTAAGACCCTTGCCAGGTGAGCCCGCCCCCACCAGCTGAGCAAGCCACCTTTGAGCCCACCAACGCTAGACGAATGCGTTGGGACAAGGGTCGGTAGGCACCTCCGTGGTGGCATGCAGATCTTTGTGAAGACATAGAATGCTCAAGATCAAAAGAGGATAGAAAGGCAACTATCCTCACCGAAGGAACCCACAAGACCCCTAGCAAGATCCTTGCCGGGGAATCCAGCGCGCCACGGCAGGACCCTTGCCGGGCCACCCGGCAAAACCCTCGATAAGCGCACCGGCAGGGCCACTGCCAGGCTCGAACCAGCCAAGTCTTCGTCGTCGTTCGCATGCAGCTGCCGACCAAGCCAGCTAGGCAGGCACTTGCGTGGCAACATGCAGCTCTTCGTGGAGGCTCCACCACCGCGCCACCTCAGCTGCCTGCCTGCCTACATGGCACCACATGCATCGCTGGCCAGGGCGCGTGTCGAAGCAGGGGGGAACAGGGACGGGCGGGACGGGCCTCGCCCCCGTCCCCGATAAAGCAAAGGGACACCTAAGCCTCACATTAAATGCGCTTTGTCCTGTAATACCAGCGATAAGCTCGCAACACTGTAGCACTTTCCACCTCCTGTGTACCACTATGGCAGCCCCTTTCACCTATAAAAGGAGGCCCATGACACACGGAGGAAGGATTCGGCTTTTTCAAACCCCACAGCCGAACCCCACAGCGCATAGAGCTAGTTCAAGAACTCAAGAACACTAAATACATCCACCAAAGCAGGATCGTAGGGTTTTACGCATCTTTGCGGCCCGAACCTGGGTATATACCCTTTGTGTCGTCTGTTTATCCTGCTCTTCTCACGATCCCCGCGCCCCGCAACCGAAGAAGGGATTCCAGTGATCCCATAGGTGTCGTTTCCCACCGACAGTCTCTAAACAGCATGGTAATTTGCTTTGGTTATAAAATTTGTCCTAATATGATAGGCATCCAAGAGGGATATAATAAAAACTTTCATATAAAGTGAATTGAATACTATGAGAAGGTTGATTCCTTATGATTGTTTTGAGATATGAAGATGGTGATATTAGAGTCATGCTAGTGAGTAGTTGTGAATTTGAGAAATACTTGTGTTACAGTTTGGGAGTCCCATAGCATGCACGTATGGTGAACAGTTATGTGATGAAGTCGGAGCATGATTTATTTATTGATTGTCTTCCTTATGAGTGGCGGTCGGGGATGAGCGATGGTCTTTTCCTATCAATCTATGCCCCTAGGGGCATGCGCGTAGTACTTTGTTTCGATGACTAAATAGATTTTTGCAATAATTATGTGAGTTCTTTATGACTAATGTTGAGTCCATAGATTATACGCACTCTCACCTCTCCGACATTGCTAGCTTCTCTTGTACCGCGCAACTTTCGGCGGTACTATGAACCCACCATATACCTTCCTCAAAACACCCACCATACCTACCTATTATGGCATTTTCATAGCCATTCTGAGATATATTTCCATGCAACTTTCTACCATTCCGTTTATTATGACACGCATCATCATTGTCATATTGCTTTGCATGATCATGTAGTTGACATCGTATTTGTGGCAAAGCCACCGTTCATCTTTTTTTATACATGTCGCTCTTGATTCATTGCACATCCCAGTACACCACCGGAGGCATTCACATAGAGTCCTATCTTGTTCTAGCATCGAGTTGTAATTTTTGAGTTGTAAGTAAATAAAAGTGTTATACGAGATAGAGTTGGGGTAGCACCAATTGAAGAGAAGCTTGTCCAACATCGTCCGAGATGGTTTCGGCATATTCAGCGCAGGCCTCCAGAAGCTCCAGTGCATAGAGGACGGCTAAAGCGTGCGGAGAATGTCAAGAGAGGGCGGGGTAGACCGAATGTGACATGGGAGTAGTCCGTTAAGAGAGACTTGAAGGATTGGAGTATCACCAAAAGCTAGCTATGGACAGGGGTGTGTGGAAGGTTGCTACCCATGTGCCAGAGCCATGAGTTGGTTGCGAGATCTTATGGGTTTCACCTCTAGCCTACCCCAACTTGTTTGGGACTAAAGGCTTTGTTGTTGTTGTTGTTGTTGAAGTAAATAAAAGTGTGATGATCTTCATTATTAGAGTATTGTCCCATGTGAGGAAAGGATGATGGAGACTATGATTCCCCCACAAGTCGGGATGAGACTTCGGACAAAAAAAAGAGGCCAAAAAAATGAAAGAAGGCCCAATAAAAAATGAGAGAAAAGAGAGAAGGGGCAATGCTACTATACAATTACCACACTTGTGCTTCAAAGTAGCACCATGATCTTCATAGAGAGTCTCCTATGATATCACTTTCATATATTAGTGGGAATTTTCATTATAGAATTTGGCTTGTATATTCCAATGATGGGCTTCCTCAAATTGCCCTAGGTCTTCGTGAGCAAGCAAGTTGGATGCATACCCACTTAGTTTTCTTTTTGAGCTTTCATAAACTTATAGCTCTAGTGCATCCGTTGCATGGCAACCCATACTCACTCACATTGATATCTATTAATGGGCACCTCCATAGCCTGTTGATACGCCTAGCTGATGTGAGACTATCTCCTTCTTTTTGTCTTCTCCACAACCACCTTCTATTCCACCCATAGTGCTATGTCCATGGCTCACGCTCATGTATTGCGTGAAAGTTGAAAAAGTTTGATAACATCAAAAGTATGGCACAATTTCTTGGCTTGTCATCGGGGTTGTGCATGATTTAAATATTTTGTGTGATGAAGATGGAGCATAGCCAGACTATATGATTTTGTAGGGATATACTTTCTTTGGCCATGTTATTTTGAGAAGACATAATTTTTTGTTAGTATGCTTGAAGTATTATTATTTTTATGTCAATATTAAACTTTTGTTTTGAATCTAACGGATCTGAACATTCGTGCCACAATAAAGAGAATTACATGGATAAATATGTTAGATAGCATTCCACATCAAAAATTCTGTTTTTATCATTTACCTACTCGAGGACGAGCAGGAATTAAGCTTTGCGGATGCTTGATACATCTCCAACGTATCTATAATTTTTTATTGTTCCATGCTATTATATTATCTTTTTTGGATGTTTTATATGCATTAATATTCTATTTTTTATGATTTTTGGGACTAACCTATTAACCTATAGAGCCCAGTGCCAGTTCCTGCTTTCCTTGTTTTAGAGTTTTGAAGAAAAGGAATATCAAACGGAGTCCAAGCGGAATAAAATTTTTACGATGATTTTTCTTGGACCAGAAGACACCCAGGAGACTTGGAGTGCAAGTCAGAAGAGCCACGAGGCAGCCACAATGGTGGAGGGCGCGCCAGGGGAGTAGGGCGCGCCCCCCGACCTTGTGGGCCCCTCGGTGACCCCCTGACCTAGATCTTCCTCCTATATATTCTCAAATACCCCAAAAACTTCCAAGGGAGCCACGAAACCACTTTTCCACCGCCGCAACCTTCTATACCCGTGAGATCCCATCTAGGGGCCTTTTACGGCATCCTGCCGGAGGAGGATTCGATCACGGAGGGCTTCTACATCAACACCATTGCCTCTCCGATGAAGCATGAGTAGTTTACCACATACCTACGGGTCCATAGCTAGTA